>OZ020265.1:5007069-5607069 GCA_963971285.1 Astropecten irregularis
GGTCTTCTCACCAGACTAATGTCGATGGGTGCATTAGGAAATGAGCCAGCACGACGATACAGCCCCTTTAAAACAATTTGTCATATTTTTAAGAAGAAACAAAAATCAGTAAATATTAATAACTATGTCCGATCCCTCACACAACTCAAAATGGGATTCAAAGGTAATCGAAGGAAAATTGAATGGAGCGGTGTTCGAACCACTGACCTGAATACAATACAGGCGCTCTACCAACTGAGTTATCCAGACCTACGTTGATGTTGTCCCATTAGTAAATTATGTGCGTGGTTTCATGGAATCTTAAGGCCAAACGAAAAATGATCAAAGGTCGCCATAGAGTCATAGAGTTAAGGTTTGTATGTGCAAGTTCGCCAGACATTCTCAGGTCCTGGGGTACGTATTGGCAGGGAGTTATAGGGCGCACATTCACGGTGCTCGACGCATCATTGGAATGGTTTGGTCATGCCTTCATAAACGGCTTAAATGAAACTGTGACTCTGATTGTCTGTAACCAGAAGCATAACCTGGATATAGATTAAGATAAACTTTTTATAGAGCTGCCAATTAAAAGAAACCATCAAAAACAAAGAAAAATCAATACGGTTACAAAGAAATTAAGGGGCGCCCACAATTGCCCCGGATCATCCCTAGAAATTGCATTAATTCTAATACAATGTTTTTATACTGTTGGTTATGGTATTTTACTCACGTTTGCTGCTTGCATGTACGCAGGCTCATGTGGAGATAATAGTCACAGTCAGGAACAGGGAAAGGGTAATGTAGTCAGAGCCAGATTCAGTGTCAAAGTCAGGGCAAGAGTCAGCGTAAGGTTTTTAGGGTCAGAGTCAGAGTCAGAGTCAGAGTCAAAGTCAGAGTCTGGAACAAATCGGTTTTAGTGACAGGACCCTGACTGAAACCATAGTGATTTGTGCTGCATTCGTCTGGATCTTTAAGCCGATTCATTCTACAGAAGCTCTAACCAGTTTCAACAATTTGACAAGATATTGCCATTATGAAACAAGCAGAGACTTATATTACAAGCTCTTTGCGCTCAATGATTTTTGAAGCAATCAAGGATGAAATCAAATGTTTTACTTGCAGGACATTACATTTTTAGTAAATACTTGACGCAAGTTCTCAAAATATGGGAATCTTCTTGCCCCCCAAAAGGCCAAATGTTGGTTCTCTGCTTTTGACGCTCCGTACTCTTGAACATACACAAAAGACGACAACCACATTGTATATTTTCGTAAATAGGTTACATGTTTTATACCATATTTATTAACAGTAAACTTCTTATGAAACTAAAATATTGTAACCAGAGTTTTTATTTAATTGAATCCCATTCTCCTCTACAGTGTAAACAATTAACCGAGGGAAATGGGACATGGAGGAGTACATGTGGGCTTGGTGGCCAATGCATTGCATAATGCACGCGCTTCTTATAATGTATAATACCATTATGCTCATACTGAACGACGCAATTTACAGGCAGTGACAGTTGCATTACTTTCTCCAGAAAGGAACACCAGCTTATACCTCCAAACTAAATGATCATCTATGTACATTTACAGTGTGGCACCATATATTGCAAATGCTAAATGCCATGAAGAGAAATTGATATTAAAACACCGCGTTTTGATTGTTTGGTTCCAATTTCAACCTATTTTACGAACTTGCCGTAAATTCATTTTATATTAATAAAGCAACTGGATTATGTTTGCGTTGCTTGTTCCACATATGCTTACTTGAAAGCAGAAACGACGTACAGAAATGGAAAATAGTAGGGAAAATGGTTGATTCAATGGTTGCATTATAATAATTCTCAGTCAAGCGCGATGGCTTCCGTTAGATTGATTAAGGAACTGTGGCTCGGTCAAGGCCAAAGCAGTGCATGGGCGGAAATTGTGCTTTCTGCCAGGAGGATTCTATTGCTCATAATTTACTTAATTATTTTCCCCAGCGGTTAATTTAACAATCAACAATTGGCCAATGGGGAATTTTTTTCATTTTTCTCCTATAAAATCTGCCTGATCTAGATCATGAACTAGATCATCCCAGTGACGTCAATGTACAAGAACCAATCAAAATATACCACGACCGAGGGGTATACTGCCTCACAGCGGGCATCGGGGAGCAGGAATCAATTTTTTTCTACGTGGCGCATTGTTGCGTTGTGATGTCTTATGAGCATCAACAAATATATAATATTTTACGATCAACAGTCTTCTTGCCGGTTTCATTGGTTTTCTATGAAATATTCCCGGTTGAAGTGATACGCGGAGAATTATCTCAATTCCAAACATAGTGAATTAAATATAATTTAAATACAATTTTATCAATTTGAAGTTCGAATGAATAAACGCAAAATTTCAAGTTTCTCAGAATTTGAATAATACGGATTGAAATAGTTGTAAAAATAATGTCCAGCAGTTAAAAATATAAGTATATAATATTTCTGATAAAATAGTACCTAATACTGCATTGTATTATTACTGCAACGTAGCATTGTTAATAAAATGGTCCAAATGACGTTGAATAAACTGATGGCATGAACCAGATTTGAGTTTGACTTCGGTCTTTTCATTGACTGAATTACATTAGATTATATTTTATAGACCAAGATCAAGTATCTACTGCATGATCAACCAAGTGGAAGGAAAACGAGTTGACAAATAACCTGCAAGTACGAACAACGGTACTGACAAAAACAAAAACATTAATAAGCATGCGCTAAGTGCTGTTCACAGCTGGCCCCATGCAGTGATGATTGATTTAGAGGCATGTAGGTAAAATCACCGTGCATTGTGTATGGATAATCGGTGACCTGACCATGGCAAGTTCTGTGTTCTCTGCAATGGTTGCAACAGTTCAAATCGGTTGCGGTTTAAACAAACAGGCTTCAAGTAAAAGTGAATGTGAGAATGGAGTGTGAGTGAGTCAAAGTCAAGGACACAGTCAGAATCAGAGTAATAATCAGAATAAGAATCAGAATCAGAGTCAGGGACACAGTCAGGGACACAGTCAGATTCAGGGTCTTGGTCAGACTACGTCATGGTCATGGTCAGAGTCAGAGTTAGGGTCGAGTCATGCAGAGTAGGGGTCAGATCGAGAATAAAATTTAAAGTTCGAGGAAAAATTTGAATCAAAATTAGAATCTGGAAAGGATTCAATATATAGAATCGTATATGTAGTAGGAAAATGCGTGGTATTATGCCAGTAGACGTGGTCCGTGATATCCTGAACCTCAGCAACCCTCGGCATGCCACAAATTGGTTAAAACATCAGGACTCTGACTGAAGTCAGTTGGACCTCGGCATGTGATGGCCAATTCATCCCTCCTGAATCTCAAGCAGTTTGGCTCCTCTCATTGCAGCCAACAACTCGTGTCTTGGTACATGATTTGGGGTAGAACAAGATCTGGCCATTACAAACCAAGGATATTTCACCTGCTCCCGTTCACTGTCCACGAGAATCGCACTAACTATATGGGCTCATTGCTTTTCTGAAGCAGTCAAGTACCTGGCTGAATTGCAGGAGGGATTCAGATTGTTGGTCATGTTCTGTCTTTTGAAATGATATCTGCTGTAAAAATATGTGCCTTAGTCAGACGGCTGCAAACTTTTTTAGACAAGTCATGTGCTTCATGAATCGCTAGGATTGAAAGCATGATAATTATCATTGGATAATTATCATTGGATGCTTTATTTAATTCACTATGTTTGGAATTGAGATAATTCTCCGCGTATCACTTCAACCGGGAATATTTAATAGAAAACCAATGAAACCGGCAATAAACTGCTTTTGTCACAACTCTTTGAAAACACAACAAACAAACAAACAAACGGACAAACAAACACACAAAAACATAACGATTAAAGCCCTTGTAATTTGACAAGAAAAATTGGAAAATTTAGATTGTTATGATGATGAAATATATGTTGCGACTTGCTGTTTAGGTAGCTTATATGATATTACAATACTGGAAAGTGTTGACTTTTATTAAGCTAGCCCGATTATGATATTTCTGTTTTGTAGGCCCTATATATATTATACAGAAACGACGTGTAGAATTGGAAAATAGTCAGTAAAAAATCACCCAGGCCTTTCTTGATTCAGTGGTTGCATTATAATAATTCTCAGTCAAGCGCGATGCCTTCCGTTGGATTGATTAAGGAACTGTGGCTCGGTCAAGGCCGAAGCAGTGCATGGGCGGTAAATTGTTCTTCTCTGCCAGGATGGTTTTATTTCTCATAATTTAATTAATTATTTCCCCGAGCGATTAATATTTGCCAATCAACAATTGGCCAATGGCGAATTATTTTATTATTTGCCTATAAAATCTGCATGATCTAGATCATGAACTAGATCATATGAGTGACGTCAATAGTACAAGAACCAATCAGCGTATGACACGACCGAGGGGTATACTGCCTCACTGCGGGCATCGAGGAGCAGGATTCATTTTCTACGTGGCGCATTGTTGCATCGTGCATGGTGGCTTGTTTGAGCTTTAACAAGAATATTTTACCATCGAAAGTCGAAAAGATTGTGATTATAATCATATTCTACCTTTGATGATAGGCCTACTTCAAGCGCGATATCGCAAATACTCGACAGAGACAGTAACTGTTTTAGTACCATCATATACTATGAATCAAACTTTGCTTTGAAAAACTCCAAACGGAAAGCTATTATTAGGCCTGGTAGCAGACGCAATTTGGTTGCCGTGCCGGTCGAAATAGAGACTTGTCAAATTGATATTGAAACAATGGAGATATCAGTTGCTGGCTGTCAGTTTCATGGACTCATGTTATTCCTCCTTGCAGCTGTTGTCATTGTGTTAGGACATCAATGCAATATCCGTACATTGATGTTTCACGCCGCTGAAAATCGAGCTTTGAGGCGGTTTGTATATGCGAACATGACTGTGCGTTCTGGTGTCATCTGTGCAAGAGAATGCAGCATGGATAAAACTTGCAAGTCATTCAACTTCTATAAATGTAATAAACTGTGTGAACTGAACAACGTGTCAAGGGAGCAACATACTGACGACTATATAGAAGCTCAAGGGAGTGTGTACTTTGATACAGATGTAGGCACACCTCTCTTGACATTGCCCGATATGCGATTGGCAAGAAATTGCAAAATGATCTTAGGTGCCGGATTTTGCACCAGCGGTGTCTACACAATCTATCCGACCGGGATCCTTGGAAGCGCTATTCAGGTGTTCTGTGACATGGAAACTGATGGCGGCGGTTGGACCTTCATTCAGAGACGAAAAGACGGCAGTGTGGACTTCTACCGTAACTGGACCGAGTACCAGTCTGGCTTTGGTAATCTGAACGGTGAGTTCTGGCTTGGTAATGATAACTTAGTGACTCTGACTTCTAATGATTCACGAGGAACATGGGAGCTACGAGTTGATTTGGAGGACTGGGATAACAATACGTCATGGGCAAAGTACGAGAGTTTCAAAATATCCCCCGCTGTTTATACTCTGCATTTAAGCCAGTACAATAACAAGAGCACTGCTGGTGACTCTCTCATGTATCATAATAAAAATAACTTCAGTACAGAGGAGAATGATAATGATCCATCGGTTAAGAATTGTGCACGAGAGCGCATAGGGGCCTGGTGGTTCAAATGGTGTGCCTATTCCCACCTGAATGGGAAGTATCACCCATATGCGTATGATGGTGACGATAGAGGCATTCAGTGGAAAACATGGAGAGGCTGGAGATATTCCATGGAAAAATGCAGTATGAAAATACGTGAAACGGGTATGTAGTTTAAACAATTTACGAAAATCCCGACACGATTTGTTAAAGAAATGTAAAGCAGTTTTTTCAGTCTTTTTTATTTACAAAATGTAATTTCATAAACACAATTATTAATGTACCATTATCATTACAGGGCGGACCATAAAGGCGATCAGGAATGTTGTTGTCCATTAAAACTGTTTTGGACGTAAGTCTAAATTATTTGGAAAAAATAACATCAACAAAACACTTATGAAATAGAAAGATAATGAATACAAACCTGACTTTCTTAGGGATTTCGATTATTCCGTTAGTTGTTTTGAAGTGATTATAAGCATGATATTTCCTGTGCATAACTAATTGTTTGGGAGAAAAAATGGTTATTGATTTATGTGTGCAACGAAATGATTAAGTTAAACATTTTGGAATGTATTTTGATAATTAAAAATTGTATTATGATTAATACACGCGTAGGACTAATTGTTTAACAATGTTGGACATTGTGTATAATTTAACATCTAGTATTTTAAATTTTTGGTTAGTTATCTTGTTTTGAAGTCGTTGAAAAGAAAGCAAGCAAGCAAAAAACAAATACACAAACAATACAAAACATGCTGCAAAATGCTCGCCAACCAAAATGATGAACTGAATTATTAAAATAAAATCCTGAAGTAAAGAGGCACTCAAAGTTGTCCTTAAGTTTCCGATCCTCGCAGGATCTTTATTAAAGAGGAACGATCCTGTTTATATTGAAACGTCGCTCTCTCCTATCTTCTTTTAAATATTCCAACACCTGTTTTTACCCATGTTTTGTTGTATTAAAATGTGGGTTTTCGTGACACACGCACATTGAGTAATGAAGCTTAAGAAAGATGTTCTAGAATGTTGCCTACATTTTGTAAGCAGACGGTTTCTCAAACAAAAATTAATAACGGCACAATATGTGAATGATGGTAACTAACTCGGTTTCTTATCTTGAGCCAATCTTTAAATGTAAAGAATTGGTAATACAACCAAACAGAATTCTTCAAATACTCATGTATCATTCTAGGGTATCAAGATGGGGCTGGTAGAATCATGCGGTTCAGATGTTTCCGCTTGAAATGGTGTATTTATCTTAAAATAAGTAAAACAAAACACTTTTGATCTCGGGGTAAGATCGAACCCAAAATCAAATTTTCACAGGTTTATCGTTTTCACTTACATTTTGGATTGTACAAAGTGTGTGTTTGTGTCATTCTATGTCCTTTGCCAATCACCTATCATATATGTATATAGGCACCGGAAGGCCCACAGTTATTTTCTTTGCAGATCAGTCAAAAAAGCTTACAATCTATATATTTTTACTACCCAGGATTAATTTCAAATAATTTATTTATTAATTACTCTTTTTTAATGTATGAATTGAATATGTTATGTGATTGGTTTACTGTAAAAAATACTGTTTACTGTTAGTAAAATGGGTCAAATGACGTTGAATAAACTAATGGCATGAACCGATTTTGACGTCACTGGATTTCCATTTGCTTTCAAATAAAAAAGTGTTTTGTAATACTGAAATAAAACTTCAGCAATAAACTATGTATGGTTCCCTCTTCAAATGAAAATGTGATAGGTTTTGCTATATACATGTGATACACAGTAAGAGAGAGTAACAATGTTGTTTGAAAAATACGACTAAGGATGCACATTTCATATGTTTCATTTCTAAATACTCTATGGAATTTGTAAAATCGTGTTAATAATATTTATAATAACAATAATGGACACTTATAATGCGCCAGTATCAGCCAAGCATGACGAGCATGACGCATATTAATTATTATCCCCTGGTCATTGGGCTTCATTTACATTCCTGAAACCATTTCAACTCCTCGGGGAGTATACAGCTACGGCTACCATAGGGCGCACAGAGAATAATCAATCCACAAAGCCACCTCTACCCTCACAGGTACCCATTTACACCTGGGTGAAGAGGAGCAATATATGACAAACCGTCTTGCCCAATGACGCAAGCACCATTAACCCATGGCTGGATTCGAACCCAGCAATCCGCAGGTGAAGCCCCTACAGAGGTGTAGGCCAAACATTTCGTTACCTGCCAAGTGGTATCATAGTGTACGGGTCTTACAGACTCCATCGGACTTGTATTTAGAACAGTTGCCGACTAGCGGTGGGTCTCATGGTTGCAACGATTCAATGAAAGATGTAATTATCCTTGCCTTACATGGCATGAATCTATTGTACAGCCTCCGCTGAAGTGGAGCTCAATAGCTGTGCTTCCGCTAGAGAACTGAGAGTCATTATCGTATTCAATGCGTTGGCTGATTCTCTTTCATGTCACTACCTGCAGTACTACTCTGTGATCGATGGCAATACACAGTATTCCATCGACCTGCCACTAGTCAAGAAAATCATTACAGCGGGGCTGAAATTATTACCAAAAGGCCTAACACAATCCACCCTTTAAAGTATGTTAATGATGTGATCATGACATGACCATGGTCTTTTTGAAAAATGGAGGTTCTGAAATGAATTACAGTTAACGTCGTTCCGTTTTAAGAGCCACACCATGTTATCGTACGTAGAGCGTAGCCAGCAGTATTACAGTCTATTTTTCACCGTACAAGACATTTTATGAAACAGCAGCACCAAGGAACACATATTTTTTGGGACAAACATATTCTTTTTTCGGGTTCAGGATATGTCTACAATAAAAACAACCATATTCTAATAAAATCCTATATTTAAATCCCGACATTGTCACAATTGTCCTTTCTTTACCCTGAATACGTTTACTAGGTCTGAACTATGTCTGTATCTAATTACATTACTTAGGTCAAACAACTGTCAGAACGTTGCGTTTTGAGAATTTACCGATGATCCATTTGTGTAGATGTTTATACACGTACACAGAAGACGTTTGTCAGTGGAACGCAACCATAACGAACACTATGTACCGAGCATGTGGCTATACCAAACATCATCATTGGCTCCCAATTTGTATAGCCTATGTATATATGCATTACAGCATTACAGCATTGCAATGAGTCCAAAACGTCTAGTGCCACAAACTGTATGCATTTAAAACAAAGCTCCGTGTTACAAATTTAGAAGCCTACTCTCGCGTAAAATTATAAAGCAACCGTTAATTTATTTGTGCTGCCCTAGGATTATAGAAACTAAATGGAAAGCTGCATGCAATGTCTGCACTTGCTGCCTGACTTGAGAAAAACTTCCAAATAGACCGGTCTTGAGCTGCCACTTTTGCGTCTTTAACTGACCACCCAGTGTCTAGGAGTGAGAGATCCTTCTGAATGACATCTCTCCGTGTAGTTTTAGGCCAACCAAGTCTGGAATACATTTGCCACACTGACTGTACACAAGAACAGTCCCATCGAAATTAAACTTTAAATAAAGTCTAAAAGCAGTGATGACTTGTGGTGAGTCCTTTACAACTAGTTCGTATAAACAAAACGTATCATGGGATGCTTTATAAACTGGGGTAAAAGTACGTTTTAATTAATATTAAATATAGTCATTGAAAAGTGAACAAAGGAACATTGACTGGAGCGGGATTCGAGCCGGCGACCTCCTGAATACCGTGCAGGCGCTCTACCAACTGAGCCATCCAGCCCTACGTTCGGGGTGACCCCAATAGTCAATCATCGTTGTTCGTTTGGTAGTCAGAAGCCATGAAACCACGCACTCACCGCCATATCCCGGGGAATCATTTCACTGATACGCGCCGCAATGCTGCAACCTTGGAATGGTACATGGGGATCACTCAAAGAGGATACGGCTTTTTATAACAATATAATCAATCATTACATCCAAACATTGTTAAAAGTGCCTATATTCCATAAATTTACCCTAACATTTATTAATTTTGTGATTATAAGAATCGTATTTCACATTTTTCATGAAATCTTTTTCAGTTGGAATGTTTTTACTCCAATATACCTGAAGTGTGTGACGTCGTATGGGTGCTTGCAGTGCTTGCTGATCTCTCAATGTTTATATGCACTCCGTTCCCAATGCACTGAGGCCCAATTAGCGCCAGTACAATGCTGAGTGATTCTAAATTCCCAATGCGTATTCACAGAGAGTCTCCATGATAAAAGAAAACACATTGCCAAGCCACAACTACCGAACTTAATTTAAAAATGCATGCCGGTTTATAATGCATTCAGCACGACACAATAATTTATACAATTTATCGCTTATTAGTGCCTTTTGGATCCTTGGATCAACTTCCGCCGCAGTTATCAACCAGCACGTTGTTTTATTCGAATAAATAATGTACATGATGCATATTTATTCACGGGTTTTGTGATCATAAATGCCCATGTGTGCAGAACAAATCCAAGGTTCTTTTATCAATAGAGTTTCCTTTTCATCATAATGCTTGAATTGATATTGAATAGTTACCAACAACCCTAGCATATAATACATAAACCTTTTATGCATTGTGCAAATATCCTGAATGGTTGGCCTTGGGTCACGGTTGGCTTCAGTTAATAGGCTGGGAAAGGTTTGACTGTACAATCCGTGGATACATTTGTATTGACAAGACAGCAGAGCCCAATGAACACACAACACTATCGTTTGGGAAGTATATAAAGAACAACTGTTGCGAGTGGGTCGCCATATACTGAACAGATCCCCATAAGTCTGGATTGTTGTCAATTCAGTGATACTAGAGATTTACATAGACAAATCGTCATGGCAGGCTCTGACTCCAAGGGAATACCTGCAGATGACCTACATAAGTTAAGAGACTGGTTTAACTGGGTAAGTACGTGATACGACCCACGTCTTCATGTCGTGGAAGTTGGATCGAGTTTATTCCAATTTAGCAGGGTATATTTTACCGGCACCGACATTCTCCTTGCAAGTGCTATTTTGCTTTTCCCTTACTCCTAGTAGGGTAAGGGTTACTTTTAGGGTACGAAACCTCTATAAATGGAATAAAAACAATTTTGCAAAGAGACTAAATATACATGTCCGTTCGTTGTGTATTATCAGCATTGTTGAATTTGAGGAAAGAGGGCAGAGCTTTGATTTTTGTAGGGAAATTATGGGGTAAATTTTTTTTACGAAATTGCCACTTTTTAAGGCTGCTCGTACGGCCGCAGACGATAATAAAGTCTAGTTTCTGCTCTCATTGTGTGGATTTTTGTTGTAGTTACCAGACTAAACTAGACTCGGCAAACAAGACAAAACTGCAGACGGGCTGTTTTAAAGTTCGCAACAAGCGCGTAAGAAAATGGATTTTTACTCTGAAATGTTTCACAAATTTCTTCTATCTGGGGTTTTAAGGACTCTGGAACATTTGCTAAAAGTCAAAAATATCATTTTGGAACAGAAGAAGCTATTCAGTTGTTTTTATTCCCATTAAAGGTATCGTACCCTAAAAGTAACCCTTACTATGATGGGGCTAGTTGCAGTATGCCATGCCAGCAAGAGAGTACATCCGGCAAAATAACATTTAGAGAAAGAATGCCTGCTGGACGAATTGAGAATTAGCTAATCAGACGAATGCCGGTGCTTGCAAAATATAATTATAAACTTTCTTATTCCTCCCTGGATTTAGCGTGAAATTGGACCAGTTTATGTCGCAATCTGTGGGTTATATCTGTAGGTGCATTGGTTTAAAATAAGCAACATGATGCTATTATGAGTTCCAAAATTGGTTTGTTCCATTGGGAAACTTCTTTGGGAAACTTAGAAACCATTCTTGTGTTAGAATTACCTAGTCTTCTTGAATTTTGAATGGTGTTTTCACTAAGAAAAGTTACCGTCGATCTTAATTTAGTATATATTATTGTTCTGCTCATATAGACATAAACCTATAATATTCTGGATTCATTACAGATGTGACAATTAGTTTAAAAATATTACGTACCGTTACGTACAGTACCGTCTGTGCACAGAAAGTGGGGTTGAGTTTAAATGGGAGTTGGACGGCATGTGAATAATGTACAATTTTTTTGAATAGAACAAAGCATCCTGCTCTACTGTTACATTTTAATTAATAATATAATACATTAATAGATACCATTTATTTTAAAGGGCGTGTATTTTATAATGTAGTTAAGACTTAGAGCGTCCGTGTCAGTTCCCAATTGCGAACTGAATCCCAATAGCGGCAGTACGACGCTGAGTGATTCAAAATTATAAATTCGTACATGGGCTTTAAAGAGAGTTTGCATGATAATAGAACACACTTTGCCAAGCCATAACTACCGAACTGCACGTAAAATTACCTGCCGATTTATAATGCATTCAGCACGACACAATAATTTATACAATTTAGCGCTTATTAGTGCCTTTTGGATCCTAGGATCAACTTTCGCCTCAGTGATCAACCAGCACGTTTTTTTATTCGAATGAATAATGTACATGATGCATATTGATTCACAGGTTTTGTGATCGTAAATGCCCAGGAGGGCAGAACAAATCCAAGGTTCTTTTATTCATAGAGTTTCCTTTTTATCATATTGCTTGAATTGATATTGAATAGTTACGAACAACCGAAGCATATAATACATAAACGCTTTTATGCATTGTGCAAATATCCTGAATGGTTGGCCTTGGGTCACGGTTGGCTTCAGTTAATAGGCTGGGAAAGGTTTGACTGTACAATCCGTGGATACATTTGTATTGATAAGACAGCAGAGCCCAATGAACACACAACACTATCGTTTGGGAAGTATATAAAGAACAACTGTTGCGAGTGGGTCGCCATATACTGAACATATCCCCATAAGTCTGGATTGTTGTCAATTCAGTGATACTAGAGATTTACATAGACAAATCGTCATGGCAGGCTCTGACTCCAAGGGAATACCTGCAGATGACCTACAGAAGTTAAGAGACTGGTTTAACTGGGTAAGTAAGTGATACGACCCACGTCTTCATGTCGTGGGAGTTAGATAGAGTTTATTCCTGGGCAGTGTATATTATGCCAGCAAACGCTATTTTGCAGTCCTCTTTATACTCTGATTGGGATGTTTGCAGTATGCCATGCCATCAAGAACTACTTCCGACGTAATAACATTTAGAGAATGAATGCCTGCTTAACGAATTGAGAATAAGCTAATCAGAAGAATGCCGGTGCCGACAAAATATATACACTTTCTTATTCCTGCGTGAACTTGGGCCAGTTTCCGTCGCACTCTGTGGGTTTTATTTGTAATGCATATTATGCATTAGTTTATAATAAGCAACATGTTGCTAGTATGTGATTCAAAATTGGTTTCTACCATTGGGAAACTTATTTCTATAACTTAGAAACCATTCTTCTGTTAATATTCCCTAGTTTTCTTGAATTTGGAATGATGTTTTCACTGAGAAATCAAGTATTTATCATTGTTCTGCTCAGGTAGACATATACCTATAATATTCTTAATTCATTACAGATGTAACAATTAGTTGACAATATTACGTACAGTTAATTTCATTGGTGCTGTTTTTTTTTGCAGTGCCGTCTGGATACTGTATTTTTTTTTTCAAAACGACGAAAATCATTGTCAAAATCACACGTATTTTCAAAATAATGAATGTTATTTTGAATTATTATCTGGATAATTTTATATGGTAATTGTGATACTGTGAATTATTTTAGGTTTTTAAATATTCTATTTTCTTGCACAGCTATATAATTATTGTAAAACTATTACTATTTCTTTGTAAAAAAATATTTGGTTTTAAAACTTATAATATATTAATATGAAACATTTTTTAGCACGAGAGTCATTAATGCAAATAGCAATAAATTTATTGATTTGAATTGAATTGAATTGAATTGAATAATGTCACGTCAACACATTCCACTATAAATACAAAAATGCCTCACAAATTACCATTTAAAGGAAGTGCAATTGTTTATATGGCGAAATACTTAAGTTGGCGTTTTCTGTTTTCCACGTTCTTGATCTTCAATAGGTTGATGTGGACAAAAATGGTCATATTGCTGCTAGTGAAGTTGGGAACTTTTTCAAAACAGCCGTCGGTTCATCCGTACCTGGGTACCAGATAAGAGAAATGATCCGCAGTGTGGACAAGGATGGAGACGGAAAAATCTCGTTTTCCGAGTTTGTGACAGTAAGTAGGCTTATTGCTGCATTGTAATCTCTGTTGCTGTAGGCTATCAATTACTGATAGTCCTCATCTCCTGATGATGACTAGAGCAGGCTAGTCGAAACGTGGAGACCTTACGATAAGTGCGAACAAAAAAGAAGTGCGAATGTATGTACGAACTATTCTTACATGGTGTTTCCGCAAAACCCATCCACATACCAATTGTCACCATGCAAAGCCTCAAAACTTTCTTGAAATCGCTCTACGGAGAGCTCATTACCACACATGTCAAACATTTCCGACGATCTTATAGAAGACTAGGGGCCGATTTCACGAACACTTTGCGATCATCGCTAGGCTCAAATCCATCGCTAAACGGAAAATTCCTACACAAAGTATAGCGATCAAATTTCCGTTTATCGGTGGATTTGGGCTTAGCGATGATCGCAAAGCGTTAGTGAATTCGGCCCTAGGTTTGCTGATGAGGACTAGAGCAGGCCAGTCGAAACGTTGAGACTTACGAGAAGTGTGAACGAAATAGAAGTGCGAAAGTACGAACGATTTGTACATGGTGTTTCCGCAAACCGATCCACATATCAATTACTTGCTGAAATCACACAGCATCGATAGGTGTCTATATCAATAATAGACATTGCATTACACACAGGATATCAATAAGTGTTTTTATGTATTCTACAAAATAGTTTGATGTATCAGACAACATACTGTATAATTACATACCCTCGAACGGATAGCCCACCTATGGGATTTTGTCTTCCCACAATGCATTTCTCATATGCCTTCCGGCCAAATATCTTTCCTATGGGATTCGTTGTCCAACATTTTAGTCCCACAATGCATATCTGGTATATACCTTAACAGTGCGCTTCCGGTCAATCTGTAAAAAGGCCCATTAGTTTGCTCGATTCCGTTGCAATCATTTTATATAATAGTCTCAGTAGTCCAACAATGCTGATGATATAGTGTCCTTACGCATTTTTGTGGCCGCCATGACGCATGACATTATGGGCGAAGCGCAACCACTAACTGCATACCGTTATTCCGCTTTTCGCGGCAGTTGACCGCTGTTTTCATATTCTGTATGTGCATTCTACTTGATTTCTATTCATCGTTAACTAAAGAAAACAAAGATTTTTCAGAAAAAAAAATCATGCCACTATAAAAACACACGAAGAAAAATTTGCACAGATTTGTGATGTACCATGTATCGTTATACGTCATTATGCAAACATTGCATAACAAAACTGCGCAGATATTTGTGAATTTGTAATGTACGATGCATAAAACATCACAGATATGTTCGAAGGTGTTTCTGATGTGTGATGTCCGTCTTGCCCAACCATTCTTTGCCGTCTCGCGCATGATATGCTTAGTTAATTCTACACTGTGAATAATGTAATGCCCGGCCCAAGTGAAATGTGTCATGGGGACCCCCGCATATCAAACTGGATACGAAACCACAATATTGAAACAATTGATTATTGTCATACATTCCGATATATAATAGTTGTTGCAGTATGTAGTATGTGCTGTATGTTGATGTATTAATTTATCCTTAATTCTTTGTCTAAATAGCTCTTCACTGATAGCAGGTTCGCCACCCATGCTTTACGGCAAGCCATACCTGGCATCAAGCCTGATCCCAGTTCCTCAGGGGAGGGACCCGATCTGGCTCCCAAGGAAGGGCATTCCGATTCAGATGCAACTTCATTTGCAAGTAATTATAGCTTTGTATTGGTTACCATGCCACCCTTTTGTGTTGGATTTACCACTATCGAGAGAATCTGCACAATTAGAGCGAGTCTTGAAATGTTGCATTAGCCGATATACATGTAGTGTCGATGACTAAACTTGTGTTGCACTAGTGTCGTGGTATTGTATACTCTAGTGTTGATCATGTTGGTGGTACAATTGTGTTATGCTAGTGGTACAGTACTGTTATGCTAGTGGTGCAGTACTGTTATGCTAGTGGTACACTTGTGTTTGTTATGCTAGGGTACATTTGTGTTATGTTAGTTTTGGAACACTCTATAATGTTGACGATGCTAGTGGTACACTTAAGGTAGTGGTACACTAGTGTCAGGTTAGTGGCACAAGAGTGTCCCGGTATTGGTACAGTAGTGTGTCGATCATGCTAGGGGTACACGTGTGTCATGTTATTGGTACATAAGTGTCGACAATGCTAGTGATACACTGTATTAAGCTAGTGGTACACTAGTGTAAGGCTAGTGACACAAGAGTGTGCTGATAATGGCACAGTGGTGTCGATCATGTTAGTGGTACACTTGCATTATGCTAGTGGTACAATAGCGTTGTACGTGACCCGATATTGGTACAGCCGTGTCGATCATACTAGTGGTACACAAGTGTTAATATTATGTTATGGTAGTGTACGTTGCTCTAGTGTTGTGCTAGCGTCAGGCTGGTGTTTTTACTGGATTTAATGGCTCTGCATAAAGTAAACTCGCATACTGGGCCTTAACTAGAGCTGCGTGTACATGCACTATATCTACACTGTTGTCTTCACTTATGCATTAACATTATTTTGTTTAGGTTTCATCAACAAGTTGTTGCAGGATGATACCGATGCACATGTCTATATGCCAATCAAACCGGACCCAATTGATGAGTTTATCAGCAAATTGACAGATGGCGTACTGCTGTGGTAGGTAAAGTTACTCTTCAAATCGTTCACTAAAATGTCCGGCGGAGGGGGGGGGGGGGGTGGGCTCAGGTTGGCGTAGTGGTTCTTTCCTCGACTTTCACCTCTGCGGACCGGGTTCAAGACTGGCGCAGCCCACAAGTGGATGGGGTTTCAGTCCTTACCTTATTCAGTTGGTTTTACCCAGAATATTACTTTAGGGCTTTCATTCCACCTCTAAAACTGCATCTTCTTCTCATCATCTTCCCATAAAAAACGTTTTTCATCAGGCTTTCGAGCTACAGTGCCTAGGGCGTTTTTGAGGAATCCTTGAAATTGTTTGAGTAATACCAGAAGAAAACAGCAATAATAATAATAATACCATGGTGGCTAGACTTGACCAAAGTAGGATCTTTGTAGAGGACTAGAATTTGTAAAACTGACAACGAAAATATCCGTTAGAGTAAAAACCCCTTGTTCCTATCCCCTTACCATAATGCGTTACAAAGCAAACGTTGCACCACGGGAAAAACACTTGAATACTGGTCAAGGACCCTGACACTGGAATACCTGGCCAGGCCTGGGCTTTGCCTTGACTCTTGAATTAAAGTTTGTACTAATCTGATTGGCAAATTGGGTCCTCATTGATATCACGGACAATATCCAAAAGTCAGTCTTTATTGATTTTAAGCAGCACTATTATACTGAAAGTCAAAGTTCGTGAAATAACCACAAGGGAAACTTGTGGTTATTTCACGAATATATTAATTAAAAAGCCATATCCTCTTTGAGTGATCCCCCATGTGCCGTTCCCAGGTTGCAGCATTGTTGCGTGTATCATTGAAACGATCCCTGGGTGTGGCGGTGTGTGCGTGGTTTCATGGCTTCTGACTGCCAAACGAACAAAGATAGTTGACTATTGGGGTCACCACCAACATAGGGCTGGATGGCTCAGTTGGTTAAGCGCCTGTACGGTATTCATGAGGTCGCCGGTTCGAATCCCGCTCCAGTCAATTTTTCTTTGTTCACTTTTCAATTAAAGTCAAAGTTAATAGAAAAGATATTTCGGGCCGGCTCTAGCCAGGCTTTGTTATGGCTGGGCGCGCGTTGTATTTATTAGTTCCCCTAACAATCACAAGATTACGGAATAATTAACAAAGAATAGATTTGATGCTTTTCTAGTAAGATGATCAACAAATCAGTGCCGAACACTGTGGATGAACGAGTCCTGACGAAGAGAAACAATCTGACACCAGACGCCGTGCGAGATAATCAACGACTGGTCTTGAACTCGGCCCGGTCCATCGGCTGCTACATTGTGAACATTGGACCCGGCGCAGACATGTCCAAACCTCACCTCATGCTGGGATTACTGTGGCAGATCATACGTGTAAGGCCGCCATTTTACATCTTATTATAATTGTTATAGTGGAGCCCTATAATGGATTCCTTTGACTTCCAAAATACAACCCTGCTAATTAAATCCCATGAATTTCCTACAGCATAATCATGTATATTTCCAAATTTAGGGAAACGAAAAGCAATAAACCCAAACCATAGACCGCAACATGTACGTTGTCATTATATTTTGACCGTTGGGATATATTTGTATTTCGCGGGGTACCCTGAAGCTTAGGGTGCACTCGAACCCAGTTCCCGAGAGCTAGGTGTGGTTCCATTGCAAATGCATTAAAACAAGTCGACTATAATATGACGCCAGATAGAGCGCCCTCACATGATCAAAAATAGTATAGGCATATCACTGAGACTATTGGTGGCAGCAGACAATGTGACCTTATCACGACTTATACACGTGTTGAGATGATTTGTTTATTTATTGTATCTCGTACAGGTGGGATTCGTTGCCAATGTGAAGATTACCCAAAATCACAGCTTGATTCATCTGAGACAAAGTGGGGAAACACTGGAAGATTTAATGGGCATCTCCGTGGAAAAAATGCTGCTTCGTTGGGTGAATTATTTCATGGAACGAGCGGGTCAGTAGATTAATGAATTAACCTTAAGGGTTGGGAACTCAACTACAGGTCAGGTCAAGCAATGGGAGACATTTGAGAACCGGTCTCCAAGTCAACAGCGCACGCGCACACAATTGTGAGCTACGCGCGCATGCTTACAATTGCGTGCGCGTGCGCTGTTGACATAAAATATGAAATAGTCCTCTTGTCAACCTTGAACTTGGACACAACAAAAGAGCTGTTCGAAAAAAAAAATGAAACTTGGCTTCTTTATACTATATTGACTTATTATTATTATTACTTGTATTGTTTATTATATATGTTTTTAATATTTGTCATACTGTTTTTTATACCATAAAGGCAACATGTTTTTAAATTCCACGTTCGGAACAGCAGCTTTTTTATATATTTTTTCTCCCGAAATTATCATTTGTTTCCTGCAAAAGTGGTCAGCAAGATAATCATTCGAATTGTCTATTTATTTGTAGTATCTTCTGCCTTCGTACAGGAAACAGTCGTCGTATTAACAACTTCAGCGACGACATTAAGGACTCAGAAGTGTACTTGACACTGCTTGAGCAGATTGACTCGATCGCACCCATTGAAGTGTCACTTCTACCCCGGCCAGCTTCAAATCAGGTAAGACACCTAGGCGAGTCACACATTGTTCTACGGAACTATTCATCTCATCCAACTAGCCACATAATTCGCCTAGTCAGCTAGTAAAATGATGAAACATTAATAAAGCTTTTACAATGAAGCTTTCTTACTTTTGCAATACACGTTTACTATAACGCATCTTAACACACAGATCCATGCCATACAGGGCAATTTACAGGCAAGCTTTTTAATCATTTTGTTTATCCCAACGTTTTCTATGATTTGTATGATTGCCTATAGTGTAACGCGGCTCATAAATTAATCATCTTAAAATGAGTGTGCCGTTTCGCAAAGCACTGTTGGCTGATAACACTGATCTTCAAGGTAGTATTATACTTTGGTTTTTGTCAAAGAAGTACAGATTCATGGGCAAAAATATCAAGACAGACACAGTAACAGTCATTTGTGAAAATGTCAGTCCCACACGGTGCGTACTTTTTGAGAAAACAGTGAAAAACGGCTACGGTATTTCTTAAGTACTTTCTCTTTTATTTTTGATAAACGGTATTTCTTAAGTACTTTCTCTTTTATTTTTGATAAAATGATCAAAAAGATTTTCGGTCGTTGTTTTACTAATTTCTGGATAAATACAGGCGGAAAAATTGTAACGTTGTGTTTCTACTAGCACCATCTTCATACACTGAAAGATATACGTAAATCTGTGAACATTTCTGTTTCGGTCTCTGACCAAAGTATGATACTACCTTTAAAGGTTTTTTGCAGTGCTTTTCCTTTTCAGTCAGGTTATTTCAAAGCCTTTGTATAGAGAATATACTGACAGATAATGAACGGCAAGTCAAATTTTGGTTTCAAAACAACATTTGGGTTTCCTTTAGTGTGAATGGCTTTGCAAAATGGGGAATTTTCATGCATGCTCATGTGGGGAACCAACAGCAAAAGTATGATGAAAAACATGAAAGAAAGACCTGCCAAAACAAATGAAAAGGCAAACTGCCCCACACACAAAAATGGTTTGGCAAAAGAATTGCACCACCAGTTGAGTGAAAGGAACGTATGCGGCAAAAAAAAAAAAAAAAAAAAAAACATTGAGGAGGTAAAGGTCTGTTAGAAAACCTATAAAACAACCTCAAGTTTGTGTGCACAAATCAATTGGGTTACCAGGTGGCAACTCGGTTTTGCTCATGAATGTGGAAATTCTAATTAGCATACAAACAAAAAAACAGTGTAATTAACCCTGAAACAGCTAGTGTGAGGAAGTTGGTAAAATCACAGGCCCCATAAAAAAGTTGCTTTTTGGAACATGTTCAAGCCATAACATTCCTATTGCAGAACCCCTGTAAGTATAATATCAATCCCAATGTGTGCTGACACAATACTTATCGCTATGGTGAAACTGACAATTCATCTTAAGATTAATCTTTAGTGTTTAGTGAAATCAAGTCCAGATTGCAACGTTGTTTATGACGGCTTGGATTTATTATTCTTCCCTATTAATGAGCTCTCTCTTTTTTTAAACTTGTTTTCTCCTTATATTCGGGCTCCAACAGCCACCACTGAAAAAGGCAGCAGTCGTATTGGCGAATGCTGGGAAGATAGATGCCGCGTTTTTTCTTACACCAAAGGTAAGTATACATGTATTTGAGATGCTCGCCTTTGCTGAGAGTGGTGAATCCACGCATTTTGAATGTTGAATAGTGTGAACGCCCAATTTCATGGAATCCGTTACGGCCTATTTTTGTGCTTACTGGCACTGCTACGCGTGAAATCTATTTCATGGAATCCGTAAACAAGACCTTTCGGTTAGCAAATAAATTCTAGGCTAACCCTGCTTGTTTCTGATAACGCGCTTCGCATGCATTCTGCATAAATTCCTTGCTTACCGTTACCAAAAAAGAAACTCTTCCGTGAAATACGCTAACCGTAACCAACAAAGTCTGCTACCGTAAGCAAATAATTTTTGCTAACGGTAACGGATTCCATGAAATTTGGCCCAGTGCTGAAGTTGCACGGGGGGAATCCATGTAAAGTTCGACCCGGGTAAAAATAAGGTATGCACAGTGTAAAAGTCCTTTAAAGGTAGTATCATACTTTGGTAGCATAACAAAACAGACATCGCCACAGAGGTACCTATAACTAACACGGTATACCGATGGTTATGGTAGAAACATGGTAGAAAAGGTGGGCACCGTATGGGACTGAAATGTTCATGGATGACTGTTATAGTTTCTTCCATGATATTTTTGCCCATGAATCTGTATTTTCTTGACAACAACTAAAGTATGATATTACCTTTAAGAACTTTTGCAGATAACTACCAGTTTCTCCTTCAGGATATCGTGAAGGGGAACTGGAAGTTGAATTTCGCCTTTGTGGCTAATCTGTTCATCAGCTACCCTGCCCTGCCCCCCTTTGAAGATCCAGACCTGGCAATACCCACGGACACAAGAGAGGAATTGGGTGAGTTACGAATGGTTGTGAGTTAACATAATAAAGCAAGACAGATATTATTTCCATAATAAGCTCCATGGTTGTTAAGAATGTTCTTCTCCGTAACATCGGCCACTATTGTTGTAAATACTCTTTTATGTACAGATATTTTTCTGTACTTTACTTGTCTGTAGGTTGGCTGTCTGAGTGTTTGTTTGTGTTTGTGCTTTTTTGTTTATTATGTTAATAACCATCCTATAATTGGCGACTTTTATTGCTGTTGGTATTGGTTAATAAAGAAATAAATATCTTAGAGTTGATTGATTTTCCCTGCAGTTTTCAGAAATTGGATGAATAGCGTTGGTGTGGATCCATTTGTGAACTACCTCTATTCAAACCTCACTGATGGTCTTATACTGTTACAGGTGAGAATATGTCCCTAGTGGCTGACTGTGTTGTGTTGTGTTGTGTTGTCTTGTGTTGTGTTGTGTTGTGTTGTGTTGTGTTGTGTTGTGTTGTGTTGTCTTGTCTTGTCTTGTCTTGTCTTGTCTTGTGTTGTGTTGTGTTGTGTTGTCTTGTCTTGTCTTGTGTTGTCTTGTGTTGTGTTGTGTTGTGTTGTGTTGTATTGTCTTGTCTTGTCTTGTCTTGTCTTGTCTTGTGTTGTCTTGTCTTGTCTTGTCTTGTCTTGTGTTGTCTTGTGTTGTCTTGTCTTGTGTTGTCTTGTGTTGTCTTGTCTTGTGTTGTCTTGTCTTGTGTTGTCTTGTGTTGTGTTGTGTTGTGTTGTGTTGTGTTGTCTTGTCTTGTGTTGTGTTGTCTTGTGTTGTATTGTCTTGTGTTGTCTTGTCTTGTGTTGTCTTGTCTTGTCTTGTCTTGTCTTGTCTTGTCCTGTCCTGTCCTGTCTTGTCTTGTGTTGTCTTGTCTTGTGTTGTCTTGTGTTGTCTTGTGTTGTCTTGTGTTGTCTTGTCTTGTGTTGTCTTGTCTTGTGTTGTGTTGTCTTGTGTTGTGTTGTCTTGTGTTGTGTTGTGTTGTCTTGTGTTGTGTTGTCTTGTGTTGTGTTGTCTTGTGTTGTGTTGTCTTGTGTTGTGTTGTCTTGTGTTGTCTTGTCTTGTCTTGTCTTGTCTTGTCTTGTCTTGTCCTGTCCTGTCCTGTCTTGTCCTGTCTTGTCTTGTCTCGTCTTGTCTTGTCTTGTCTTGTCTTGTCTTGTCTTGTCTTGTCCTGTCCTGTCCTGTCCTGTCCTGTCCTGTCCTGTCCTGTCCTGTCCTGTTCTGTTCTGTCTTGTCTTGTCTTGTCTTGTGCTGTTTTGACATTATTTCCGTGAATTATTTGAAGCTTCTTCTGCATTATAGAGTCTGTTTCCAAAAAAAACCAATACCCATTTTAAATATAAGTTTAGAATAAATTGTTGGTTTCCAGCTATTACAGTCACTATCTCAATTTCAAGCCACTCCATTCATGCAACACCTAGCAATTACTGATTGTCATTTTGTACATTTTGCTGCTAATACAAATGAGTGAAAGTGTTGGTTATCTAAGGTGTGATCTATGTGTAGTGAATGTGGGCGGCCATGCCGAGTGGATATTTACATACCACAATTAAGAATAGTAAGATAACAGCCATTGTCGTTCAATTGTAATGGCAGGAAAATTAACTTTTCTATGTCAATGTCTGGTTGCAACAATAGACGTCACCGATATTTTCTCCTATACAGGTCATTGATAAACTCAAACCAGGCATTGTAAAGTGGGACCGCGTCAATCGTGGCCCATCCTTGGCCGGTACGGGGGGAAGAATGCGAAAGATAGAGAACTGCGACTACGTCATGAACCTCACTAAGCAGTTACGCTTTTCCGTGGTGGGGATTGCTGGAAAAGATATCTTTGATGCAAACAGGACATTGACTTCGGCGGTTGTGTGGCAACTTATGAGAGGATACTGTTTGCGGTTGATAAACGATCTCAGTCATGCGACCAAGCCAATCGAAGAACCCGACATCTTACAGCTAATCAACCAAAAGGTAACACACTATAATTATTGTGTCATGTATGAAATAAGTGAACGAATGTAAGTGTATTCATGATTGGACCCAGCTACTGAAAAGCCAGGTAAGTACTAGGCCCTTTTCCGGGGTCTCGGACTTCTTTAATCCCGAGACCTGAACTATGAACTTCTTCAAGCCCCTGCTGTGTCCAGAATCATAGTTGACACTACCTGATTGACATATTATCGAGTCCACATTGATCATGGACAGTATCCAGAAGCCATGCTTGATTAATTTGCAACAGCTCTATTGTAGTGAAGTGCAGGGCTGACCAGAGGAAGATCTCGGGTTTGAGTCGAAGCCTGGGTCATGCCTGGCTTTTCAGTGGCTGGTCCCGACCAGTTTGAAAGTTTCCTTCAAGTAGTGGAGTCTAGAAACAAACTTGTACACCTACTAAGACATTCAGGATCAATGTGCACAGACAACTGTACATTTGAAGAGTTAATTTGCAAAAACAGCTAACTCCATTTTTGAAAAATGAACTTAATCGTGTTTTACATGTTAATATTCATGGAAACCGCGTACTTTTGGACATATACAACTTATTAATTTATTGCAAATTTAATAAAGTACAGAAAATGAAAAACAAATCATGTATTGTTGTATCCTTCAATACAAAAAAAAGAAGCATCCATGATGATGATGTAAATATTTCAACAAAGGAGTTCCCTGTTTTTGCAAATGAACTCTTCATTTGTATGCATGTGTATCTTTTCGAAATCCGGGAACAAACACTTGAAGGTAACTTGGATGTCTCCGCATTAATATTTAAATCAACAATTTTGACGATAAACTTCATGTCAGCCAATCCGCACACGATGAATTTGACTAACATTCTTTGTATGGCACCACGTCTGATTTCGTTTTTTCATCTTATAGCTGGAGACGTCAGGTAAAGATGGGCGCTTGGCAAGTTTTAAGGATCCATCGATTTCAGAGAGTTTAGTCATTCTTCAACTAATCGATGCCATTCGACCTGGTGCCGTCAACTGGAGTCGTGTCGAACGTGGAAACACCAATGAGGCATGTGTTTAAGATTAGAGCTTTCTTGGAAAGCGTTATGTACTTGTGCGAATTTTAGCATGTAGGCCTATATGTAGTACAATTCGGTGTAATTTTAAGTGCTGTTGGTCTAGTTCGGCTGTCGACACGATGCGACTGTGCCTGTGCAGCGCCCTCTCGTGGCCGCTTATAACATTGTATACAACATTGTTCAACAAAACAAACTTGATGGTAAAATAATGGGGCGACCAGCCGATGTAACATATCATTTATTCGTTTGCTTGTGTTAGGTACAGACATGTTATCTCCTCTTTATTATTGTTTTATCAAGAAAGACATTTTCATATTTTCTGTTCTGTTTCCTTTGGTTTCTCCAGTGGTTTGCAAAAAGTAACAAAGGAAAAGAAGAAAAAAAACGCCAACAAATGTCAACATCACTATCCGATGGTGAAACTGTCTGTAGTCTCCCATAGGAAATTACGATAACTTCAGTGTTTGTTTTATGCAAAACAATTTCCCGTATGGGGGCTTACATGGCATGTGTGATATGCACTCGCCTCTCACCTATGTGGCCCAGGTTCGATTCCGGATCAGGTCATATGTGAGTAGAGTTGTGCGTAAGCTCTTTCCTATGCTACGAGAGATTTTCTCCGGCTTCTCAAGTTTTCCTCCCTCCACAAAAAATCAAACACTTTCGATCTCAGGATGCACTCCGTGGTCATATATTGGTTGATGTGGCTGGCAGCCAAGGGCGCCAATGAAAGCCTGCTAGTCGATCACATTGAAGTCACATCTTCCGCAATTCAGCACCCCAGCGTAGAGTAAGGATGATTAGCCTCCGAAATAAATGCAGAGTTTGACAGCGCCATTTGTTTCCACTCTCATGTTGCTACATGAGAGAGCTAGTTAAAATTCAACAAAGCTCAACAAATTAAACAACTAGCGAGAGCTATAGCTGTTGAATGTTTGTATACGCATTATCTTGGATGGTTCAATTCAGTTGGCAGTACGCTTCGCAGATTGCACACGCTTTTAGCTTCACGAGACAAAAAAAATCAGTTCAGGATCGTTGAAATGATTGGTTATTTTGAAGGTCTTTGATAACATTAAAAATGATTTGTTTTTTCGTGCAGGAGAAGCTGAACAGAGCCAAATACGCACTGTCTTCGGCTCGCAAGATTGGGGCCAAAGTGTACGCCCGGCAGGAAGACATCGTAGAAGTCAATACAAAGATGATGGTGACGATGTTCTTAGGTATTGCGGCGGTGCTTCTTGATACCACGAGGACTTTATCTTCCTCTTAATCATTAATCTTGTCTACAGTTTAAGATACTATCATAATTTGGTAGCATACCGAAATAGAAATATCAGATTTACATATAACTTACAGGGTATAAAAATGGTGATGGTAAAAACATAATAATTTGTCTGCTTTACATGTTGTATTTTTCGAGAAATAGTAAAACCAATTACAAAAAAACTACTGTTTTTACGGTTTTCTGAAAAATTTGGCTCCGTACTGGAATTTTTAAGTTGACTGCTTTTGTACCTGTCTTGATTTGTTGCCCAAAAGGACTATCCAGTTGTCCAAAATATGTTCATATTGACTGGAGCGGGATTCAAACTTGCGACCTTGGAATACCGTACCAGTGCTTTAACAACTGTGCTATCCAGCCGTATCTTTGCAGTGTACCTAAAAGTAAATTGTCTGTATTCGTTTTGACAAATTTAATTTCAAATTTTTCTTTCGAGTTACTAATAATTCTGACTTAACAATAATTGATGCTTAGTTATTGGTTATTAGTTACTGGTTATTGTTTATTGGTTAATGGTTATTGGTAACGAGTAATAGGTTATTGTTTATTAGTTACTGATATAGCTCTTTATCGGTTATTGGGTATTGGTAATAATTAATCGGTTATTTGTTATTATTTATTAGTTACTGGTTATTGCTCAATGGTAATTGGTAATAGGTTATTGATATTTGAAAGTTGATATGTACTATTTAATAGTATTAGAATTGATTAGTGACGTCATGGGCTCCAGACCACTGTAATGTCTTCAAGTGTGCATAATCCGGCGTTTACGAAATGGGGCTTGAGGCTAGACTTGGAAGAAACTTGTCAATGCTGAATCCTGTTTTTTTGCTTCGTCATGTGACCCAATCGATTCGTTTCGTTTTGTTTGCCTTAACTGGTTGGTAGCGAAATAAATTCCAAGCCTAGCCTTAAGCCTGACCAGCGTCCTGGTTTGGTAAGGCAAATATACTGGTCGACGCTTAAACATTGGGTATTAACATGTAATATAAAACTGTCGATGTAGCATATTAATCGTACGTCAGTTATATATTTTTGAACAAAAAACTGAAACTCATTTTATCAGCAAGTAAGTGCATGAGACAATGGAAGCATGATTGCATGCTTTAAACTAAGGTGGTGGATTCCTAAAAAAAGTAGTTTTTAGAAAGATCCAAATCAGGGATTACGTGTACGTAGCATTAGTAAATAAAAGTGTCCAACATGTTAAACACAAATCTAACACAACTTAGTGATCACAATTGCTATTAGCGATTTCAAATTTAAAACGCACACACAAATAATCGCGATTTGAATTGTCTATGGTTGTTTTATTTCTGTGATAAAAAAAGATTAATTGAAATGGAAAAGGAAACAAAATGGTTTGTTGTAATACCAAAAAATCCACTCCGCCTCAGGAACTCATTGGCGAGCATATGTGCACCCTTCTTCTTGTACAAATCAAGTTTGCAAGGCCTTTATGAACACCTGCGTTAAATGATAAACAGTTGCTTTAAAACTACAACTTGTGTATAGATGATGACTTTCTGACTGCGATTCTCGCATATTAATTCTAATGGGAGAATTTAAATACGACGGTGGTAGCAGACCGAAGTCTGTTTTTTGCAAACACTGAGCATTTGATGCGTCCATTTTAAGCTGCACTTTGAGGATGGTAACAACAATGATGGCGATTTGTAGCCAAACTAGTTAAATCTTATAAGCTGTGTGTTACTCAACATGTAGATAGAGTCAATCACTCTCTCTGAGCGCCAAATCGTGACCACGTGTTTACAGCTGGCAAATGACAATCAGCAAGAATCCTTTTCGACCTTTCGAAGTATGGCGGACGCAATAGGAGGGCACTGTTTGAAGTTTATAATTTGATTCAAACACAAATAATTCCATCCAAATCAAACAGCGCCCTCCTATTGTGTCCGCCATACCTCGAAAGGGCTAATATCGACGTGTTTAATTAGATCTCCACCATTTAGATCAAGACGTGTGACACGAAAAATAGAAACCTTATTTTCATCAGACTGCCAATAAAGCTGTCAACTTTGCAAAAATGGTGCTCCGTCAGTAGTTGCTTATCTTTCGTGGCCGATAATGAAAGAATAACCACGTCTCTGTCACTGCTGCGCAGGTACTAATTGGCGATTTATTAACTTTTGTGCAAGCGACCACGTATGTACACTTCTTCAAGATGTTTAGCCAAGCAAAGAGAAGCCCCGAGTCAATTCCTTCCTGTGACACCATTGGCTCCGGGTTAAACTCTGTAGTTCTAGTGACAATATGTACCCAGGGTGAGACTCTGTATCTCCTTAATTTGAACAGAGACGAGCTACCTGTCAAAATCCAATTTCGTTTGTCTATCCCACTACCAATAAAGCTGTCAACTTTGGTGATGGCCTTCCTTCGGTAGTTGTTGAAAGAGTAATTCACCGTGTCTCTCACTTCTCAGGAACAAATTGGCGATTTATTAACTTCCATGCAAGTAACCACGTAAGTTCACTTCTCCCGTTACAGATTAAGTCTGTAGGGTCTTGATGAGCACAAAGTTTAAATCTTCACAAACAAAGGTTACCAGTATACACTTTACACAAAGTCAATGGGTGATGAGTTTCTGCATTAAGTGTGAACTCCAGGTGACGTTCATACTCCGGGTGATACCGTACTCTGTCTGGCACTCTTCTCCGTGTGGCAGTCTGTAATTTGGAGCATAATCCTTGAAAAGCCACACAACATAATAAATTCGAATGACGTTGTAAAAGCCAATGACCTAATATCACATTCGAATGATGAATTATTTCTATGTGTCGCCTGATGATTGCTGACTGTTAGACTTAAAAGCTCATTGAAAAGTGAACAAAGAAAAATTGACTGGAGCGGGATTCGAACCGGCGACCTCCTGAACACCGTACAGGCGCTCTACCAACTGAGCCATCCAGCCCTATGTTGGTGGTGACCCCAATAGTCAACTATCCTTGTTCGTTTGGCAGTCAGAAGCCATGAAACCACGCACACACCGCCACACCCCAGGGATCGTTTCAATGATACACGCAACAATGCTGCAACCTGGGAACGGTACATGGGGGATCACTCAAAGAGGATACGGCTTTTTAATTATTATATTCGTGAAATAACCACAAGGGAAACTGACTGAGTTATTTTAAGTCATTGAAAAGTGAACAAAGAAAAATTGACTGGAGCGGGATTCGAACCGGCGACCTCCTGAACACCGTACAGGCGCTCTACCAACTGAGCCATCCAGCCCTATGTTGGTGGTGACCCCAATAGTCAACTATCCTTGTTCGTTTGGCAGTCAGAAGCCATGAAACCACGCACACACCGCCACACCCCAGGGATCGTTTCAATGATACACGCAACAATGCTGCAACCTGGGAACGGTACATGGGGGATCACTCAAAGAGGATACGGCTTTTTAATTATTATATTCGTGAAATAACCACAAGGGAAACTGACTGAGTTATTTTAAGTCATTGAAAAGTGAACAAAGAAAAATTGACTGGAGCGGGATTCGAACCGGCGACCTCCTGAACACCGTACAGGCTTAAAAGCTGGTAGTTTCTTATTTTGTTTCAATTTAATTATAAAAGTAAAATGGTTTATGGTGCCACCAAGAGATTTTACAAGTCGTGAAGCTGCTACTGATGCTGTATCTCCGGATTATTTACGGCTTCATTATCAACATTTCTCGCGGCTACCGCCCGTTGCCTCTTGAAGCAACACGGGAACACCTCCTCACGCACACCACGCTGAAACTCCTTGTATTTAAAAGCATAGATTATAGGGTTTGCCAGGGAATTCAATAGCGGCAGCCCTTGCAGAACGTCAATGTAAACACTTACGCCTTGGGCTAATCCATTATCTGCCAAAAATAACAAGACCGCGAACGGGCACCACGTGAACATAAAAACGGCCGAAGTCATCATCAAAACCACGGCTACTCGTCGTTGCGCTCTTAATAGCTCATCTGCGGGGCCTGGGTTGTTCTCGCGACGCCGCGTGAGGGCGCTTTGTCTCAGATTGAGGATGATTTTCCCGTAGCAGATGAACATCACAGCAATTGGGACGAAGAAGTATATGGCAAATAAAACGTTGTCTGCTATCTCCAAGCCGTGACTAGCCTGTGAAAGAATGCACGACAGGTTTGTGAAATTGCCTGCGGAAATATTTAAGCACGTGGAGAGTAGACCAACTAACCATGTCCCAGCGATAGTAAGTTTGACTCTTAAACTTGTACAGTAACGGTGATAGTGCAGGGGATGCACTATGGCTATGTAACGCTCAACGGTAACCGCCACTAAGGTCACAGTGGATACGGTAGTAGCAAGCACGTGGATAAGTTTCTGTCTAAACAGCAAGCATATCATCACACTCTCTTGATCAGTTCCAGGAGGTCCAATGTAGCGCTGGTTAAAAATGACACAAGCTACACTTGACAAAAAGTCTGCAACGGCCAGGTTAGCGATCAGGTAGTTGGTACCTCTGTGCATGAACTTTGACCTGTGGATGGTGACGCAGACCAGGGCGTTGCCAAATGTACCGATAATGCCGAGGGTCACCAGGGATGCAAAAATGACATCCTTCTGGGAACTGGTCGTCGCATTTGAGGCATCCATTCTCGGTAGTGTTGGGATGTTAATTACAACGATGGAGATATTAATCTGCAATGACGTGTTTTAAATTTATATTTGTATCACGAGCTACCACTTGTATCCAAATACCAAACATGAAGCATGTAACGAAGACGACTCAGCAAGCGAGTGATAAACCACATGAGTCAAATTCCCACACGATGTTGTCTTTACAGTATACAGTATGGAACACTGGCCATCGTTTACCACATCCCATATTAAACAGTCCTATAAAAGACACTCGGCACTGCCTTTTTCTGAACGCGCAATCAGAACGAGCTGCACGTGACCACGCGTGCAGCCGGCAAATGACAATCAGCAAGAATAAGATGCTGTCGTGTTGAACTAGATCTCCTTAATTTGATCAGAGACAAGCGACCCGCCTAAGCTGTTTTTCTTTCAGACTGCCAACAAAGCTGTCAACTTCACGAAAATGGTGAGCCTTCGGTAGATGTTTATTCTTCATGGCCGATAATGAGAGAAAAAAGGTTCCTCGCCTGTCACTTCTCAGGTACTAATTGGAGATTTATTAACTTTCAGGCAAGTGACCACGTATGTACACTTCTTTCTGTACAGTCAAGTTTGCAGGGCCTTATTGAGCACATAGTTAAATGTCAAATTTTAAATGTTTACCCAGAATATTGCTCTGGGGTTTTCCTCCCACCTCTAAAACTATATCTTCTTCTCATATCTATATCTTCTTCTTGCGAGCTACAGTGCCTTGGGCATTCTTGAGGAATCCTTGGTGTCATTACCAGAAATAAATAATAATGCATACAGGAAACAAATTCTACGCAAAGTCAGACTAGGACACAATTACAATTCATCTAAACGTTTTCGGCCGAAAAAAACAAATAAAAGTGATTAATTACGGTGTCGGTAGCAGTGACCAGCTAGCCTCACTTTACGGTTTGTAATCTTGTCCATCACTCTTGGTATCTCCACGGTACAGTGTGTATCCCGTTCGAGCTTTGGTCCTGGACACATATCCGACACTGGCTCCACTTTCCTGCTGTTCATGTCATGTTGATGCACTTTCACTGTTGATTCCTCGCGTACCACGCATCAGCGACACAGTTGCGCCCTCTAGCGGCATAAGTAATGTTTTGTGTCATTGCAGCGACGTCATACTTTACCCGCAAATTTTGTATTTGATTTGCATATTGCATGCCTCGCTTTTGTTGGCATTGCTTTGCATACATACTTTGTTTCTACCTTGTCTCGTCTCTTTTGGTTTCGTTTCACAATCTGAATGGACAATGCAGACATTTCTTGCATATACAGTGGTTAACAATAGCCTTCGTAACCAAAAAACTAATCAAAAACTAATTGGACTTTGACAGGAGGTTCGTTATTGTTTCCACCTCACTAGTATGACATTTTAAACGCACATGCAAAAGTTCATTTTAACTTATCACGGCGGTTATATTCTCCAGCTATCCACTTTCGAGAAGTATTGAAGAAGTATTTTCGTAGCAGATCGTGGAATTTCTCTGAAATATCTTGTTTGGTTACGGGGTGATACGAGTTCTGGTAGGATTTGGTGCGCTTTGGTTAAATAGGGCCACGATAGGTCAATTTCAGGTGACAGGATTAGTCATAAGTTAGTGTCCCGATACATGTATACATTCCAATAGGATTGTCTCGACTGAGCACACGATTGGGTGTCGGATTGACACGATCATCACGATCGATGTTGTGGAAAATGAATTATTTTTCAGTAAACAAAAAGTGCCATTTCTTCGTTTTATAAATCGTTTATTGAAAGCATCCTCTGTTTTTCCTCTTTTTTTGGTTTCATAATCTTGGTACTCAAAACAGGAATAGTTTAATTAGAAATATCAGGATTTGTTCCAAAATTATTGGGGAGGAGCAACGTAACTTGGGAAAGTTCTGCGATGACCAACTCTGTAAGATAGCCAAGCGTATCTTATAATTAACACCTGATCATGTGCTGGCTCCTGAATTTGAGCTATTCAGGATGATTAGAGTGGTCATGACTTGAGTTATCTAGATAACCGAGGAATGGTACTTATGGAGAGTTTTCCATAGGGTCATGCACAAACGTTACTCACTTATTATATCTAAACATCCTCCAAAAAAATGAACTTGAAATTAACATATGTTCATATTGAGAACATTCTCCATCTTCTGTTAAAATATGGAAACTAGAAATCTTGTCTTTAAAAGGTAGCTGATATCTTAGAAAGACACCAAAATGTTTCCCCAATTCCCGATGTCTCCCAAATGTTTACTTCAATACGCTAACGTGTCTCCTTAATACCCTATTTGTAATTATAATTCGACCCGATTGTTATATGCTTCAAGTCTGATCATGGACTTCATTGTTTATGTAACTTTTCCAGAGTTAGCATTAATGGAGCCAATAACCACTGATCATGTCAATAACATAAAACGATGATTATGTTGTACAATGGTGTTCCCGATCACCGCGATTTGGAAGCACGATTACGTCCCATATAGTGCGTTAAAACTTCGTTTTGTTACAATCCATTACAATCTTAAACGTGTTGAACCGTCGAAAAATTTCTTACGATCAACTTGAATACCACGACTGACCTCAAGATGTGATAAGATCTGATAGGATCATCACGATTATTCCACGATTTCAATCGTGCCGAGAATCGTGATAGTGGGAACATGGCATTATATGCGTGATCGGCATTGACAGTTCGACACGTGGATGCACTACTAAAACACAAGTACTGAAAAGGGAAAGAAATGATCATTGTTTGCTGGCATAACTAGAGAATGTGTATACGACACAATACAACCATTCCCGTTGAATATATTTTACATCTGTCAACAGATTCACGTCAGTGGTAGCTGACCAATCATATCCCAATATGGACAATCATATGCATATGCATGAGGACATCGGAATACGATATCAAAGCAATAATTAATCAACACGCTCCACAAAGCTGGTTCCTCTCTTGCTGGGTGCTAGTGACTGAGGTGGAATACGTGCGCGGTCTTCCAGCGACTCTCGATTCTACTGCACTGTCGTTTTTGCAACACAGGGAGACGTTGCATCAGGTACACACAGCCAGATGACAATTGAATGAACTAGATATCGTGATTGACATAGATACTGGTTATAAACTGTGAACAACATCGCCTGTTTCAATAAATATCAACATATTTAGCCTGTTTTGAAAGCCTTTCTCTGAACAAAAGCTAAGTAGAAAACTTACACATCTATTGTGTATTTAACTGTTTTCTATGCGATCTCTTCGTATCTTTTCGTGCGTCTCATACAACTACATGTCCACTACAAACGCAACTTCTGTCAGCCTTCGATAACAACCAGCTGCAACAATGACTAATCCTCGTGGTTTTCAAATGTGTGACTTCATCCTATTCCTCGGACCTTTCGTAGCAACCTTTGCTTTAGGAAGTTCGTACTGTCAGCGCACCTGGATGTTCCATGCTGCTGAAAACAGAACATTGATAGGGTTTGCCTATGCGAACGACACAGTGCGTTCTCATGTCATCTGTGGAAGGGAATGCAGCATGGATGTGACTTGCAAATCATTCAATTACTATAAAGGTAGTAATATCTGCGAATTGAACAATATGACTCGGGAGAGTAATTGTAAATACCTCATCGAATCTAATGGGAGTGTTTACTTTGATGGAAATGAAGACACATATCTCTTATCATTACGTGATACCTCCTTGGATCGAAAGAGGAGTTGCAAGATGCTCTTAGATGCCGGTTATAATTCAAGCGGTGTGTACACAATCTACCCATGTGGCATCTTTGATAGCGGTATCCCGGTATACTGTGACATGGAATCAGATGGCGGTGGTTGGACTATCTTTCAGAGGCGACAAGACGGCAGTGTAGACTTCTCCCGTAACTGGGCCGAGTACCAGTCTGGCTTCGGTAATCTGACCGGTGAGTTCTGGCTTGGCAATGATAACTTAGTGACTCTGACGATTGCTGATCTTCGTGGAACATGGGAGCTACGAGTTGATATGGAGGACTGGCATAACACCGCATCATGGGCTAAGTACGACAATTTCAAAATATCTCCGGGTATGTACACCCTGAATATTGGCAAATACGATCAAAGTAGCACTGCTGATAACTATCTGGCACCTCACAGAGGACGTCACTTTTCGACCAAGGATGTTGACAATGACATATGGCAATATAATTGTGCGCAATACACTGGAGGCTGGTGGTACGGAGCCTGCACCTTTTGCAATTTGAATAGTAGGTTTGGACAACATGGGGCCAACGGCATTAATTGGCGTGGTTTGAATGGGTATTTAAAAGTTACCACCATGGGAATACGTGAAACAGGCATTTGGAACCTCTCTTGATCAAAAAATTGATTCGAAAATAAATCGATTCATCAAATCATGAATGATCCATACGTTACGTATGCTGGTAAATCCCTGGCAGGTCATTGTGGCTTACAGAGGGCTCAAAATGCTGATCTTGAAAGCATGTATACCACACTTATCGTGTATTTTTTTTGTGGGTCTCATGCCAATGCCATGTGTTGGTTATCTGATGGTTCTCAACTAAAGACTAAAATGTGTAATATTTAACAAAAACAAACTGAAAACAAATCATAAAACATACTTTTTCATTGTTAAATGATACTTAGTAGCATATTGGAACAGGAATCTCCACATATTTACCTAAATCTTATCCTAACACTTCTACAGGGTATAAAGATGGTGATGGTAAACGTTTCCGATTGGTGAATTTTAAAATACCGTCGTAAGTGTTTTCCACTGTTTTCTCAAAAAGTGAATGTTATCACATAGTCAGTCTTGTGTGATTAATACTTTCAAAGTGATTTTGCTTAAAGAATTTTTTTTAAATCTGTGTTAAGGCGTGTGCATATTATAAAAAAGTCGTAGATGTACAAGCCGAAATTAAAATGAAAATGGTTACGTATCATTTGTTTAAATTGTTGCAGTTCCGGTGGTTTAAACTTGTTAGCATTTAAATAAAATCCACTATATACAACAAATAGACACCAAACGCTTTGTGTTTCTCCTATCGCGCTTTATTCTAGGAGAAAAAGCATATCTGTAGAATTTGTCCAAAGAAGAAAAAAAAACCGGTTGGGAGAGGCGCAACATGGGAAAACTACTCAGATTTGCATTAAAATATTGGTTTTTTTCTGTCGCATTTAAATTCAAAGATTTTTCTTTTCTTTAATAAGTATCTGAAATATACGGTCATAATAATTAATGTTGATTATGGTTAGAAAATTGTGAATTGCATTAAAACATTTTTTTCTGTCGCATTTAAATTCAAAGATTTGTTTATTGTCTTTAATATGTATCTGAAATATACGGTCATAATAATTAATGTTGATTGTGGTTAGAAAACTGTGAATTAAAATACACCTTTTGTAAATATTTCACTTGAAGTATATAATGCCGTCAAAATTGCACATTGGAAAGTGATATATAAATTTCGTGAATCAAATGACAAAGAGCATTGCACGGAGATTGCTTGACGTAGATATGTAAATACTTAATCCACTTTTGGCACCATTTACTTTCTAATAAAACACAATGTTCAATCTTACTGTATATACAAATCGATTTCAAGCCCGTTGATCATGATATGACTTAAAGCTGAGCATTTTATTGTACTTGTTTAAATATTTCATAAAATGTATAACATATCGAAATATCGAAAAGATTACAGAGCATGGGGTTGATATCTGGAAGTTTTGAAACATGGTAGGAATCACTATAAATATGTATACTTGTAACATGTGCACATATTGCACTAAATATATCTAGTGTACTTGTCTAACCTTCGCTTTTTGCATTTGCAAGAACGATGGTGAGATATTGAAAAACACCTTTCCTATTTCCTTTTTTTTCTAACTTTCGTTTTGCATCGACATAACAGTTTTTGTTTCTTTTACGATGGAAATTGGATCAATATAAGTTAAAAGTTAATATTTCTCAATCAGACTGGTATTTCATTTGCAGATCTCATCTGCTTTTAGTAGTTGCATTCAATTGTAATTCAAAATGAGATAAAATGTATCGCTGTAATGTTTTCAGAGGTTGGATATAAGTGTGTGCTGTTTAATTAAAAACAAAACTTCTGCTTTAATTCTTAATTAATATTCACTGAAAATTGACTGTTTTATTCATTATGATAATGTTACATGTTATTCGATATTACAATACTGTATTTATATTGAATATTACGAATCATAACGATTTAATATTGATTCTGGTCTTTTCATTAGCAATTTTGCTCATTGGAAGATACATGGGAGTGACCTAGATTTTGGACGAAAGGAAAATGGAATTTCATAAAATTAGTGATAAAATAAAGTGAATCAATGTATTTGGTATAAGAAGGAATCAATAAATACAGCAATGGAAATGTCTAGCATAAAACAAACAAATGTTCCATTTTGAAACTTATTTCGAAGCCCCACAAGGACCAAACAACCCTCATTTGAATTGTCTCCACAAAGTGATGCGAATTCTGGTATGATCTGGTGTGCTATTATGAGATATGGCCACGATAGGTACATTTTAGGTGACAATATTTGTCACAAGTTAGTTTCCCGATCTGATACGACCATATACATTCCAATAGGATTGTTCCGATTGACTACACGATTGGGTGTCGAATTGACAAAATCATCACGATCGGGGTCAACGATTTATGACTGTCAGGTACGTGCAAATAGGTTATGATACGCTCTGGAATGTTCATCATGAATTTGACATAATGTTTATATTGAGAGTATTCTCTTTCTTCTATTCAAATATGGACACTAAAAATTATGTGTAATTGAGGAATTTTTAAATTCAAAACAATGATGCAATTGAAAGAGTTAGAAAAAGAATCAGCTCAAACGAATGTTATTGTCGTTTTTCCCCAATACCTTTGATGGATAGGTGTTACAAGGGACAGTCGGTTAACGCGGACCTCGTTAGCCCATATTAATGCCGTCTTGGTGTAAAATAAAACAAATGCGGGGGTTTCTAAAAGAAAACTTGAAATGTACCTTCAGACTGCCAATATTACAAATGATATTGCTCACACTGGTGCCAAATTCTGGATATTTGTGGAAATAAACAATGGGCGAAAAACGATGGAATGATAAACGTGTCTACTGCATGTTTATGGACTGCATGTTTATTGAAGTTAAAGAATGATTATGGTCTATACAACATACGCTGACGTCCTTCGGTTAAAAGGTAACGATGTGTTCCTTTGTTAAGTGGTAACTGCCGCAGTGTTGCACGAGCTGCACTCTACTCATACCTCATATTCCTCTGATGTATGCCTTGAATTATTTTACGTCTGTCTCTGAGGCACTATCTGTTTGCGTATCCGGAAGCACGGAAATTGCCAACGGGTGCTGAAGTGGAGGACCAGTAATCTGCCAAAAGATAACACGTTCACGTATGCAGGCGCCATAAATAACTGCCTCTTCGCCAAGACCGAATGGAATATTTGACATCCACGTCCAGGCACACCACTTCTGTTCCTGCCAACTTTATCATCAACACCAGACCCGAAATAGACGTGCTAGTGTCATTCACAAAGTCACGTTCAAGTACACCAGCGCCATATACTATTGCCTCTATATCAAGGTCTTTTTGGTCTCCCTGTTCAAACGCACGACTCCAGTTCTTGCCAACTATATCATCTATATCAACTATATGACAGCTAGTGTCATTCAGCAAGGTCTGTGTGGTCCACTGGTACAGTTAGACTTTACTGTGCTCAATTCTTGCACTCGGGTCCCAATACACTATAAATTAGAGCCATGCAATAAATACACGAACTAGTATATAATAGTAGGCCCACTTTCTAGCTTTTAGACAGAGACGAGGCCGCAGCGTTCTCATATTATACAAGCCATTGAAATTGTATTTGGTTTTCATGAATTATTGATATGAAACTCCAGTCATAAATTATAAACAAAGTTATACCGTCAATGGTCCCCGTAATAAGACCCCTTCTAAAATGTATAGTGTCTTCGATGTTTATTTTTGGACGCCCAATATTTGTCATGCTTTGGGATTCTTGACAAGGTTGATAATGGTGCCTCAAAAATAGCATTTGAACCCTGTTTTAAACATATCGACTTTAATTTTGAAATTAATGAAAGATCTTTAATTCTCCAAAAAAATAATGTATACAAATGTATCAACTTGGTGTACATTTTTCTTTATGATCTCGTGTCGGGACAACAAAGCAACCACTACGTGCATTCCCTCGTTTGTGTGGGTTCAGGAGTCCATATAATATTTATTATTGTTAAACAGTTTCATCCTTCACCATAATGATAAATTATAATACATTATAATACATGTAGTTGCTATGCCCAGGCCGATACCCAATTTAATTTTAAGTTTGTTTTTGACATGACAGCTTCTAGATTCATCATAGCTGCCCAGCAGTGGACGTCGACCTGGCAAAGTTAAACTAGACACCTTTAACATCATCGTAACTATAATCTGCTTTACTAAAGGTCAGCACAAACACCGAGCCTTTGTTTGTTTGCTTGTTTTCAACAATATATTAATAATGCTAGCTTCAACCGTTTAGTCAAATTACAAGGTGAACTTCACCCTCTTACAATTAAGCAGTTTCAAGAGTTCATTAATTACTTGTGGTCACCTTTTACCATTTTGAGGGGGCCTTTCGCCTTAAGTCGCAAAGTGGCCACGTTTTATAAATTGTACACACTGCAAGTTATCAATTGCAATTAATGACGGACGGCATTACTAATAAATATTGTAATGCGAGTACAGGTCAGAACAGACTGTGCCTTTGTATTTGCCAAGTACGGGATGGGCGAAAACTTCGTGAAAACCTTCGCGGGGGAAAACACAAGGAGAAACTCCCATCCGGCTCCACTGTTAGTGGCAACCAAGTTTATAACTCCGTACTAGGCTAGGTATGTTTATAAGTTTGATAAAACGCCATGCCGTAATCTTGACAGGTGCGGATAGGTACACGGTTAAGGTGGTTGGGAGGGAGGTGGCGAGAAAACATGGGCACGTTAATTCGTGTGTATAGCCGACGGCAGCCAAGAATGAAATGTGGTTGAGTACTATCAAAGATCTTAAAAGCACACTATAGGACACTGCCTATATGTTTGTACAGGGCGCAGTGAAACAAGGATGGCGTGTACATATACACATAGATATATATATATATATATATATGCATATACATCTCTATTTTCCTTGCCCAACGTAAGCGGCGCTATTCGCCCATTGAATTGGGAATAGCGCCACTTACGTTGGGCAAGTAAACATGTGTGGAAACTATGCAGGCGCCCAATTCGCCCAATTCCCTGCACTACTCTGTAGTCAGGTTCCTGTTGTTTCACTTTATAAGGCAAGTGTCCTATCTTGTGCTTTTAAGATCTTTGGTACTATGCATTTCTTCACCACCTATCTCTAGTGCTTTGACTGTTCTTTGTTATGGTAAAAGGACTGAAGACCCAACACAACGAGAGAGTGCTTTCGACTATGCGATTACGTAAGCTTTCTTCAGGACACCTTATAATTTATTCACATACCCAGGTTTAATGAAATTCAAACTTGGATATAGCTCTACGTTTTCGAGAGGCTTCTCCCTGCAAGCGAGACAGACACGCTTTCCATAAATCAGATTGAATGTTTTAATCATTATTTATTTTTATTTTTTATGAAGATTTCTATATTCGAAGCGATATTTTCTTTATTCGTATCTTTGATCAATTGTAATATTTTGAGTATTAGTATTAAAAATAGTTTAATTAAGTTCTGAAGAGATATAATAATAGATACGAAGAGGAAGACGTAAACTCTAATAAATGCCGTTTCTTGGTGTTTAAAATGTGAAATCAAGAATTCTTTAAATTAAGCTCAAGCTTGTCGAATGGCGTCTTTTTATCGGTGTTTTCATTTAGAGATTTCTTGAGGGATTTTCTTCTTCAGAATCTAAATCAGTGCACCAACCAATAATACATTTTCGCCGGGTTATGCTATGCTGTTCGTTCTATGCTCCCGCGCATAGACTCGCAACATAATGATATCGATAGGCGGTACTAATCTTTTTACCACACAAAGAAACGTATGTAGTGTGTCCACGGAGGGAACTGTCAACTTTGCATTTACCACAGGTTCAGTTTTTTAGGAAGCATTTAATGTATGATACCTAACTTGTATTAGATCCAGTTCTGGTTGATGTTTTGGCTATAGTTGTCAGGCTGCATGAAGCACTCACGTACAAACAATTAGTTTCAAGTGAGTGTTCTGTTTTCATATGGGAATGCGTGAGATGGACCACGAACAACACAATTGATTCGTTTGTATCGATGTTCGTTTCGTTTTGCTTCGAGGACAGCACGACGCCTGGTTGGTTATGTACGCTTCGCTTCTTTCTTGACAACTGTGACACGTTTACACGGTCACTGTATCGATTGTGTTCCTCTAAGAAGTCAATTGAACACATACATACACACGACATAGTTTCACTTCAAGCTTTTCTTTATTTCTATTTCATTTTGTTTGGTACCTTTACTTTGACTTTTGAGGACGGGATCCCACTGCCAACGAGATCCACGAAAGCAATTGCTTTTATTATAGCGATGACATGTGTACATGTCTACTGTGCTTAATTTTCCATTCCTTTTCACTTTCCCTGTCCTTTTTCTCGTTCAGGTTGTTTTTGATATTTCTTCGGCCTTTTTATTTTCATTATGTTTATTGCTATATTTGTTTTTCCGTTTAATTACTCATTTCCTTTACTTTGACACTTTTTACCTTTTCTTTTTCTTTCTTTTTCTTTTGTATCCTTGTTATGTTCATCCCATCCAAAGTTTTAAACAAAAAATTTGATTATTCATAACTTCATTATTCTGTATTGTTAATTGCATAGCCCTTTGTGTTACATGTACATGTAGTTTATCAATCATTTCAATTATATAACATCAATTTGATCTATTCCATTAGGCTGCTTTCTTTGTTTATTATTTGTTGCAATAAAGTTCCACTTGAAATGTCAAAAGTCAAGTCTTTGTCTCTTCTTTTTCTTTTTCGTTTTTCTTTTTCTTTCTCCTTTTCTACCTTTTTTCCCCCATTCTATTTCCATCGACCCGTCCAGTGCTGTTTTTGCCCGTGACACAAAATCAATTCCCTCTTGTCGTCTTCATTATTAACAATGCCTCAGTGACATCGCGTACGTGTGATGTTTGCGCAGTGTTGTGATATTGAGTGCCCGATAGTTAACCTCTGTACACTACATGCATTAGAACCATGCCGACTTCTCTTTGCAACTTTTAATATAAACGTATTTTTGGTTTCTTTTTATTTTTGTTACTAGGTGTGGTACTGATTATTTTGGCACTGGGTCAGAGATATCTCCTGATATTTTGAGTATTTATCTTGTACATGGGGTTTTCGATACGGAGCTCTGACATTCATATCCTGAAAATATATGTTTTGGTTTTTCATTGAAGCTGAAGCTGTTTTCCCTTTCAAAACGAGAATCTACTTCCGAACTGCAGCCAAAAGGTTCATGAAAAAAAGCTTGAGATGGAGCCTGAGCCTACGTATTGTAAACACTTATAGTATTACCAAATTAACAAAAATTATGAAATGCAATTAAGTTAATGTATTTGACATAAATCAAGAATAGCAAAATGGAATGCAAAATAGAAGCATTTGTGTCTATCAAATTCAGACACTCAATCAAAAGTTTAAATCGTTTTGTTAACAAACAGGAGAGTAATATCTAAAATTTCTGAAACATAAATGCATGTTTATATTTTTTCAACATAGGTTTTTGCTCTTTTGTCTCAGTTTTGACATTATTATGAAATATGGCTATTTTCGTCATTTCCATCGTCTGTGAATTGTGAAATCTAAGTATTTGTACATTTGAGTTCTTAAGAGTTACAGCACAAGATAAAGTCAAAACGTGTATGTAATTTACTTAAAAATGAAATGAAAATAATTGGAAATATATGAAAACAAGAAATAGCTTTTGATTTATGTGTTGAGAATTGTCCATACTTTTAAAAGTGTTTTGCCTTACGGCTTCTTACTGGCGTTTTCATTGAAACACTTTCCTATTTTAGATGAAACCATTTCCTTCCCTCTTTAGAATCCAACGTCGTGCCCCAACCTGTGAACCATACATTTCCATTAAAATATTGTGCGGTTGAAGGTTTAATCAACTTCTACATCAATTTACACAGTAGTCTCTTTCAGCGTGTGCAGCCTCTGTGATAGACGCGTGCGTAAGTCTGATAACAGAACAGTTTTCCTGAATAGATCCAAGGTTGTGTTCACAGAGAATTTGTCTGCTGCCACCAAGAGTCTCTAGAAAAAAGAATGCGTTGGTCATGATATGTTATAACTTATAAAGGGGTCGATTTCACGAAACTCATCGTAATTTACCATCAATCGCTGGACTCCGATGGGATAAGATGGGTTAGATTTTGTAAGTCCAGTTACGATCGATCGTAGGGTGTCGTGAAATCTACCCCAGGCATTGTAAGTTTTTTTTTTTATCTGCGCAGAGATGTGCAACTTCCCTTACTTTATATCAGTTACAGCAGTGTATGTAATGGTGGATATGTGGTCAGAGTAGGAATCTCAGCAGCATCTAACTATACATTGTCGTTATTTGCTCATCCCCAGCAATAGTTAGCTGTTAACAACAAGTGAAATCTTACCATTTGAATGATGGTTATCAGCGGCCTTGGTATTGAGGAGCATGCGTTGATTTGATGGGAGACTAATTGATGGAACGTCCCTTATTGCGCTTCACGCCGAAGCTACAATCACTCTATCGTTGCGCCTGCCTCAGTACCTGGTCGTGTCTCATATTAAGGAACTAAGTTTTGCTCATCGTGTAAGCGCTATGAAAACTCTGATTTCAATGTGAAAATGGGATATAGCATTGTACCATACTGTCCTGAAAAATAATTTACGTTGGGAAGACGTTTTTATACATTTATAAAGCAGATGGGTTTGGCTTATTCACATGGGTTTTAAGTTTCTGGTGCACATATGTACGTTGTGCTTATAATCTTTGCACCCTCTGTGCGGTGTATCATATGTAATTGGCTCAAGAGAGGAAAAACCATTACTTTCTAGCTTACATGTTCATCTCTTGCCTTTTTTCTGAAAAATGATAAGTAATTAGTATTACAAATGAGCAGTAAGGTAGTATTACATTATACTGAACCTTGGAAGATTCAAATTGGTAATTAATTTTTTCTTTTCTAACATCGAACTACATTTTCAGTTTTACTGAAATCCAAATACATCATTGATTTAAAATATCAACATAATTATATCATGTGAAAATAAACCTCGCACGTCAAAGAAATATACGAAGATAACGTGGCCCTATGTTTTCCCTTTATTTGGCTTTATTGTCACATCTTAACCCCGATGTACCATTAAATGACCAATGGCAAATTTCTGTAATACTTGGTGCAATGGAATAACGGGGGTGTTATGGAGGACAGTTTATTGCAGCTTTGATTAGTTTTTTGTTTTTGCAGAATCAGTATCCTACCTTCTTGTATCAACCTTGGACGATGCAAAGACGGATCTATTAGAGACTAATTGATGAAACGAGTGAGTGTACTGCACGTAGAAGAGACAGCCAGTCTGAGTTCGTGTTTGCCTAATCGTGTTTCATATCCTGGGTGGGCAGACATATGCTGAACATATTACATGCATATGGATATATATTACCTGTTCCCTATGGAAATATAAAATTGGTCAATTTCCCTGAGATATATCTGACAAACTTTATCGTGCACTTGATGTAATCAGATTATAAAATGAATAACTGACCAATCGTATCTCTGTATTGTTAACAGGTCATGAATATTCATATGCATTCTATGTGAAACAAAATACAACGACAGCCAATCAGAGAGGTCCACATAGCAAACTTCAGATTTAGAACGCTGCGGGTTGAGCTGGAATTGCGAGGACCTCCACCTACCATGTCAATCTTAATTCGTTTTGCGCCGGAGACGTACAGAAATTTGCTAGGCGACCGTATTTGAGCACATCGGCATTAGAACAATCCTACTTGTATTATGTGCGAAGCTGGCACAGTGCTATGGAAGATACTTGGCACTCGCTCCTTGCAAACGCCAACTCAGCTATTTGTTACAACGTGTGTGCAACCAGCGAATGCAACCAGTGTGTAACCAGTAAAGTGGGTCGTGTTCAATCTAGATCTCCTTAATTTTATCAGAGACGAGTGATCTGCCTAGATTTAATTCCGTTTGTCAATCAGACTACTAATAAAGCTGTCAACTTTACAGATGATGGTCCTTGGATAGTTGTTTATCCTTCATGGCCGATGATGAAATAATAATTTACCACGTCTCAATCACTACTCAGGTACTAATTGGCGAATAATTAACGTTCAGGCAAGCGACCGCTTGACTTCAGAACTTTAATGAGCACTACATTTAAATGTCAGGCCCCCCAAATCCTTGCTTCATAACCACAAGTTACCACAAAATATTTAATGTTTACCTCCTGGATCCAATGTGCGTTGGTAAGATTTATTTTTAAATAGAGTACAGTATATGGGTTTAGTTTATTTACATTGATTAAAGGTCCTTTCTCAGATGTAAGAGATGTACTTATAATGTGTTAAACTAATTTCCATTGGATGGCAAAGAATTCCATTCATTTGTGGTTAACGTGTTAATTCCACTTGATGTTTCTCAACAATGATGACCCTTGTAATTGCGTCACATATGAGGCATTTTTACCTCGGCAACTTTTCGTCCAAATTCAATGTTTCATCCTCCAAATATCCTCCATGGCTGATAGTCAGATGTAAAGACACCAAGCTCAACCAACAAACATGCAAGCAGCATTCTCAGAAAATGCCAGTAATAGGGCTATGTTGTTTTATGGCTTCGAGCTTCATCTGTTAACACAATTATTTTGTAGTACCGAGCTTCATTTTCAATATCTCAGATTCGGAGGAGTCACTAACGTGAAAGTTGAAGATATTCGATGGGTAAATACTCACGCCAACAAAAGTATTGTATAACCTTCCTTTTCCTTTCCTTGTGTGTTTTTCTTTGCTTCAAGATGACCCAAATTTGTCATCTGGTGACATCGGTGAATTTCTGTAAACAGCTTATAATATGCGACTTGGTGCAACTGAATAACAGGGGTATCATGGAGCACAGTTTCGCAGCCTTTATTCACTTTTACCGAAAATTTACCTCTTCCCTTTTGTATCAACCTTGAACGATGCAAAGGCGGATCAATTAGACACTAATTGATGAAACGAGTGAGTGTGCTGCACGTAGAAGAGACAGCCAGTCTGGGATCGTGTTTACCTAATCGTGTTTCTTATCCTGAATGGGCTGTTATGCTAAACCTAATTACATCAACTGCCTGAAGAAAAACGTTAGATATTCCATAAGGCAACAAACCAATCATAAAGCTGCATTGGTAACAGGTAATGAATATTTATATGCTTCTAACCACGACGGCCAATCGTAAAGGGCCACTCGGCAAACGTTGTTTTAGATTCCGGGCGCTGTGGGTTGAGCTGGAATTGCGAAGGCTTCCAATTACCCTGTCACTCTTAACTTATCTTGCACCGACGACGTACACAAATTAGCTTGGCTCCAGTGTTTGTGCACATCGGTATTAGAACAATATACGTGTATCATATGGAAAGTTGCCATCTTAAAGACAATTTCATTGTAACTGTCAAATGCCAAGAGGTTGTTTTTAAGCTTTTCGCTTGGAATTCCGAAAACTGCTCGGGAATCCACGGTGTAAATCAGGTTGCTTTCGGCCTGCTAACAGCTCAGAGCAACACAAGTCAAACGGAACTGATATCCAACGTAACGCTGACATTCAGTTCTTTGTAAGCCTCAATTTGATCCAACCAGCTGAACGATGGCAATCGGTAATGACTTTTGGCTCATCGGAGTTATTTTCCTTTTAGGAACCGCGATAGCTACTACTGATAATGCGAAGCACTGCATTCAACGCATCTTAATGTTTCATGCTGCTGAAAACAGAACATTGAGAGGGTTTGTCTATGCGAACTACACAGTGCGTTCTCATGTCATCTGTGGAAGAGAATGCACCATGGATGTGGCTTGCAAATCATTCAATTACTATAAAGATAGTTATCTCTGCGAATTGAACAATATGACTCGGAAGAATCAATGTAAATACCTCATCGAATCTCATGGGAGTATTTACTTTGACGGAGATGAAGACACACATCACTTATCTTTACGTGATAGTTCCTTGGATCGAAAGAGAAGTTGCAAGATACTATTACATGCCGGTTATAATTCAAGCGGTGTGTACACAATCTACCCTTGTGGCATCTTTGATAGCGGTGTCCCGGTCTTCTGTGACATGCAATCTGATGGCGGTGGTTGGACGGTCTTTCAGAGGCGACAGGACGGCAGTGTGGACTTCTCCCGTAACTGGGCCGAGTACCAGTCTGGCTTCGGTAATCTGACCGGTGAGTTCTGGCTTGGCAATGATAACTTAGTGACTCTAACGTCTGATGATTCACGTGGAACTTGGGAGATACGAGTTGATTTGGAGGACTGGGATAACAGCAGAGCTTGGGCAAAGTTCGAAAATTTCAAAATATCTCCGGGTATGTACACTCTGAATATTGGCCAATACGATACCAGCAGCACTGCTGGTGACTCTCTGATGCATCACGGGGGACACCACTTTACGACCAAGGATGTTGACAATGACGAATGGTCAGGCAATTGTGCTCAATCTACTGGAGGCTGGTGGTTCGAAGCCTGCTTCTACTGCAATTTAAATGGTAAATTTGTTCAACATAAGCAGTATACTGGCATTATTTGGGGTGTTTGGAAAGGGTATTAATATTCCCTGAAAGGGAGCTCCATGAAAATTCGTATTTAAATCCACTCTTTTAAAAAGAATTCAACCGAATAAAAAAACACAAGTCGCCCATTCAACCAAATATGAATGAGGCATTTTAAAGTACACTGGGTATGCTAATTAATTAGAATTTGGCTGATTGAGGTTTTATCTTGTTTATCTTGAAAGTATGCATATAACACACGCATCTTGTGTTTGTGGTCTTCGTGACGACAGCCGTTGCCGCTATAAACAAATGGGAAAATATGGTCTTATGTTATAATGATAAATTATACATATTTTAAGGTTTAGTGAGTGTGGGTTCAGTGGCGTAGTGAGTGAAACTGGAGCACACCCAATCAATGCTTAAAAATAGATTTTTTTTTTTGAATTTGAGATTTGCGTCAAGTATTGAATAAAAAAAGCCGAGAATGCGTATTATTTTTCTCGCCGTAATTTAAGAAAATGTGGAATGGTAACAATGTTGTAATATGACGGAGCTAATGGAGCTTAAACATGTTAGTAATTGTAAGACTGAGCATAACTCAGATAGAAGCCAAACGTTTTGTTTTTGTTATCACGATTTATTGTAGCATTTTTGTTTAGACAAGAAGAAAACCAATAACTGTAAACAAGAGGAAATCTGAAAACTGCGCGAATATGACGAATAGCAGTAGATCACTAATCGATTTTGCTAACGTTTTTGTTTTCTGACGTGTTGAAATTGACATATTATCATATTGCGTATGAATCTTAGAGAAGCAGTTTTAACAATCAAGGTTGATTATGGTATCGTTTACAAAACAGTGAATTAAATGCACCTATTGTAAATATTTCAATCTAGGTATATGTTGTCAACATTTCCAATTTTAGAGGAAAATCTAATCTTTCTGGAACATAATGACAACATTTATCTTAAATAAACTTTAATGATTCGGTTGATTGTGGTAACATTTGAATAATTGAATTTTGTATCTTTCATCAAATGTATATGCTAAATATTGATTAAATTCAAGAACAGGAGACTGTTATGCGAAAATTGTGGAATATACTTAGAAACATCATAACTATGGAGATTACTACTACATATCCTGTGTATAATTACCAATCCATGTTTGCACTATTCTCTTCGTGCACGGTATTAGTCAATGTTGTACTTGTTCTAATATTTTTCATTTGAACGAAAGCTTTTTCGCCTTTATCCATAGACATTCGAGTCAATGAACAATTAGTGTTTATGCCAAAAGTTTCAAATCAAATATTTGGTTTAGAGCCTTGTTTGACAAATGTTCTTGTAGAAGTTTAAATTTGTAATTGAAATTGATCGTTGTAAAGTGTACATGTGATGCATTATTTGAGACCTTTTTCTGCAAAGAAGCTTAATTTAGAGGTACTGAAAATTTGCTGATTTATTCATTGTGATTGATGTTAGATGTGATTCAATGTTAAAAAACAGTTATCTGAAGATCAGTTACAAATTGTAACCAATTTTATGACGTTTCTTGGATTTAGTATCCTTTTGGCTCATCTGATGATATAAATGCATTGGAGCGACGAAGATTCTTGATGAAAGAAAAACATGGATGGCATGAAATTATTAATCAGATAAAGTGATTCAAATGTATTTCAATATGATAACAAATGATAAAATAAAGAAATGGAAAGAGCTTGTAACAAGAAAGCAATCTAATTTATGGTGTGAAATTTATTTCAACTGTGTGTTCGGTTAGTGTTCGTTGCCTCACAAATAAAGCATAATGATCTCCATTGCGCAACACCCGTTGGAGCGCATATTGCAGTATTGTTACAAACAAAATTATGTACTGTCGTAAGGCCGGGAGTTTGATACAAGGAAGACCTACGATCGATCGTATAGCTCAAGTTACGAATGATAACACATCGTGTCTTACGTAGGGCTGCGAGTACTTTACGACGAATGTGGTGGAATGGACCCCTTGGTTGTTTTTCACTGTCAAGGGATCATTGATCTGAAACTTTATGAAAAAAAAAATCGCCCGAGGAGCTCCTCTTGAATACTGGGTGGCATTATATGGCATTGTAGGTGTTACTTGCTTCAACACTGCTAATTTAGTTATAAAATATAAAAGTCGAACAAAAATTTCATACAATAAGACCCTGTTTTCCGGAGAGACTCTCCTTGCTTCATTGGTTGCTTTGTATTATTCTTGGTCAAGCACAAGTCATTTTATCAATAATTGATAGAATGTTTTATTCGCAGAATTTCCCCTTACTGGCAGTTTCTGAACTGCCAGTGCAATGATGTGTGTATGTGCTCAATGTAACAGTGTTTTGTACATGCACACACATGGGTAATTTACTGTGTACATATAATATGGCAAGCAAGTATCTCAGCAAGATCCGGGTCAGCCAATAGGCTGCAGGATTGCATTATTGCTTCATGCATATTCATAACTTGTAGACAGTAATGGTTGCAGGGGTGTGCGATATTGTTTGTTGTTTACTTTGCAACATGAATTGTGGGGCAACTTGTGTACAGGAAAATGCAATTTAATTGATACAAAATAAGCCCCTGTTAGTTCATTTTAGAAGAAGTGCTATTCAAGTAGAAATGTTTAGAGCAGGAAATTATAGGCTGTAAACACAGGATTTTGGAACAAATTCAAGGAAAATAATGGTTCCTGAACAGTACCAGTTGCTGTGGTGTGTTTTTTGGTCAAAGTTTAGGTGAATTTAGGTTGTTTGTTTGGGCAAAAAATACCGATATGAATGTCACAACAAACACAGCATTACAAACAGGATCCACTCATGAATATTCATATGCAGTGGAGCAGAAGGAGGGCCAATCAATGCCTGGTAAATGGTCCAATGGGAGCATGAGTTGGTTAAATTTCCAGCCAATGGCTGAGCTCCAAAAGTTCACTGCTGCCTATGCAGTTATGAGTTCAGTGGGTCAAGCTGCACTTTGTCACAGCCTTCTGTTGTGTCACATACAGATCAAGTATGTGAATTGGAAATGTTATCCCACCTCCACCCCTTCACCACCATAGGTGGAGTAGTGGGTTGGGCATCGAAACCTGGGCTTACTTCATGCAATCATTTTTTTCTGTATTTTACATGTAAGTAGCTATGTCCATTTAGTTGATTTCTTACGTGCCCTGAATGTTCATCAGGGACGTTCCTCCCATCAATTCAGTTGGGTGACTATCTTGTGTAACGTGGTTTTATTTACATGTCAATGCCAATGGATCCATGGTTAGGTTTTGAGTAACTTATAATATAAAGATCTATTACTCAAAGCATTTTCTGGCGGGAATTTGACAGACAAAGCAAACTTTTTATCAGGGGTCTAGAATACCAGCCAATTATAAGCTTAACTTTCATCTGTAATTGTTCCCATTGCATTTTCTAAACATTATTACAAGTGATTATATTTGCTGTGACAGGCACTGGAATAGCTCCCTGGAGGTTCACCAGGGGCCATTCCTCCCGTATGTTCAAACGGGGGAACATCCTGTGCCGGTAACTTGTAACTGTTTGTTAATGGTGTTCCATTTCAAATGTTATTAGTACATGTTTAGGTGTTGCATTAATGTTCTACCTCATGGGGCTATTACCCAAAGTGGGGGCTTTTGTGCCCTATGTGACTGGATCCTGTAACCCAGAGTGGGGGCTATTGTGCCCTATGTGACTGGGTTCTGTAACCCAGAGTGGGGGCTTTTGTGCCCTATTTGGCTGGGTCCTGTAACCCTGAGTTGGGGCATAACTGTGTGCCCTAATAGTTTATCTTGTTAATGTTATCTGGCCAGCTTGCCCATAACTTCCGGTATCTGGCAATTTGTTACTTGAAATAAAAATGTCAAGCTGTGGCATTATGTCATAATGAATTCAGTTTGTTTGTGTGTTCTCAATCGTAGTCTGAGAATAATTGAGTTACGATGGATCGGAAGGCTTCATGAAATCATGCCAGGACAGAAAACGTTTCAATAAACTTGTATATGTAACAATGTCGGGATTTTATGAACACCTTTAAGTACTGAGAAAAGTTTGGTCAGTACGTGAGTCAAACACCAGATGTTCATCAAGGCCAGTAGACCCATTTTTTTATAAAACTTGGTTAGTTACTTGGAAAGAGGCCTAAGGTCAGTACACCCACAATTTGTCCTTAATTCATGGAATAATATTTCTTCTGAATAATGGTGAATAACTTTTCATAGGACATTGAGATTATTAATATGTTTACATTATTTTGTTTGATTCGTATTGGTCTATTGGAATTAGTCATACATTAAGAGCAGGTTGGTGTAATTTTACTGCATGTTTTACTTTGATTTAGTAAATATGTTAAAATAATAGATTGCTATAATAGCGTAAACAAATTAAATTGTATTGAGAAATTGAGTTTGGAACTTTGTGAGCAGAGAGCTAAAGTGTGATGAGACCAGTTTCGATGCTAAGCCTATATGAAGTGTTTTCATATTGAGAAATACTCAGAGAAATACTTGCAGGAACAAACAGGAGGACTTTCCTGACCAGCTCCCTGTTTGACTATGAGAAGCTTTGCATGGAGTGAAGTTTTGTGGATAAAAGAAACTTGCATTCTGAACCTACTTCAAGTTCTGTTTGTCAGAGAGCACCTCTTCCAAGTTTGTGTTGTCCATGCACATGGGCCACTCCGATTACGTCAAGTTCAGTTACTGCAAATCACAATCAGCGCTATTAAAAGTAACTGGAAACTCAGACGAGCCAGCGGAGTAGGAGCATTGTTATAATTATAAAAGCAAGTTTGTTCCCAAACATTCATAATTAATGTTTTCCTTCCTTCATCCTCCAGTATAATATAAAACCGAGGATGTGACCTTAGGGAGACTTTCCCATAGGGTCTTGCACAAACTTTACTTACCTTTACTTCTAAACATCCTCAAAACCAATGAACTTGAAAATGACATTTTCATATTGAGAGCTTTCTTTGTCTTCTCTTAAAATGTGGACAATAAAAAGGTAGCTGGTACCTTAGAGAGACATCGAAAAGTCTCCCTAAGTCCCGATGTCTCCCCAATGTCCACTTTCAGATGCTAACGTGTCTCTCTGAGACCACATTTGTGATTATAAGGGTTTGGATAATCCCGATTTCTAGAAGAAACGCAAGAAACACGATTTTTCCAAGGCAGTGTCAAGTGGCAAAAGAAATCCGGTAAGCAAAGCAAAAGGTAAGAACAAAGAACACCAAAACCATTGAACACACTCAGCAACAGCAACAGAATAGCAAAGCAATAAAAATAAACATTTTTATGCATCATGAACGACCCTACACCAGAATGAAACCAAATACCAAAAGCTTAGAAAGTATCAACGTTAAGGTGCAGAAACTTTAATTTTTCATCAATTACTTCGGACATGATAAAATAACCTGCGCAAATATAATTCCCTAAGTGGTCCACCGTAACTTATACTATCAATGTAGGACCATTATGCACTGTCGCCTATGTCATGGTCATATAACCATACATGATTGTCTGGTTAGTGTTTTTGCCTGTGCTAAGCACAGAACCTTAAGTATTTTCTGTGTTGAGGTATTTCTTTTTTTAAGAGTTACTACCCTGTATACCTTAAATTTGAGGCGAGCACAATGTATTGTACGGTCGAGCAGTCACTGCAATGTTAATGGTCTGACTTGTTTTCTACTCCAACCTCAGATGAACAAACAATCAACTGGGCGTTGGAATTCGCAGAATTCTGGACTCGTCGTATATAAACCGGGGACTTCGTCATCCTCGGCCCTAACTCTTGCGTTTTTCTTCAGTTCCGGACAGAGGTCTGCAGAGCTGCGTGGGCGGAAATTCGTCTCTGTGATGCCCACATTGGGGACGGCAGTTTTGTTACGTTGAACTTTTCGTTTACACCCTGACCTGTGTGTGAGGCCTGCCGTTCCTGCACGGGTGTATCCGTGAACCCTTCAGTAAAGACGTCGTTGCAGAAAACCAGTGGTTCTTCACCGGGAGTTTTCCCCGCCGACGACCGAAGCTGAGACTTCTCGGGAGCGACAAACTTTACGGCACAGCCTGCCCATGACTTGGGCAACTGTGTCTCGAGTACCGGTCGTGAGGACACGACGACGGTACGACCTCCAAACTTGGGCTGACGCGTTGATGAGTTTGCATCGGCCGCCGCCCTTAATTCATCCGGGACTTCATTTTCGCGTGTGCCTACACCGTCTTCCTTGGACAAGCGTTGACGGCTGAACTTTTCTCAAGGGACTAAGGTAGTTCTGATTTATTGGCTGCTCGCCCCATTGATTTTTGTAACTTTTCGTAACCCGTTGTTTTTGAGTGACTGTATTTTGAGATGTTCCTTAAATAATATTAAATAATATTTATCTCAACGTAGTCTTTCTTGTGAATTGTGCTTACGTTTGAATTTTGTTGTTCCCTTATTTCCGAGGGCGTGGGTTTATTTTAACCTTTAGTGTTTTGGGGGAATTGGGTCAAATCACCTTACGTACAAACTATGGTTTAAAGAGGATGTTCAACACTCAACAAACCTCGTTTTATTTGTTAGAACTATTATCCTTAAATTACTTGACATGAGAAAATAAAAATGTTTATCTCACACTGAACACAGAAAGAAAGTCTTAAAAAAAAAAAATTCTCTCGATATGCTCAAACCGCAAGCTCCCCAAAATTCAGATTCTCTTAATTTCGTCAATGGGGGAAGCAGACAAATCTGTGTTATTTCGTGACGTAAGATATTGGAGCCTTTGCGGGTGATTTTTCGAGCTGAGACAAAAACATTCTAAAAATACTCTCTTTCTGTGTTCAGTGTGAGATAAAAATTAGAAATTTTCTGCAAAAGGGTGTACTTTTTACTACTTTTGGAGGGTTTTTAATACATTTCTCAGGGGTATAATTACAACCACGTTTGTGCCCTTAGAAATCACCACTTATTTTCAAGTTTTTTCAATACATCAAATGAAAAAACGTGATCTCCTCTACAGGACCAAATACTGCAAATATATATGCATCATCTTTACTGTGACAAAAAAGTCATTTACTTAGTAAGCCGTAGCTTAAGAAGTGCAGGGCTGACGGTCACACAATTTAGGCAAGATGTACTTTTTGGCTATAGTTCTCAAAAAAGATGCAAAATTCTTCAAATTGAGATAAACAAACAATGGACGGTTTTGAGTATAATAAAATCCTTTATTTCACATTTGGGAATAGATTGCTGTTTTGACTATACAAACTATTTATATTTAAGTTGTTATGTATTGTGAAGGGTGGATCAACCCTTTTGGGCACACACGTAATTGGATGAATGGATCAGGCAGAAGCCGCCCATTTTGCACATGGCATCGACATAGGGCGCTATACACGGGGTAATTGTCAATATCGTAGCATTAATAAAGTGCTGTTTGGTTATCATGTGTCAGTATATCGCAGTGGTACATAATTATTTCTTATAGGCTCCCATGCTTAATGGCCAGTTAAAAAAAAAATATATATTAAAAATACTCAGAAGTTTCTCAGACACTCAAGCTGAAAACTGCCATGTCGACTGGTGCCAGACTAAACAGAAAAGTACCCCTCCTCTAAAGGCCAAAGTAGAGCGACTTCAGAGACCGATTTGAGTTAAAAACAGCTCAAAGTGGAAAGTCCAAACTGTGGTGACCGGGTTCCATCAATTTTCTTAACAAGACTTCCAATGTAGGGCCATCAAAAAAAAAAAAAAAAAATATGGAGCTCCGCGAACTGATTTGGACCGATATATTTACTGGTCTGCACTCATATAGACCAGAGGTCGATTTCACCAAACTCTTCGTAACTAACTATCAATCGTAGGACTTTTGATGTATTGAAACCCTACGTGGGATAGAGGCCCCCTACGATGGGTTATCCTTCGTAACTCGAGTTACGATCGATCGCAGGGCTTCGTGAAATCGACCCCTGGAGGAAAACCCTCCAGGTCCATGGTCGCAGTACATTGTCGCCGCAACATGTGATTGTAGGAATTTAGAGCATTTTAAAATGATCGAGCGCGGCATCTGTCACTAGATGTAGTCCAGGACACGTCCTCAGACCTGGGGGTTGATCTTGTAGCTGGGTCGTACTTCCATATACGTTTGTGCACAAAATCATTTTTTTTATATAAAAATGTGAAAACCTGGGGGGGGGGGGGTGCAACCCCATGTTTCTCAAAGATCAACTCCAACGATTTAAATTCTTTTCAAATCATATATCATTGTGTTCAGTATGTAATAAATTGCACATATTAAAGAAATATGTTTGGTTTACGTGTGAATTTTGCGTTATTTGGTAAGGAATTCTGGACGGTTTCTGTCAAGTTTCTGAAAACTTTCCAGAAACAGTGGGTATACTACAAACGCACAAAGATACACCACCAAGGTAGAACTGGGTAGCTCAGTTAGTAAGATGATTCGGAAGTCGCCGGTTCGAGTCCCGTTCCAGTAAATTTTTCGTTGTTCACCTGTCAATGTTTAAAAACTGATATAGCTTTAAGGTGACGATGTGTCTCAATCATTCATTTCTAAATTTCGTTTATCTTATCTACTGCAAAATAATAACAACACGCAATAATGATTCCCTTTATGGTAACATTATTTTGTTCAGTATGTATTTTTATCTATAATCTTTACGATATGGAATATATTGCCTATAAAATAAAATGTATTTAGTTTATATCATTGGTGTAGTTTTGCTTGCGATCAAATATTCTAATTTAAAGTAGCACTGTATCTGCTATTCAACTTGCTGTGGGTATTGGTGTGGAAATTATGTATAAGCAGCAGCAGCGTTACTCGATATTTATTTAACTAGTGCAAATAAAAAGGCAACTTTACTTAGTCATGGTGTGGGAATTCGGTGTAAATGGACTGGGTCGAAACTAATGAGAAATTTGCCATCTTGTAAAAAGATACCTTTTATATAAAGTGCTTTGTTACATGGGTGTATTAGTATGGTTCTTATTATAACACATAAGTGAATAAAAAGGAAACAAAAACACTAAACTGGAATATATAAGTAATATTTAATAAATGAATTTGTAGTTTTGCGAAGAACATACAGTTCAAGGCACTTAGTCCATTTTGTTTGATCCATTTTCCTCCACTCTACAGAAAATATATTCTGTAATTTAATTATGTTACGGAGCTCTAGAGGAGCCAACCGACCTGCTAAAATCCTGGGATTAAACTATCTCAGGATGTCGCCATAATGCGCATGTCGTCTTTCCGAAATAATTTATCTTAGGATTTCAACAAATCGGATGGCACCTCTAGTGTTCCGTAGTAAGTTTATCCAGGTTTGTATTTGCTGCCAAATGAACAAAGATAATTGACGATTAGGGACACCACAAATAAATGGCTGGATAGCTCATTTTGTAGAGAGCCCGTACGGTATTCCGGAGGTCGCTGGTTCGAATCCCGCTCCAGTCACATTTTTCTTTGTTCAATTTCCAATGACAAATCATAATAAATAGTTTGTGTATAGCTCAAATATTGCCAAATATCGATGCTCAAGGCGCTTTACGATTCCATTCAAACTTAAATCAAATTGATATTTAATAACCAAAATCTGAATTTAAGATGAAACTGTAAATCTGAATAGATAAGTAAATATACGAGTATTAGGAAAGTTATTTAAACAACACAATCTTACAAGAATTCCAACCATGACAGCACATGACACGTAAATAACATAAGACAAATGGTTAAATATTCAACCAAAAAAATATAGCACTATATCTGAACCCATAAACACCATATTGTTTTATTTCAAAGGTACTATCATACTTTGGTAGCATACCAAAACACAAATCTTCACAGATTGACATATAACTTACAGGGTTTAAAGATATGGTGATGGTAGACACATACTGTTAAAATATGTCTGCCTGAAATGCTGTATTTATCCAGAAAAAAGTAAACCCAATGACCAAAATTATGTTTGATCTTTTAAAGATCAATAATAAAAGAGAAAAGACTTAAGAAATACTGTGGTCGTTTTACACTGTTTCTCTAAAAAAGTCGGCACCGTATTTGACTGAAATTTTTACAGATTACTATTACTGCATCCTCCTTCATATTTATGCCCATGAATCTGTATTTCTTTGACAAAAACCAAAGTATGATATTACCTTTAAGTAGCAATAATTGTCATAACCATTCATATATTTCAAATAGCAAAAATTGTCATAACCATTCATATATTTCAAATAGCAATAATTACTATAACCATTCATATATTTCAAATAGCAATAATTAGTATAACCAATGATAATATGTTATAATTAATAACCTATCATTTAACTCTTAAACTACCAATGATTATTTATCAAGTGTTGACAACAAAGTTGATATAGGCTTTGCATTTACCACATTTTACACCATTATTCAATAAATCTTGGATATGCATTTACACCTATATCATAAAAAAGCTCCACCGACTGACCAGTACCATTTAAAACTAACCGCTACCCCAAAAGGTACGACATACGTTCTTTTCTACATGAACTTGCATCTGATACAGGCATTATATATCTATATACGGAATAATTTGAATTTTGAAGTGAGATAATACGCTTCTAATATCATGTATTTTACGAAGGGTTAGCATATCATGATTAAGTGACATTATGCTATTATGACATTATAGTGTTCACAAATTATCTAATTATTGATTTTGCATTGACTATAATAGACACAATCTTGGATAGCATTCACATGTTTAGAATGGAGAGCATAAACCATTGACCTGTTGCCTTTAAGACTGGCCACTACCACAACAAGGTAAAAGAGAATACATTAAATTCAATAATAACATTATTATTTTGAACATGAACTTGCAAGTAATATAAGCGTTATGGTTCTGCGAGACAATTCGGAAATAATATCATTCATTTACAAAGGGCAAATGGCTGGGAAATAACGATAAAGTGGACATTTTGGCCTGGGGGTGGTGCATTATTTTAAGGTACACGTATGAAATGATTTTTGTTCTTTGCATGGCCTCTTCAGCCAAAAGTCTTCGGTTAACATATAGTAAAAACTACAAAAATCAAGCTTTCAGCTTTACCTTGCTGTATGGGACGATTGCCTCAGAAACTGATGAGTATCTGTTATTATTATATATTTTTTATTTTCATGAGAGCCTATGGAAAAGATATTTACTGGTCTCCAGCCCGAACGTATGAATAGGAGTTACCAGGCTCATACAGGACAATGATGAAAAAGGGTTATACGCTGAATTGTGAGCGCTCAGCGCGTAGTGAGGACCAATTAATTTTGCCCAAGCACAGAGTCACAAACAATACTGCCTAGTAATACAATAGTGTTGTGTGAAACATAGTTTCTAAACAAAGACTTTAAGTTGATGTTCAGTTTGATTTTACAAACGGCCACCTTCATTTGCGAATGTCTTTTGGAGCGCTTGAAATATGTAATGATCTTTTATTTACGTATTTACTATAAACTACCACCAATTATTATTTATCAGTTGTTCGTATAAAATTAATCTCGACTTCGCATGTACCACAATACACGCCATATTCAATCAATATTGGATATGCATTTACATCTATATTATTTTAAGAATGGAGAGGTTTATCGATTGATCGGTAGCATTTTAATTTGACCACTATACGAAAAGGGTAAAACATTGGTGTCTACATGAACTCTCAACTGATATAATCGTTTATATATTTAATTAAGGAATAATACCTTCGAAATATGTAACTATTAATGATATGTTATACCTACGATAATACTATAAACTACTACCTATCATTATCTATAAATTGACATATACATTAATATCGACTTTGCATTTACCACAAAAGACACCATAATACAAAAAAAACAATCTTGGATATGCAATTACATCTATATTATTTTTTAAGAATGGAGAGCTTAAACGATTGACCAGTAGCATTTTAAACTGACCACTACCACAAAAAAGGTACAACGTACGTTCTTTTGTATTTGAACGTGCCACTCAGAACTTATTTTTAGGAATACTACAAATAATATAAGGTGAAGCAATCCGCTTATATACAAATTGTTAGGATGTAACGATTAAGTGACATTTAGCACCCATGAGTGCAAATCTATATATCAAATTGTTTACCTACGATAACACTATACTACTTCATTCACAAAATTACTACCTGTCTCTTCTTCACATATAAATTAATATCGACTTTGCGCTTACTGCAATGAACACAATTTTCATTATATCTTGGACATGTAGATCTTTTAAAAAGGAGAGAATGAACCATTGTCCAGTGGAATTTAACACTGACAACTACCACAATAAGGTAAAACATTCATTATCTTGTGAATGATCTTGGATCTTAAAATTAACATTTTAATATCATGCAATTAATATATGCTGTGATTATGAACAAGCCAATTAGTGAAGTGCTTAACTACGTTCTTAATGAGCAATAGCTTGTTTGCATTAATCAATCTCTTCGAGATAGAATAATTTTAGCTGATTATCAGAACCTATTCAGTGCTTCAAGGTGGTGTGGAGACTAAAGAAAGTTTGGGTTTACATGAGAGTTGCGTCGAGAAAACCAGCAGCAAGTGGATATGAGAATTCACTTTTCTGGCAGGGGTGCTTTTTTCTTGGGCAATAAGCAAAATTTAAACTACCATTTGCTCCAAAAACTAAGAGACTTCTGGACTTGTTTTTATTTTTACTCTGAAGTTGAGGGTTTTTACACAGAGGTAAAAACGGAGAAAGATCATTGATGGCAATGGAAATTGTTGTTGAAGGCCTTGAAGTACGCCCTATTATTGTTGGTCCTGAATTAAAGCAGAGAATGCCCCAAGGTGCTTACCAATGTGTTTACATAAGAGTGTCCATTTCTATGCGGTCGCGAGAGCTGCGACGGTCAGGTTTTGCAATCTTTTTCTTTCTATGTTTACGGGTGGCCTTTACACGAGTCCCAGTGGGTGGGATATTCGTGCTGGCACGGGCGCCTACTACGCTGAAAATCGTGTACAGGTATGGATTGACAGACGAGTTTATGGGGAGGATGAAGACGACTGTCCAGGCGTAGGTCTGAGGAGGGATGGTGACGGCGCCGCTCTGGGATAAGATCCCCATGACGATGATCGGCATCCAGCATAGGAAGTCCGTCCCGACGATGATGCAGAGCCTAAGAGCCATGGTCATCTCCTCTCCCATGCCGCCAGGGTTTCCCGCCGCGTCTGGCCCTCTGAACCGGGAGCCCTTGACTCGCTTGTACGAGGCCCACACCCTGGAGAAGATGATGGCGTAGCAGACTGCGATGGTGAGGAAGCAGATGAGATTGGTTCCGAGGAAGAGGACGATGGAATAGACCCAAGCCGGTCTATGATCCTGAGCAACCGGGATGGACAGACTCTGCGAGCCTAAACGATTCCCAATGTCTCCCTCCTCAAGCTTGTAGTTGTCTGGTTTGGTGATCAAAGGCAGACCAATGCAGACATCAGACAGACCGTAAACATCGGAGTCCGGTTCGACTAGGATGGTGGGAAGAGTACTCAGAGCCAATGAAACTACCCAAATTATGAAAGCGGCAACACCAGCGCTAGACTTACTCAAGTGAACAACACTTCTCGGGAAAACGACACAGATGAACCGATCCACACTGATGAGGGTTATGAAAAACACACTTGCCTCACTAGAGAGCACTGATAAGATACCAGCTATCTTACACACGCTGCCCAGCCTCCAGGACGGTGCTTCGATGTAGTATCTCTCCCCGAAATAAACATCAGCCGACGCAATCATGATCATATAAACCCCCATGAGGAAGTCAGACACGGCCAAGTTCAAGACCAGGAAATTGCAGACGTACTTAGTTCCACTGCCTAGTCGGCCTGTCCACAGCGCCCAGCAACGCCACACGACTACTCCGAAGTTACCAATGAGGGCGCTGAATCCCAGAATCCACATGGACACTGTTAGGAAGGTGTTTTGCATCAGGCTGCCGCAGTTGAAGAGAGGCGACTGCTGTTCGGTGGTGTAGCAGTTAGCAGGATCGAAGGACTCCAGTTTGTTGAACTCACAGCAGAGACGGTGGTCATCAAGATATCTATGGTTGTTAATACATAAAAATGTAACCATCCTTGTGTTGCAACACAGTTGGATTTAAGTGTCATCGTTTGTATCATGCTCTTATTCCGCATTGTTACATGCACACTAGTTTGTATATGCTTCATTTGCAGAAATATGAGAACACCGGAAGAACTATGTACAAAGACCCATTGCAAGTCATTAACTTGCATAGTTGGTACGTTTGAAGCATGCAGGTCCAAACTTCTTCCTTTTTTGGTGTATTAATTTGATGCACTTGCGTACGAAAACAACTATCATTAAGGGTAGTAAAGAATCATCATACATCAAGTCCTATTGATTTCTTTCCAAGGAACATGTTAGTACAGATTGCCTTGTGCGAGACTTCTTCTTGTTCTTCTTGTACCGTGTAAATGAACTTCGCAGATACAAGTAAAGCACTCGGGGTCATTTAGTATAATTTTGCAAAGACAGCTAGGTTTGGCCAAGCGAGCAATATAAAGACCCCTTTAGATGCAACTTACAGTTTCTCGAGCTTGACCAAGTCACGCAGAGCCCCATCTTTAATCAGGATTGCTTTATTTTGGCCCTCCGTTTTTTCTCCACGAATCAGCACCCTGGAAGTAAACCGACAGCAAATTAGCGAACTAACAAGCATAGCTTATACAAAATAACGTCTTTTGGTTATTCCACGTTCTGGTTAACATCAGAAAGAGTTTCTCTGTTGGTGCGCTCAGAAAAAAAGTGACGTATTATTTGTACATTTTTGTTATTTTTTTTGTCATTTGTAGTATTCAGTCTGCGAACGGTGAACAGAGAAATTGATTGGAGCAGGATTAGAACCAGGAGAGTGTACTGCCCAAAGTTAAATCAGTATCATAGCGCTATAATAAAATTACTTTGAAGCCGTGTAGGGCGCAGTCATTTTAAATTTGAGTGCCTGTCTGTGGAACAAGAACACTTTGACTGGAATGCCTTTCGAAGAGTGTACTCTATATGCAACACGCAAGTATGCGCGAAACATAGGCCTACCGGTGGCGCGTCTTGATGACGCATGCAATCATTGCGTGACTGAAGTGCAGAGCGTGTGCGCGCACGACTCTTAATGAAACGCGCATTTACCGAAGGTGCGTCTAATTTCTGGCGTATTTGGCTTCAGTAACGCACCTGTATAGAACATAACGCAGATATGCAAATGAACGTACAAAAAACGTACACAATTTGGTGTTTTCCATAGGTTTGTGCACAAACATGGATGCGCCCAGCAGGCATCAATTTGTACTCGGAGCTAGCGCTCTAGTAATTTTAATATAGCTCTATGATCAGAATTAAGTATTCAGATAAACATTTATTTCATACTTCTCAATGAAATGAAATATTATACAGCAGATCACATAGTTATTGGAAAATAAATATTGGAAAAACAGTTTGTATAGCAAAGAAAGCAAAAACAATTAGATAAAGGATAAATACAATGACCTATGTGAACATTGAGAAATTGGAGACCGTCGTAATAAGCAGAGCTTGTATAGGAGACAGCCTAAAACAATGAACAAGAACAATGGACAGAGACAAGAAACATGAAGAGAACAGACAGGAAGACAAGACAAACAGAGAAGATTGAACGGACTTTAACCGTTGATGTCAACAAAATCATTTACAAAATGACTAATGCAAAAAATATACAATGATATCAATCAAAATAATTGCTAATAATATCCAGGGAGGAGCTATGCTACATACTGGGAGATAAGGGCGCGTCTGTAAGAAGATTTTAATCGACACACAGATGATATTGAACGAATGTTGACTGGGATGGTGTTCCAAAGGCGAGGGCCGTAGAATCGAAGGGTGTTGCTAGAATAATGGGTGCGAGTGAAAAAAACATAGAGATTTTTTCGAGATCTAGTGTGATAGTTGTGTATATCCTGAACAGTTGGAAGTATGAGGAAAATGCCCGAGGAAGAAGATTGTGAGTGTATTTATACATGAAGATGCCGGTTTGAAGTTTATTGATGTCTGTGAGAGTAAGGGTGTAATTTGTGCAAATAAAGGGAGAGAATTGGATGCGAGGATGTGCAGACACCAACAGCTCTTTTTTGTATTGTTTGTAGTGAGTGGAGGTTAGATTTGCTGGTGCTTGCCCAAACAATGTTGCAATAATTGATGTAGGGGAGAATGAGCGCCAGTATGGAGGGAGAGGAAACTCCTGACACACATAAACCACAACTGTAGAACAGTTCGTCAAGATAACTGAGTAACTTTAATGAGAACGTAAAATACGCAACCGTCCGTAAATTGGACAACGGTAAAGACGACCCACACGGGTCAGAGGTCACGAACGCAAGAGGGCGTAATCACAACCACTGGCGTGACCTCTTTTTTTCCTTTCAAAAAAAAACTTGAAAATAAGCAGGAAAAAAAATCACTGATCATGAACAGCTGGAAAATACAAAAGGAGGCACGAAAAGTGAAATAACTGGGCCGAAAAAAAAAAGGGGGCCAATCAAAGGCAACACTCTGGCACAAAAAACAAGCGAAGTGCATGAAAAATATTAAACAAGGGAACTGGAAAAGCCAGAGGCCAGGATAAAGTCAAGTCAAGTAATCATCTAGGTATGATGGTGGTTTGCGTTTGCGGGAAGAGCGCCTCGGTGGTGTGCGGGCACCAGAAGTGCCAACGGCGGTCGAATCATCAGTAAGAGTTATTGACTGTGGGGTTGGTGTTATAGGAGGCTGCTCGAGGGGCTGCTCGGGAGGTTCAAAAGTGATGTCCAGAAGGGGCAAGCTGGGGTCTTGCTGAGGAGCAGATAGAACAGCGGGGATGGTAGGTGGCGGTGGAGCAACCGGCTTGATGGGGGTGTCCTCATCATCAGTGCTTTCGTGGTTGTCTGGCCGGTAGGATGCTGTGTCGCTGTCAGAACGGGAGGGGACGCAAAAAACACTCGGAGCGCTTGACACGGTAGGAGGTATTTCTGAGCTGATTGCCGGTGAATTTCCGGATGTTGCACCACAACCCATCGACGGCTGTGACAAGATAGCGGCTTCGGCCTTTGGTTTTGTTGCGGTCACTGTGGAGATACACCAAATCACCAATAGCCACAACAGTGTCAGGGGCCTTTTTGCCTGATGGTGTCTTAGATTTCTCACTGTAGGGGTGATTGGTGGTGCGAAGATCATGTTGGTCACGAATGAGCTGCTGGTCGGTGCAGGGAATTTGGTCGTTGGTGAACTGGTCTCGTTGAAACATCATCTCACGAGCGGACAGTCCACGAACACGGATGCGAGAATTAAGGCAAGATGTGGCCACTGCGAGAGTCAGTGGAGACACTGAGCCTCCCATGGGGTCCTGCCGCAGTAGCTCGTCCTCCAACTCACGAACAGCTTTTTCGGCAACAGGGTTCTTGTTGACGTTTTTGATGCGGCCAATCTCCACGGACAACCTGTGCTGGCGGAGTAGGTCGTCATCGACGAGGGACTTGAATCCCGGAGAAGGATCTGTGCGGATGACAGCAGGAGGGCCGTCCAATGGGCAGAGCTCGATGCACTTGGTGAGAAGAGCATCACGAAGGTCAGTGTGGCGCTCGCTTTCAATGAAGCATGCTGCTGTGAAAGAGGTAACGGTCTCACGCACGACAAGGATGAGCTGACGACTACGCTTTATTACATCAGCAGCGAAGGATACCCCAACAGCATCAGGTGGGTCGGACGAAGACTGCAACTGCAAGGAAGTCGGGGCATTGCGGAGGGCTGCGCATTGGTGGCAGCTGGATGAGATCCTCTCAATGGTCTTGTCGAGGTCTAGGGCAAAGAAGAAGCGATGAACAACGCTCTTAAGTTGGTGACAAGAGGGGTGATGAAGCTGGATGTGAAGGGCGGTGAGGAGGCCATCCAGGACTTGACGTGGGACAATGATGCATTCACGCGTGGGGGCGAGAGGCTCATTGCGGCGGACGATCAGGAGATCGTCTTTAGCAATAGTTGCAACATTGAGGTAGCGCTTGACATCTTTGACGTTGGTGGCTTTCTTAGATGGACGAGTGCCCTGACGGAGATGTGCATGTGTACGGCGTAAATCAGGGCATTCTGCTTGCAAGCTAGACCAGGCAGATCGGCTGGTAAATGGGAGCTTAGCCTTTCCAGCCACAATGTCCTGAGTAGAGATAAGCTGGACGACTGTGTCCTCTGTATGTGCCACAAACAAGCAAATCTGGCATGTTGGGTTATTGCAGGCGGGAGCATTTCGACTGGCAAAGTCAGAAGGGGTGTTCGATGATCCTGCCAAGTGCTGGACCGTAGCTTGAAAGCAGCTGACAGTTGACAGAAAGGTAGACACGCGGGGACTGGCAGAAAACTCCCCAAGACATAATTTGTCATACGCCTGGACACACGGTTTGCTGTCTGTGAGGATACATGTCTTGTGCTTCGACTGAATGATGTAGGGGCTGAAGTGCTTAGTAGCTGCGGCAATTGATAGAGCCTCTACTTCACAAGGGAGCCAGGTGGGCTGCCTCCCACGTAGTTTGGCACTGAAGAACCCTGCAAGAAATACGGAACTGCGGCGTGTAATGTACAAGGTAGCCCCAATACCGTGATTTTTCACTGCTCCATCGGTGACGATCCATAATTGGTCATTGGGGCGAGGCAGGGTAACTGTGCGGGCATTGGATATTGTGGCTTGTGCATTAGAGAAGGCTGCACGGGTTGCATCTGTCCATTGAATGCGATCGCTCGACTGGCAACCGGCCACGATGGCATCGAGTGGTGATATGATGGAGGCACAATTGGGGAGTACACGGGCAAGAACTTTGTAGGCCCCGATGAAGGAACGTAGGCCTGCAACCCTCTCTGGGATAGAGCATGAAGCAAGGGTGGCAATGCAGTGTGGACTGGCATGAAGGGTGCCCTGTGACCAGATCCATCCAAGGATAGTGGTGGTTTGGGGGCATATCACGGTCTTTTTGGCGGAGAGACGTAGGTCACATTGATAGAGTGCGTGCAGTACTCGTCTCCAGTTGTGCAAGAGTTCACTGTATGTGTTGCCGCCACAGTAAAGGTCATCAGCGATCTTGGCAACTATGCCCTCCGTCAACAAGTCTCCAAGAACACGGCACATCAGCTCCTCCAGTGCAGTTTCAGAGCCTGGCATACCCATTGCGGACCTGGTGTAAACACGTACTCCACGAAAGGGGGTTGCAACTCCGCAGTACTTCATAGAATTGCGAGCGAGGGGAATCTGGTAAAAGGCACTGGTGAGGTCGGTAGCGATGACATGGTTCCACTGTGCGATTTGACGGAGAGTGGAATTGACATCAGGCATGAGGGCGGGCTGAGGCTTACTATAGCGACCAACTTCAGAGAAGGCTGTGACTAAGCGGAAACCTCCATTAGCCTTTTTGACAAGGAAGGGAGGGTTAAGGTACTCGACTGTTGTGCCAAGTTCTTCTGGGCGAGCAAAGACACCTTGTTTCTCAAGATCGTCGAACTTCTGCTGGAGTTCCTGTAGCTTGTCCTTGGCATACTGTGGAACACGTCCTTTGCGCTGAGGGGGCTGGACAGGGCCCATGTTGACAACAGCCTCAAAACGGCCAGCATGGCCATTGTAACCCTTAAAGTCAGGGTCAAAGACTTCATCGAACTCCTGATTGAGGGCCGAAAATGCAGCTCTGGTGTCTTTGGGCAGGATGTTGTCAGGATCAAGGGAAACTTGAGTGGAATGCAGAGATGAGGGGAAAGTGGGCTTTGATGGCTCGCTGTGAGGAACGTTTGCTTCGTCGTCAGGCTGGGGCGGAACGAAGACAGGGCAGACCTGGCAAAAGTGCTCATGGCGTTTCAGAACTTGTGGCCCCATGGTAAAGTTGGGAATGCGGATCTTCCCAGCCACACTTTCAACTATGTCAGGGGGTGGCCATGATCGGGTGGAGTCTGTTGCACGAGGAACAAGAGCATCAAGGCGGGGCTCAATTGCGAAGGTGCAGTCTTGGGTTGGAATGTCCGTGGGCAGCTGTAACTCGATAAACTCTCCGGGCCAAACAGTGGTAGAGCAGGGAGGGGCACGAAGAACATGTGCACGGCGAACAAGGTGAGGTCTGGAGGCATGGACGGGGGATGAACCGTAAAGAACTGTAGTACCATCGGCGAGAGAGATCTGGCGTTTGGCGGGACGAACAGATAGGTCATTGAGCTCCATGAAGGGCATGCCACCGAGTGCATCAACATCGAGGTTCTCAATCACAAGAGCTTCGAATGTGAACACATGATCATCACGGGAGAGAGAGAGGTGTGTCTCACCGGATACTGTAAGTGGGGATGCGCCGTCTGCTTGATGGGCGGACTGAGAGCTCTCCTTGATTTTGGCCCCAATACGCTTAGCAGCGGATGCACTGATCATGTTGCCAGTCGCTCCAGTATCGATGGTTATGCGGATGGTGTGATAACCACAGAAAGTGTCTAGATATGGAGACTGTCTTGTTTGGACACGAAAGGCAGATGTGATGTCTGTGTTACGGTCTGTTGTTCTGATCTCGTCCTCATCAACACCATGCGGTTCCTCATCAGGAGTAGGATCATCCAAGATGCTGGCAATTTGAGGGAGGTGGGGACACTCGCTCAAGAAGTGATCAGATTTATTACGTCCAACTTGTTTGCAGAGTGGACACGACTTTCTGGTGCGGGACGGGCGTTGTTGGAGCAGCTCGGGAGTAGTGAAGGACGGGCGCAAGGGAGGGGTCCGTTGAGGAATTGCGGCACGCATGGCTTTGGCATCATCAGATGTATGGAGCTCCTCGAGGAGTGACTGAAGTGCCTGTGAGATCTCTGGTTTTATGGAAGCCAGAGTGCGGGAACGGAGCTCTGTGCCATAGCGCTGCTTCACTAACTTTGGCAGACCGGTGTGTATGAGCCTCAGCCATGTGAGGACGATAAAGTTCTCCAATGAGGGGGACAGCTCCTCGTCTTCAGGTACAGGCTGGCCATGATGAGTAATTCCACTGCCAGACTGGAGTAAATTGTCCTCCACGAATGCCATGAGGCGTTGGTAAAGGTCTTCAGGGCGTTCATCGGGGCGGAGGTGGATATCAGAGAAGTCGATAAAGTGAGCACCAGTAGATTGAAATCCATAATGTAGGCGAATGGCTTGCCATATGGACTGGATCGAGGTTGATATCTTGATAATGGTGTTACGGGAAATCACCGGGCAGTAATTGGCAATTTGCCCCAGCATAAGCTCAAGGAGGGTGATTTTCTGTTGAGCAGTCTTTCTTTTATCAGCTGGAACTGCATCAGTGTCATCTTCAAAACTGCGGAGGGGGTCAGTTTTGGTCTTCTTTCCCCACTGGCAGCCCTCCACTAAGAATGGGGCAAAGTTCGGGTCGAGTGAGAGGGTATATTGCAAGTTCTGTCGCCAGTTCTCAAAGGAGTTTACAGTCTCCACTTTACTCAAGCACCACTGTTTCGGTGCGCGGTGCGTAGATGCCATGGTGAACTCAGAAAATAAGGAATAAATGACGAACAATTCCTTCAATTGTTTGTATACAACTGTACAGTCACTCACCGTGTATGTGATACGGCTTATTGTGCGCCGATAACTCGGGGTTTTGTAGCGGTTTTCCACACTTTCCAAGGCGAGGATCCGTTTCAGAACGCTGCCACCACGCCAGTATGGAGGGAGAGGAAACTCCTGACACACATAAACCACAACTGTAGAACAGTTCGTCAAGATAACTGAGTAACTTTAATGAGAACGTAAAATACGCAACCGTCCGTAAATTGGACAACGGTAAAGACGACCCACACGGGTCAGAGGTCACGGACGCAAGAGGGCGTAATCACAACCACTGGCGGAGAGTATTATAGAGCAAGATCAGAGAAGAATTAGGCAGAAACAAGCGAAGTTTTGATTGGACACCGGTGTTACGAGAAGTGATCTTAGTGATGGAAGAAATATGCTGCGTCCAAGAGAGGGTGTGGTCGATAGTAACACCCAGGAATTTGGTAGAGAAGACCCTGGCAATGGAGATGTTGTCAATTTCTAGGGGAGGCAAGATGCTGTCTGTTGGAAGATGTAGCTTACTAAAGAAGATAAAACCGGTTTGGGTATAGTTCAAAGAGGGCTTATTTGCTTTAAACCAAGATGAAACAGAAGTAAGTTCATTATTAACTGTGTCGAATAGAGAAGTAAGGTTTGAATTGGAATAGAAATAGTGGTATCGTCGGCGAAGAGAGTGAAATTTAGGATAGAAGAAGAAAATTTGAGGTCATTGATGTAAAGTAAGAACAGAAGTGGTCCAAGAGTGGAGCCTTGAGGTACGCCATGGTGAATACAGAGTCGTTCCAAGTCATACTTAAGGATAGATGTGTATTGAAATCTGTAAGAGAGATAGCTGGCAATCCACTGGAGAGGAAGACCTCTGGCATCATAATGAGAAAGCTTGGAAAGAAGTATATCATGATTGATGGTATCAAAAGCTGTTAATTGTACAAAGGGGAAATATTGAAAGAAATGTATATTATGCAGTGTCTGGATCTAACAACTCGTTGACATCACTCCAGTCAATGCGGCTAATATCATGTCTGGAGGAGTTTAGGGATGTGAGGTTGATATCCCTGGCAAGAAAAGACTTCCTTCTAGTCACAGTAGTCTGAACGAATGAAGGAGTGGCTTGAAACAACGGATAATGATCAGAGATATCGGAATAAATAATGCCAGCAGTTGTATAAAGCTTGGAGTTAATAAGTATATTGTCTAGTAAGGAGGCAGAGTGGGGTGTTATGCGGGAAGGTTTGGTGATCATTGGGTGAAAGCCATGTGCAAATGTGGTGTTAGTCATCAATGGGTCGATGATCTGCACAATTGAGCAGATTGAGATTGAAATCACCCATTATGTAACAGAGCTTAACCTCCCTTGATATCTTGTCAAGACACGATTCGAATGTGTCATTGAACAGCTCAATAGGAGTACCAGGAGCCCTGTAGACCGTACCCACAATCAAATTGCAAGCGTTTTCTCGCTGGACTTCACCGAAGACATTTTCAACGTCATTGTGTGAAGACCAGATCGTCACGATTGTGGAATGACATCGAGCTGCTTATAAACATGGCTGCCCCTCCACCGGGTTTTGATGATCGAGATTAGTGAACAAGATTGTAATTATCCATATGAACACAATGGTGGAGGAGCTTCTTTAAACCAAGTTTCAGTCAACCCATAGATGGTAAAAGAGTGATCAAGACTGGCCAAAAAATGTTGGATGTCAGAGAAGTGTCTACAGAGACGCCTGGCATTCAAATAATAGATAGAAAAGACACCTGGACTGGACATAATAATCGCACCAGTTATCATGGGAATCAACATCAGAATCGTTAAAAGGACTATCAGAAACAAAATCAGGAAACATTTAAGGATGCAATTGTAACGGTTAACAAAATAACTATTCAAATGATAAATAAGGAGTAACACATCAACTAAGAAAAGTCACAAATGGGCAACAAATGATAATGACACTAGAACGAGCAAAAATAAAAGATTCACACCTTCCTTTACTTACATGGTTCGCAATTCCCGTAATCCATCAAATGCTGCATCTTTAATCGTTTCCAACGGTACTCCAGAAATAACACTGCAAAACAGACAACAATTAAAGGTAATAATACTTTGGTTTTTGTCAAAGAAAAACAGATTCATGAGGAAAAATATCAACAGTCATCTGTGAAAATTTCAGTCATATACGGTGCCCACTTTTTGAGAAAACAGTGAAAAACGGCCACAGTGAGTCTTTCCTCTTTTATGTCTTATCTTTTAAAGATAAACCATAATTTTGTCCACTGGTTTTACTCTTTTCTGGACAAAATCAGCATTTCAGGTAGAAATATTTTAACGGTATGTTTTATGTTTCTTTATTATAATACAGTGATTTTGCTATGGAGTACATTTAGGTTTAATAATATTATTTTCCATTGTTTAGCTAAAATAAATAGTAGAGACACTCACATTCCCTGCAGTTTTTGCAGCTCTCGGAAAGATTCACCCTCAATGACCTTTAAGTTATTGAGGGATATATTGCTGCAAAAGAGGTAAGAAAAATGAAGTCATAAACTGCTGCAAACTAATAACCTCCAACATACAAAATGCTGAGAGAACGTATGACGTCATTCCTAGAAGAACCTTATACAAAGGCTAAAATGTAGTGGGGAAGTGGCCTTTGAGAAAGATCCTGCTTTACAGTAATCCGAGCACACGGTATTCAATAGCGCCCTCTTTTGATTAAAACGAAAAACTGAAAGGAACATGAACTTACAAGAATATTCTGCATGGACAACATGTCCCAGACTTCCCCACAGGCCTTTTGCTCATGATTATCTTTCCGGCTTCCCAGAATTCAAAAAAAGATGATTGGCAGTGTACAAAATAATATACTGACACTACCGCAGTTTTCTTTTTAATCAAAAGAGGGCGCCCTTCAAAAACCTTTGTTCGGATTACTGTATAGGATTGAAATATCAGGCTCTCCTTTATACTGTAGGAAGAAAGGAGAAAATACCAGCAGCGTCCAACTCTGAACATTTCTCTACAAAATTTGTTTAAATCTGGGGTTGAAGCAAGCAACAACATAAACATAACTACCAAGAGATCCTGATATAGACCACAACATATGTACTGAAGAGCTAAGAGCTTAAGAAAGAAACTACCAGGATCGGACCGTAGGAGCGTAAAGATTTCGTTTCATGTTACTTGAGTCTGGTTATTTTCAGTTTATAGCTCAGTAAATGCAATTAGCCTATATACCTACAAAAGATCACTGCATACACAATCATTCACAATGATGATTTATTAAAAGGCGAACCATGCAGTTGGAAGAGAACAGAAAAATGAAACTTACAGCCACAGAAGATTAGTCAGTCCTTCGAAGGAGAGTGGAGGTATGTTCTGTATTCCGTTATTTGTCAGGAAGCTAAAGACAATCGATTGATGTATAATTATTATTATGTCCACTGCATTCAAATGTCAAACAGTTACGTGGAAGATTTACAAACACTTGGAATAATGAGTATATTTATAATGAATATACAACTGAATCATTATTGCAATGTTATCTATACACTTCTAAAAGTAGTCTTATATCGCTAATCAAACTACCACGAATAATAATCTGCAAATACCCATTCTAACGGCAAAGAACCAGACCTTCGTTAATTATTTAAATTGTTTTCTGAAGCCAAAATCAAAGGAGCTTGTAATTTCTGGGGGGAAATTGCCCCAATCACCTTCGTATTTGATTAATTATTTGTTCAGACGTCGATGATTGCTCTTGCTCTTGTTCATTATTTTATATTTTGAATCTGATGAAGACTGTTTACACATTTTAATATTTTCATCTGTATTATTTCTACTATTCAATGAAATTATCAACATCCATGTTTGTCTTATATGTAACGGATAACCAAATATTTACTTAATTTGACCTATAGCCTTTTTTCATCATATAATTGTTTTGCCACATAAATAGGCAGCATCTAAGAAATGATTCATCCTTATTTCCATCCTTATTTCCAAGAACAATTGTTGTCACATACTTTCACATCCTGACATTGATTGACACCAGGCAGACCAGTGACCCTGAGTGACTCAGTGTTCTGACTTGATTCTTAGTATAGGTTTTCCCGGTCATTTTCGGCAATTGAGCGGCCAATTTCATTTTCACGCATTCGTGTTGACGTGATTTTGCCTCCTCAGTTGAAACCGTCATTCGATTGCACTTTGTTGCATAGTAGCATAGCATTCAATTAAAATCAACAATCGTTCAGTTTAGCCATGCAAAATCGGCATTCAATTTAGCAGGGTAACCGCAAACAACGAATTATACCAGATCTTTACTTACGTTTTCGTTTTGAGACAACCAATTTCGCAAAATGAGCAAACAAATGCAAACCCCATTTTTGCAACGTATTGCAATGGTGTCGCATCTCATCATCCATGTTGAAATGACCAGCCTCTCTCTTCGTCCGGATCTCAAATATTCTAAATCAGTCGAATGCATACATCATCTGTCAACGTTAGATATTCTCTCGTACAGCGACCGTAAAGCCATTATTTTTGAGGATTTTTCAATTGCAAACAATCGTTGGCAGGGTACATCACAAAAGTAATTTCCATATAAGAAGTGAACCATTTTACACCTTTTTTATTCTTGCGGTACATTCATAATTGCATACAGAACGCTAAATTTGCTGAACAAGTCACAGAAATGACTGCCCCAAAACGAATTCGAATGACCAAGCGCACGCTGTCAAAAGCCGTTGCGAGTTTGAATGCTGTTTGAATAGAATTTTAAATTGAAAGGCGATTCTATTGCCTGACACTGGTGAACATTTGCTTGAACATAAAATGAAATCGAATGACTATTTTGAGGTGCCTTGCAGTTTCACGCGAAATGGAATGACGCAGCGTTTAAATTGTCCACTCTTTTGCCGACGGGAAAACCTATATTACTGTAACTCCTCAATATGAATCATTCCTTGGAAATCAACTTCTTTCAATAGTTTTATGCCTCAGCATCTGTTTATTAAAAGGCTGCTGAGGGTATGTAAGTTACATCAGTCTTATTGTTAGCCATCATACAAGCAACATTGCTTTTCTAGTGCCTCATGTTCCCGAACTTTTAATACTTGGGTTTGTCCACTCAGTGTTATACACTGTTCACCATTTGTGAATACACAATAAAGATATCTCTGTAACTGTATTTCAACCCGAGTATATTAGTGTGTTCAAGTGAGCCTTGCACACTAAACTCTGACTGGGGATAATTCCTTCACCCCAATACAAGTTGAAGCTGTGAGTACCTAGACCATTTTACATGAGTTTTCTATTCATTCACTCATGATAAAGACTAGCCCAGAGTTCCTCCAAAACGCCAATAGAAGAAACAATTTTGGGGAAGTGATGAGATGATGATAAAGTTGGGAGAAAAACCGCAGAGTAATATTGTCTGTAAAACCAATGGAATCAGGTAGGCGCTGAAAGCCCACTCCAATTGTGGTCTGAACCGGGCTGAAACTCGGGCCTTTAGAGAAGGGAAGAATCGCTACGCAAAACCGACTCTACTGAGGACTGTGTGGGACAAACGACACATGTATATACAGTTGTTTAATGTGGCATCATAGTTACATTATACTTACAGCACTTGAAGCTTGAAAAAGCGCTTAAAATATCCAGGTGTCAGAGTGGTTATGTTTCCACCGGATAACTCTCTTTGAAAAGTGAGGCAAAAAAGGGAAGACGAGAAACTAGCTTGTTACTAAATTCAATAAAATCAAGTGTTGGACTACTTGTACTCGTACTCGAACTCGTTCTCGGGCTGGGCCCTGTACTCGGTATTGAATGTACTCGTACTCCATACTTTGGACATTGACTTGTCAGCAATGTACTACTTGTACTCTGCCAAATACTCGGCCCTTGAAGTAATCTGGACCCGAATTTGGGGACTCGACTCCAACATAATTATATCAAGTCATTGAAAAGTGAACAAAGACGAATTTACTGGAGCGGGATTTGAACCGGAGACCTCCTGAATACCGTACATGCACTCTACCAACTGAGCAATCCAGTCCTACGTTGGTGGTGACCCTAAAAGTAAATTATCTTTGTTCATTTGGCAGTCAGAAGCCATGAAACCACGCACAGACCGCCGGCCGTATCCCAATGATTATTTCACCGATACGCGAAGCAATGCTGCAACCTGGGAACGGTACATGGGGAATCACTCAAAGAGGATACGGCTTTTTAATTAATATAATCATCAAATAACCACAAGGGAAACTGAATTCAGTAAGTTTCCCTTGTGTTTATTTGATGATTATAATTATATAAAAATTAAAAGGCAAATAAAATTTTGGGATAATTTGTCAACTGAATCCTAGATCGAAAATTGAGACATCATTGTTATGCGCTCCAAACATATTTCTAAATTTGATTGACACTTATTTAGGTGCTATACTCTGTATAATGAGACCTCGGGATAGTCCGTGTCCTTTCAGCACTCAACAATTTACCTATACATGTATACCTGAACACGCAGACGATCATTAGGTCTGTGGGTCAGACTGCTCCTACCAGTATCTAAAAACGTCTAACGTTCGGAGCCCTGGTGAAGATCTCAGAGTTCTTGTTGGAAAGGCCTTTGTTTTTCCTCTAAATGTTATTACAGTAGGATACTACAAACTTTTTAAAGGGCCGGTCACACAGGCTTAGACTTACAGTACGTCAGTCGTGGCAGACATGTTTTTGAGCGTGTTCCCGGTCCATCCTGACCGACAGTTAACGTAGAGGTCGCTGTTTTTGTAATGACATCGACATTCATCTGGACATCGGAGCTCGTCTAAAATAGACATGGAAGAATTGTGTCCCAACATAGAACATGTTAACTACGTTACTGAGAACATTGGGCTAAGAAAGAAACTACGAATAATGAAGTTCTTTACTCAATTACATTTTTCATTGAGTGTTGCTACTAAATTGCATTTTTACCGCATTTTCGTTCGTCATCTCCCAGCAAGCAATGGGTGGTGCCATCGCATACCATATCCCATAGAAGACATTCGTTGCTCCCACTACATTGGAAGTATCCCGGACAACTTACAGCGACTTGAAAGAAAATGGAAGAAGAAAATAAAGATTTGTGATGCACATTAGGGCAAAATTCAAATTGAAATTGAATCTTAATTTTTCCACAATTTTTCCGGAAATTTGTCAACAAAATTAATTCCGTGCATTGTAATTGGCCATAAACGCGTTGCAAACTCATGGGGCCCACTATTGTGAATCGCCCGTGTTGAATGTTTGTCCTATTACAAGTTTCATTTAATATGCTAACATTGGCCGTTCAAAACATTTTTCGTGATGTAGCCTAGAATAGAGACTTTCTTCTGCATTGTACTCTTTTCACCGTCTCCGTAGCACTGCGCGGCTGCTCTATGTTTCTGTTCACTTGTTTTCTTCCTGTACAGCGCTTTGATCTTGTTAAAGGCGCTAAATAAATGCCCTTTATTGGCTTTTCCGTGTTCAACGGAAAAGGTATTGTTTTTGTTCTGTTTTTTTTTTTCTTCTTCTTCTCCTCAATTTGTATTGACTTTGTACACGAATTTTGTCTGCGGCACTTCAGTCATTTTTTAATAGCCGATTTTAACCAAAGTTGGTTTGAAGGAAGTCCATGTAGGGAAGTTGTCTCCCGAAACTTTTCGTCGTCATGACGTCATCAGGTGTCATGTGACAAGCAATTCAAATTTGAAAATCAAAATCTTTAAAAATCAACAAAAAATCAACGGTTTGAGATATTAAGTTGATTCTTTCACCAAAAGTGATTGTTAGGCAGGGTCTTTCTTTGTGACACATTGCTTGACCTCTGTGACCTCTACTTCCGGTCAAACAGGAAGTAGCTCCTCATTTAAAAGTGGTAAGAGCTAGGATCATGATTCTTTCACCAAAAGTGAATGTTAGGCAAGGTCTTTCATTGTGACACATTACTTGACCTCTGTGACCTCTACTTCCGGTCAAACAGGAAGTAGCTCCTCATTTAAAAGTGGTAAGAGTTATGATCATGATTCTTTCACCAATAGACAATGTTAGGCAAGGTCTTTCATTTGTGACACATTGCTTGACCTCTGTGACCTCTACTTCCGGTCAAACTGGAAGTAGCTCCTCATTTAAAAGTGGTAAGAGCTATGATCATGATTCTTTCACCAATAGACAATGTAAGGCAAGGTCTTTCATTGTGACACAATGTTTGACCTCTGTGACCTCTACTTCCGGTCAAACAGGAAGTAGCTCCTAATTTAAAAGTGGTGAGAGCTATAATCATGATTCTTTTGTCAAAAGTCGATGTTTGGCAAGGTCTTTCTTTGTGACAAAAATATGACCAATTCACGTGAGTTTATGATTAAAGGTGCACACTTCAAATGTATAAAACATATGATCATAATCAACTGTCTTTGTGTGTAAAAGGTTATGACAATTTTCTCAATAAAAACGGAAACGGAAAAGCCTTGTGTTCTGTTTTCAACAGACACAATCTCTAGTTATTATTATTGTTATTATTATTATTATGATTGGTTGAGCACCCGGGTCGATTTCATGAAGAACTCAAAATAATGGTTAACTTGATTTAACTTGACTTAAGGCGGCCGCAGCAGGGACATAAGAGTGAACCTTGAGGTAAATAAGATTAATTAATATAAGCAAAGATTAATGTATTCCATATCATTTGTTTTTTGTAATGACCACCCAACGTTCCTACCGCTAACATCAATACGCTATCTTTCGTGCTATAGGTTTATTCACATACGTTTAAACACTGATATGTTTATGTTTTGCACTGTGTATAACATAACACACAGCAAGAAAGTAGGATGTGGGGTTTTTATATGGGGTCAACATAAGGTTAACTTACAACACTCTTGCTCGTCGAATGCGTTAGGGCAGTCTTTGAAGCCATTACACACAGCCTCCTCGGATACACAGACAGTCGTATTCTCACACGGGAGATCCAGTTCACTTGAACATTTCATATCTGTCAAAGACACAGTTTATAGTAATAAATCACGATGTGATATTGAGGTGTTTTTTTACTATCAATTTTAATTTTTTATAAAACCCATCCCTTGCAGGATCAATATATTTCCATTGTGATATTGATAATAAATGTCTGCATCATAAATGCGAGTTTCTTTTCTCTGAAAGTCGACTTTGGATGATTTTGAAAAAAAAAATCCGAGCCCATTAATACTGGTGCATGGTAATGTTGGGTTGGGTCCGGTTGGGTTGGGTCGGGTCGGATCAGGTTGGGTGGGGCTGGATCGGGTTGTGCTGGGTTGAGAATAAAACTTAACAAATTAATACGATCGCTAACCTAGAGAGGTATGACTTCATTTGGAAATGATGCTTACCTCTGGACATAGCTGAAATGGACAAGTTGAACCCCCTCATATTATTGATAATGTCACTTGTTAAGGTCAATACCAGGTCACGTCCCGTCGACATGACCGTGGTAATTCCCGTAGTACCACTAAGCTCCAACGTGTCATCATTCACTAGATCCAGTCCCTGGATAAATAACTTGTCGTAACTGGCCTCGGTCTGGAAGTCTACAATCTTGACAGCGACACGGTGGAACGGAGTATACCTGTCAGACACCCGCACCGTCCAGCTGCAGTTGACAGTTTCGGGGTACGGGTTAGGATAGTTTGGGGAGGTAAGGCTATGTGCAGAATCACCGGAGAGGTAGATTTCTCTATCACCACAAATATCTGCGTATACAACAAAGAGAGCACCACCCTTTTTTGGCGTATGAAGATAATAATTGTTAATGTTTAAAGATTAAATATTACATGCAAAGTAAACTTAGGGAGGACCTCATAATCTAACACGCGGTAATACCTTGTTGTACCGCGCGTTACAACAAGGTACAGAGCTGAAGATATCGTCGGGGTATAATGAGCTCATTATCTTCAGGTCAATGCACACATGAGCATTTCGTCAAGGGCATATTCATGACAGAACACACGCTGGCAGGTCCAGGTAGAGGCACAAAGGGACTAATCTTTATGACCTTAATCCCTGTTAATCCGGGGTAATCTATCAAAAGGATGCTAGCACCTCTTGTCAAAGGCACGTCTGAGGTTAAAGTATCACCCAGTTTACACCAGTACATGTACATTAGTTTTGTTCTGTGTTCAGCTTCTGTCAAATGTTTTTCCTGTCCAAGATATTTTCCAGTCCCGTAATATTTACCTATCCTGAGTTACTTCCTCGTCCCCGGATTATACTACCTTTCCTTTATTCCCCATCCCGCAGTGTTTCCCTGCCGGTGGGTTATTTCCCCGTACCGGAATAATTTCCCATTCCCATTTTTTCCCAGTCTCGTAATAATTCCCCGTCCCTGATTCTTTCTTAGTCACGCAATATAATATTTCCCCGAGCCTGGATTATTTTTTAATCCCTGAATGTTTCCCTGTCCTGGATGTTCCTAGTCCCGTAATATATTCACCTGTCCCTGGATAATTTTCTTCCTGTTTTTTTTTTTGTTCAGTCTCGTAATATTTTCCCATCCCGGGCTTATTTCTCAATCTCAATATTTTCCCTTTTAAAGTTGCATTAGCCGATCTTTTGCCGGTTTGACAACAAATGCGAATAAATTTAATGGTCAAATGAGCTTAAATGTTTTTTATGGGATCCCATAAAAACCCATTTTAGCATTAAGTAGATTCGCTACTGATCATTGGCGGATTTTTTTCGAACAAAATATCAAATTAAAGGTCGTAATTTTTTATAACTTTTACAAACAGCTATTTGAAAAAGTTTGGTTAAACCGGCAACAGTTCGGCTAATGCAACTTTAATATAATTATAGTTTCCGTGTATTAAAAATAATTGCAAACAATAGATAATGATAGCATCGGTTCTCTGCAAAGCTGTGCAACTTTGTTTATTCTTATTCGTCAAATATCAATTTTCTGTCATGATCATTTTCTACTGAAAGTCGGTGGGCAGAGAAAAACATTTTAATGATGATAAATACTAATCGTTAGCTCACTTCAAATGTTATGAAAATTGGGGTGTGATATTGGACTATTATTTTGAATCATTTCTGAAAATATTAATGTCATAGCTTATACCAAAGACAAACAAAACGCAAAAACGAAAACAAGTTATCCTATTTTTTTCTGCACAACTCCGAGGTTTACACGTGAGTGCACATGCGTTGGGGAATTCGGTCACCCGTCTTTTTTGGCTTACCACCAGGCCGCGCCCATAGGGGAGCAGGGAACTACGGTCATTCTCGGACTCTGGTCGGAGTGGTCTGAAAAATAAGTTTCCTTTCACATACTGTTTCTTTTCAGACAATAGAAAAACATTTTAATAATGATAAATACTAATCGCCGATGGATATGTTTCAGTTTTTTTAAAGGATATTGGTTTTGTTTGATATTGCTTATGTTGGAAGATTCGTTACTTCCACATAGACCATATTTACCGTGATACTTTTGAAGTACTTTTTTTGCACTTGGCTGTGAGAAAAAAAGATCAAATACATGTACCCCCCAAAAACCCAAAAGTTTTAGTTAAACCGGCAAAAGATCAGCTAATGCTAATTTAATATAACTATAGTTTCGGTGTAATAAAATAAATTGGAAACAATAAATTATGTAGCATCAGCACTTCTCAGCAAAGCTGTGCAACTTTGTTTATTCTTATTCGTCAAATATCAATTTTCTGTCATGATCATTTTCTACTGTAAGTCCGTGGGCACGGTTAGACTTGGATGGATACCGGTAATACTAAATTGTCTCTGCGGAAATATTGAGGAATTCAGGAGAAATAATCTCAATTCCTCAATATTTCCGCGTGCCGTTCTCAATTCCAAAATATTTTCCCGTCCCAGATTATTTCTTATTCCCATTATAATTCCCCGTTCTGTGAGTTATTTATCGAGACCTCAATTTTTCCCCGCCCCATGCCGTTCTCAATTAAGAAATATGTTCCCGTCCCAGATTATTTCTTAGTCCCGAAATAATTCCCCGTCCCGTGGGTTATTTCTGAATTCCTCGATATTTTCCCGTGCCGTTCTCAATCCCGTAATATTTTCCCGTCCCAGATTGTTTCTTCGTCCCGTTATAATTCCCCGTCCTGTGAGTTATTTCTCAATTCCTCAATATTACCCCGTGACGTTCTCAATTCCGAAATATTTTCCCGTACCAGATTATTTCTTGGTCCCGTAATAATTCCCCGTCCCGTGGGTTATTTCCCCAATTACTCGAGATTTTCCTCTGCCGTTCTCAATCCCGTAAATAATATTTTCCCGTTCCAGATTGTTTCTTAGTCCCGTAATAATTCTCCGTTCTGTGACTCGATTCCTCAATATTTTCCCGTGTCGTTCGCAATCCCGTAATATTTTCCCGTCCAGTGTGTTATTTTTCAAATTCCTCGTGTCGTTCTCAAGAGTTTGCAACAGCTAAAAGGTGTTTATAACTTTCTGCCTCTCTAGGATCTCGGGTTTCTGGCAGAGATCCAATAATCCCTTAATCCCACAACAATAGCGCCAGGAGGTGGACTGGTTAAGCATTGTGTAACCCTCAACTCCATTCATCCAGACATCTTTTGTGACAGTTCAGCCATTTTAAATGAGCCCCACTTGCTGCTGTTTGACCTCTTGCATACGGATTATTCACGAATCACGGGATTTCCATTCATAAAACCTGGCAATGTCAATACCTTGTCATACCTTGTTGTACCTAGCGGTACAACAAGGTATTACCGCGTGTTAGATTATGAGGTCCTCCCTTATGATAATACTCACGTAGAGGCATCTCACATTGATTGTGTTATGGGTTGTTTATTGATTTGTCATGCGTTGTAGGGTGTGATAACATAGCAGCCTCGCAAAATGTCTAGTATTAAAAGAAAATTGACTGGATTTCGAACCAGCGCCCTCTGTAATACAGAAAAGTCGCTAAACCAACTGAGCTAACCAACTCTATTATGGCAGTGTTGTAAACGGACAATTATTCGTTTTACCCATAGCCTAGAGTCATTCACATACCGCTATATCTGAAGGATCATTTGAGATAAGCGCATCATCAGCTGTACTGCAACATTAGATAATATATGTCGCGGATCACAGGAAAGGGTAGAAGAAAACCCAGCGTAAGAAATCCCAGTTTTGGAGAGAAACGTTAATAGTCACTAAAAAGCCAGAATATGCCTTTGCCTTGTAATATCAACATCAAGCTCCTGAAAAAAAAAAAGAAAGGTGATCAATGTCACACGATTTCGTGTTGCTGGTATAGCGACGTTTCGGCTGCTGGAACTGCTAGCCTTCATCAGGCAACGGCAGAACTCATGGATGCTGCGCACAGTGTCCGTTATGTCATATTGGTACTCCTGCGTGCCCACCGTACCGTGCTCCGAGAGAACGCACTTTCATGGATGCCATCTCAAGACAGCTGAAGAGAAACCTCGAAGGACACGGCATCCGCACCGGCGTGTTCAGATCTTCCACCACCTTGGGGAAGCATGTCCGACGGATCCAGTACAAACAGGAAGGCGCGGAGAAGTTGTCTACGGAATCCCGTCCAGCGTCTTCGACCAGGTGAAACCGGCAGACCTTTCGGCGAGAGGTAAACACGCCTGGTGAGTTGGCCACCACCCTAACAATTTGCCTTGGGACAATTTGCGGTGTGTCTATCGTGAACAATATTGGTTCTCCACGCTCATCAAGAAGGCAATTCACATTTTACATCTCCCTTCGTGAGAACAACATCAACCGGGACACTGGCCTCGACATCACCGAATTCTAAGGCTCCCCACTACCCATCACCACGATCACCGCCATACAACGGATGGGACCACCGGAGTATGCCGAAGCCACGCCGAGGACACGGCTGCTGCTATAACCGCAGAAATAACCATACGACGTCCCCTAACGTGACCCGTTCGGCTTCCGCTTAACAATGTACGGTGAATATGCACGCGGACAAACAGGATATAAGGAGCACGAGCTAATGCAGGCTAGCAGTTCCAACAGCCGAAACGTCGCAACCAACAACACGACATCGTGTGACATTAATAAGGTCTTTTTCCTCATCCGTAGTCTACCCACCGCGATGAATAACCATTTCCCTTTCTATTGATCAAGCTTGCTGGCAATAGCCTGAGTCTTCATAGGCACGTTCTCACACACCAAAAAAGCGCAACTATTTGGGTCGCGATTAGCAGTTTTTAGCAAATTTAATCTTAGTTTCTCCACAAATACGCGCCTTTCATAATAGTGCCCTACCATAAGATTGGAATGTGGCGTTGGCCAATTTGTCGACAAACTGCGCATCTATCCGCATGCGGAATTTTGTCAACAAAATTAATTCCGTGCATTGTGATTGGCCATCAACACGCGATTGTGAATCGCCCGTATTGAATCCTTCTCACATTACAAGTTTCATTTACTATGCTAACATTGGCCGTTCAATTTTTTTTTCGTGATGTAGCCTATAATATAAACTTCCTTGTGCATTGTCTGAGCACCCGGGTCGATTTCATGAAGTACTCAAATTAATGGTCATTTTGATTTAACTTGACTTAAGGCGGCCGCAGCAGGGACATAATAGTTAACCTTGAGGTAAAGCAAATATTAATGTATTCCAAATCATTTGTTTTTGTAATGACCACAAAACGTTCCTATCTCTAACATCAATACTGCGCTATCTTTCGTGCTATAGGTTTGTTCACATACGTTTAAATACTTATATGTTTATGTTTTACACTGTGTATTACATATAAACACACAGCAAGAAAGTAGGATGTGAGGTCTTTATATGGGGTAAACATAAGGATCAACTTACAACACTCTTGCTCGTCGAATGCGTTAGGGCAGGTTTTGAAGCCATTACACACAGCCTCCTCGGATACACAGACAGTCGTATTCTCACACGGGAATTCCAGTTCACTTGAACATTTCATATCTGTCAAAGACACAGTTTATAAACAGTTTATAGTAATAAATCACTATGTGATATATAGGTGTTATTTTACTTTTAATTTTCAGATTTTGTAAAACCAATCCCTTGCAGGATCCATATATTTCCATTGTGATATTGATGATAAATGTCTGAATCATAAATGTGAGTTTCTTTTCTCTGCAAGTCGACTTTAAATGATTTCGAAAAAAAAAATCCGAGCCCATTAATACTGGTGCATGGTAATAATGGGTTGGGTCCGGTTGGCTTGGGTCGGGTCGGATCAGGTTGGGTGTGGCTGTTGGGTTGAGAATAAAACTGAACAAATTAATATGATCGCTAACCTAGTGAGGTATGACTTCATTTAGAAAAAAGATGCTTACCTCTGGACATAGCTGAAATGGACAAGTTGAACCCCCTCATATGATAGTTCAAGTTACTTGTAAAGGTCAATACCAGGTGACGTCCCGTCGACATGACCGTGGTAATTTTCGTAGTACCACTAAGCTTCAACGTGTCATCATTCACCAGATGCAGTCCCTGGATCACTAACATGTCAGCACGGAATACGGTCTGGAAGTCTAGAATCCTGACAGCGACACGGTGGAACGGAGTAAACCTGCCAGACACCCGCACCGTCCAGCTGCAGTCAACATTGTCGGGGTACCCTCTGGGATACGTTGGGGAGGTAAGGCTACGTGCAGAATCACCGGAGAGGTAGATTTCTCTATCACCACAAATATCTGCGTATACAACAAAGCCAGCATCACCTTTTTTTGGCGTATGATGATAATAATTGTTAATGTTTCATTTTTTAAACATTACATGCAAAGGAAACTTACTTGATTACTGCAGGGTCATGATAATACTCACGTAGAGGCATCTTATATTGATTGTGTTATGGGTTGTTTATTGATTTGTAATGCGTTGTAGGGTGTGATAACATAGCAGCCTTGCAAAATGTCTTGTATTAAAAGAAAATTGACTGGATTTCGAACCAGCGCCGTCTGTAATACAGAAAAGTCGCTAAACCAACTGAGCTAACCAACTCTATGATGGCAGTGTTGTAAACGGACAATTATTCGTTTTACCCATAGTCTAGAGTCATTTACATACCGCTATATCCCAAGGATCATTTGAGATAAGCGCATCATTAGCTGTACTGCAACCTTAGATAATATAATTTATGTCACGGATCACAGTTTATACAGCTTATACAAGATAATACTTTTTAACACAGAGGAAAGGGAAAAAGAAAACCCAGCGTAAGAATTCCCAGATTTGGAGAGAAACGATAATAGTCACTAAAAAGCCAGCATATGCCTTTGCCTTGTAATATCAACATCAATTTCGTGTTGCTGGTAGAGCGACTTTTCGGCTGCTGGAACTGCTAGCTTTCATCAGGCAACTGCAGAACTCATGGATGCTGCGCACAGTGTCCGTTATGTCATATTGGTACTCCTGCGTGCCCACCGTACTGTGTACCGAGAGTACGCCTTTTCATGGATGCCATCTCAAGACAGCTGAAGAGAAACCTCGAAGGACACGGCATCCGCACCGGCGTGTTCAGATCTTCCACAACCTTGGGGAATCAGCTCGCATGTCCGACGGATCCAGTACAAACAGGAAGGCGCGGAGAAGTTTTCTACGGAATCCCGTGCAGCGACTTTGACCAGGTGAAACCGGCAGACCTTTCGGCGAGAGGTAAACACGCCTGGTGAGTTGGCCACCACCCTAACTGGGACAATTTGCGGTGTGTTCATCGTGAACAACTTTGGTACTCCAGGCTCATCAAGAAGGCAATTCACATTGTACATCTACCTCCGTGAGAAAACCATAAACCGGGAAACTGGCCTCGACATCACCGGATTCTCAGGCTCCCCACTACGCATCACCACGATCACCGCCATACAACGGATAGGATCAGCGAGGGATGCCGAAGCCACGCCGAGGACACGGCTGCTGCTATAACCGCAGAAATAACCATACGATGTCCCCTAACGTGACCCGTTCGGCTTCCGCTTAACAATGTACGGTGAATATGCACGCGGACCAACATGATATAAGGAACACGAGCTAATTCAGGCTAGCAGTTCCAACAGCCGAAACGTCGCAACCAGCAACACGACATCGTGTGACATTAATCAGGTTTTTTCCTCATCCGTAGTCTACCATCCGCGATGGATAACCATTTCCCTTTCTATTGATCAAGCTTGCTGGCACTAGCCTGAGTCTTCATTCTAGATACTGATCACGATCGGTATCCAGAAGTGACAATAATAATAATAATAATAACTAGACATCTATGGGGTATGTTCACACGAGCTGCTAACTTCGCTGCTAACTTCGCTGCTAACTTCGCTGCTAACTTCGCTGCTAAGTCCGAAAGTTAACAGCAGAAATTTGTGAAGTTAACTTCGCTTCCTCCGAGTTAGCAGTGAAAATGTGATACTTTAGCAGCGCTGCTAACTGTGATTTTCCGTATGAACGCAACTGACCTGCTAGAGAAAGCATGACTTCCGCTCGATGTGTATTGCCGACCTCTCACGCACGTTGTGCCACGGTGGTATACAACTATACACTGTCACATGTACGTGCGTGTATAATACTAATGTTCGTGTAGCTGTCACTTCTTCGGTCCTTGCTGACATCGTATTTCAATGATTTTATGGCACTTTGGCCTCAAGTATGTGTACATGTTAGGGGAACTGGGGCCAAAAGCATGGGCCGACGAGGCCATTTATTTTAATGACGGAAAGGCACCGATTCCAAAAACACCGTGACGGTGTACACGATGTACGGCATTGTTATTTGCGAGATCTCCGTAAAAATATTCTGACCGTCCTTCAAATCATCGTAAATTGCATTTTCCTGATCAAGTAAAACTTACTTGAATTTCAGTCGGGTATTTTGTCCTTTTGGCCAAGTAGCTACAATTTCCATATACTTGATCTAAAACAATAATTTTTACTTCTGAAAGCGACGACGATCACACAACCCATCACGTACACCACGTGCAAACTACACAGTGAAGTCAGCACGGCATCTCGAAATTTCCACAGTCAAGTGCAGTCATAGCGCTCGCTACCACGCACGTGGCCGTGGATCGGCGGCCGATGTTCAGTCAGTACATATTTTGCAGCGAGAAACTCAAATTAAGTGGGACACCGCGGACGAAAAGAAAGGGGCACACGGCCATTTTTGGCCGCGGACAGAGTGGGCATTACGGCTAAATCAGAGTATGTCATTTTCGCTATCGTATTTGTAACATTTCGCTGTCGTTTTTGCATAATTTATAGCTATTGTTCGCTGTTGTTTTCGCGGAGTTTACGTGTTTTCTTTTTTCTTCTCAAACAACTACCGGAAGTAGCCGGGATAGATCAGCGATGTTATAACCAATGACGTAATGGTTTCGTGACCTCTGCACACGCTGATTGTGCAGTTAGCAGTCGTGAATTTAGCGTGTGAACGCTCGGTGATTTTTAGCTAAAGTTGCTTTTACGACCGAACCCCCGCTGCGATATTTTAGCAGCGAAGTTAGCAGCGAAGTTAGCAGCTCGTGTGAACATACCCCATGGCTGTTGCAAACAGCACATAGGGCTTTTCCGCATATGATATTATAAGTTGATATACAAATATAAACTGCTAAACGAATAAAGAGATCCCTTATATGGACAATTGATAACAGAATCATGATCATAGCTCTTGCCTCTTTTACACGAGGAGCTACTTCCTGTTTGACCGGAAGTAGAGGTCACAGAGGTCAAGCAATGTAACACAAATGAAAGACCTTGCCTAACATTGTCTTTTAGTGAAAGAATCATGATCACAGCTCGTAACACTTTTAAATGAGGTGCTACTTCCTGTTTGACCGGAAGTAGAGGTCACAGGGGTCAACCAATGTGTCACACAGAAAGACATTGCCTAACATTCACTTTTGGTGAAAGAATTATGATCATAGCTCTTATCACCTTTAAATAAAGAGCTACTTCCTGTTTGACCGGAAGTAGAGGTCACAGAGGTCAAGCAATGTGTCACAAATGGAAGACCTTGCCTAACATTGTCTATTGGTGAAAGAATCATGATCATAACTCTTACCACTTGTAAATGAGGAGCTACTTCCGGTTTGACCGGAAGTAGAGGTCACAGAGGTCAAGCAATGTGTCACAAATGAAAGACCTTGCCTAACATTGTCTATTGGTGAAAGAATCATGATCATAACTCTTACCACTTTTAAATGAGGAGCTACTTCCTGTTTGACCGGAAGTAGAGGTCACATAGGTCAAGTAATGTGTCACAATGAAAGACCCTGCCTAACAATCACTTTTGGTGAAAGAATCAACTTCATATCTCATTCCGTTGATTTTTTTTGTTGATTTTTGAATATTTTGATTATTAAATTCAAAATTGCTGGTCACGTGACACCTGATGAAGTCATGATGACGAAAAGTTTCAGGAAAAAACTACCCTATATGGACTTCCTTCAGACCAAGTTTGATTAAAATCGGCTGTTAAAAAATTACCAAAGTGCCGCGGACAAAATATGTGTACAAAGTCAATACAAATTGAGGAGAAGAAGAAGAAGAAGAAGACTAGAGATTGTGTCTGTTGAAAACAGAACACATGGCTTTTCCGTTTTATGATATTAAAAATTTTCAAAACATTATACACACAAAAACATTTGATTAAGATATTAAGCTTTATACATTTGAAGAGTGCACCTTTAATTTGAAGTCACTGGACTTGGTCATGTTTGTGTCACAGGGAAAGACCTTGCCTAACATTTACTTTTGCTGAAAGAATCATGATCCTAGCTCTTACAACTTTTAAATGAGGAGCTACTTCCTGTTTGACCGGAAGTAGAGGTCACAGAGGTCAAGCAATGTGTCACAAAGAAAGACCTTGCCTAACATTGATATTTGGTTAAAGAATCATGATCCTAGCTCTTACCACTTTCAAATGAGGAGCTACTTCCTGTTTGCCCTGTACAAGTCAATGGGCTATAGCGTGAAAAATATTCAAAAAATCATAAAAAAAAATGATGCTGTCATGACGTAACTTCACAATTACAATCCCGAACCTCCAATTCACCAATGTACCAATTTTCAAGGCGATCGGCCGTTCCTACTTTGTGTTATAAAAATCGCATTTTTTTATGACGTCATGATGACGTCACCGATTTTTTGTCTATGCAGTGTTCATCTATGGTGTATGCTGAAGAATTATCAAAAAGAAATTCAAAGATATCTTGTTTCGTTTACTAGATATCGTTAAAAGAACTTTAATAACCCAAAATTTTAATAAATCATAAAAAATCAAGGAGTGACGTCATGATGACGTCATTGCAATTTGTCGATATAACACTTCCCGACTTAGATACATACCAAGTTTCAACTCAATCGGACTTAGGGTTCGTTCATAATTGATGTCTGAAGTTTGCCCCTTTAAGACACTGTCACGTGACACCTGATGACGTCATGATGACGAAAAGTTTCGGCGCACATTGACGCTATTGGGTCTTTGTTTTGACCAAGTTTGATCAAAATCGGCGATTTAAAAGTGGCAAAAGTGGCACCGAGAATGCCCCTGTGCTTTGTCTATAGGAATCCAACGACAAGAAGAAGAAGAAACTAGAGATTGTGTCTGTTGAAAACAGAACACATGGCTTTTCCGTTTTATGATATTAAAAAATTGTCAAAACATTATACACACAAAAACATTTGATTAAGATATTAAGCTTTATACTTTTGAAGAGTGCACCTTTAATCTGAAGTCACTTGACTTGGTCATGTTTGTGTCACAGGGAAAGACCTTGCCTAACATTTACTTTTGCTGAAAGAATCATGATCCTAGCTCTTACAACTTTTAAATGAGGAGCTACTTCCTGTTTGACCGGAAGTAGAGGTCACAGAGGTCAAGCAATGTGACACAAATGAAGGAAATTGCCTAACATTCACTTTTGGTGAAAGAATCATGATCATAGCTGTAACCACTTTTAAATGAGGAGCTACTTCCTGTTTGACCGGAAGTAGAGGTCACAGAGGTCAAGCAATGTGTCACAAAGAAAGACCTTGCCTAACATTGATATTTGGTAAAAGAATCATGATCCTAGCTCTTACCACTTTTAAATGAGGAGCTACTTCCTGTTTGCCCTGTACAAGTCAATGGGCTATAGCGTGAAAAATATTCAAAAAATCATAAAAAATAAAAAAATGACGCTGTCTTGACGTTACTTCATAATTACAATCCCGAACCTCCAATTCACCAATGTACCAATTTTCAAGGCCATCGGCCGTTCCTACTATGTGTTATAAAAATTGCATTTTTTATGACGTCATGATGACGTCACTGAATTTTTGTCTATGCAGTGTTCATCTATGGTGTATGCTGAAGAATTATCAAAAGGAAATTCAAAGATATCTTGTTTCGTTTACTAGATATCGTTAAAAGAACTTTAATGACCCAAAATTTCAATAAATCATTAAAAATCAGGGAATGACGTCATGATGACGTCATTGCAATTTTTCGATATAACACTTCCCGACTTAGATGCATACCAAGTTTTAACTAAATCGGACTTAGGGTTCGTTCAAAATTTATGTCTGAAGTTTGCCCCTTTAAGACACTGTCACGTGACACCTGATGACGTCATGATGGCGAAAATGTTGCGCACACAACTACCCTACAGGGACTTTGTTTTTACCAAGTTTGGTTAAAATCGGCAGTTTAAAAGTGGCCAAAGTGGCACCGAGAATGCCCCTGTGCTTTGTCTATAGGAATACCAACGACAAGAAGAAGAAGAAGAAGAAACTAGAGGTTGTGTCTGTTGAAAACAGAGCACAAGGCTTTTCCGCATATGATATAGAATATTTCTCAAATTAAATACACATCGCTGATGTTGTTTGATTCAGCAAAAAAATTATATCGTCTTCGGGAAATGATTTCTCGTTTTAATCGAAAGAGGGCGTTATTCAAAACCGTGCGCTCGGAAAATACGCGTGCAGCCAAGTAAATACATGTAGTGGCCAAATGGGTCCGCCGAGCTCATGAATAAAAGTTAAGCACTCAATATATTTGAAATAAGAGAGTTGTGAGAGCTATGAAAATGAAGGATTGAAGAAATATGGCACTGGGCCTCCTGCCTGGACTCTGGGCTTCCATTTGCGACCATTTTTGATGCAATTGGGTGAGAAAGTGGGTCTATTTCAGCCGCTTTGCAGAGGGATGTTTTTTTTTTAAATGGCTTCTTTGACTGGAGTGATCCGTACCTTGTTTTAGGGTGGTCAGCTGAGAATGAGTATAACTGAAAAATTCAACTGTCACCCTACCATAAAATGAAAAGAAAATTAAAGGTGACATGTTCATCGTCATTTTTCTGTGCAACTTGAACAGCTGTGAGAGTTCTGTATATTTTTTAACGATTTTTGAAGTTTGGGGATTTATCACTGTTGTCCACGGGAGTTTATTTACTTGGGTGCAACCTTACGTACTGAAAACGGTATAAGTAGATTGCTGCGCGTGCGCGTTTGTCTGTTCAAAACACGGCACAACATCAGCATTTACGCTGCTTTGCTGGCAACTATGATAAGGAAGTAAATGAAAAAACGGCATATATAATCCAGGCAATCAAACATCTGAACGCGCCTTGTATTTATGTTGTTGACATCGTATGTTTTATTTAATGACCAATATTTTCACGTACTGAGCAACCTACATCGATAGCATTTCCATTAAGATTTGGTGCTGGTATTTAATGATATATAAAAGGAATTACGTGCAAACTTTGGCAAGTGTAAACGACGTTTTGTATCACGCAATCGGACATGTGCATTGTATGTTACAAACAGTGAATTGCGTACGTAGGCCTACATGTACACTGTACATAGTGTATGGGGAATTGATCGAGCTTTATGTTTAGTACAACGACCATGTTCACGTAATCTGTGTACAAAGTGAACGGGCTAGTTTGATAATTAAAAAAATCATATAAAATCAAGTTTTGACGTCATGATGACGAAAAGTTTCGGGGAACAACTACCCTATATGGACTTCATTCAGACCAAGTTTGGTTAAGATCGGCTGTTTCAAAGTGACCAAAGTGCCGCGGACAAAAATCTGTGTACACTGAAGTCTATGGGCCGCAGAACAAAGTCAAAAAAAATACTAGAGGTTGTGTCTGTTGAAAACAGAGCACAAGGCTTTTCCGCATATGATATAGAATATTTCTCAAATTAAATACACATCGCTGATGTTGTTTGATTCAGCAAAAAAATTATATCGTCTTCGGGAAATGATTTCTCGTTTTAATCGAAAGAGGGCGTTATTCAAAACCGTGCGCTCGGAAAATACGCGTGCAGCCAAGTAAATACATGTAGTGGCCAAATGGGTCCGCCGAGCTCATGAATAAAAGTTAAGCACTCAATATATTTGAAATAAGAGAGTTGTGAGAGCTATGAAAATGAAGGATTGAAGAAATATGGCACTGGGCCTCCTGCCTGGACTCTGGGCTTCCATTTGCGACCATTTTTGATGCAATTGGGTGAGAAAGTGGGTCTATTTCAGCCGCTTTGCAGAGGGATGTTTTTTTTTTAAATGGCTTCTTTGACTGGAGTGATCCGTACCTTGTTTTAGGGTGGTCAGCTGAGAATGAGTATAACTGAAAAATTCAACTGTCACCCTACCATAAAATGAAAAGAAAATTAAAGGTGACATGTTCATCGTCATTTTTCTGTGCAACTTGAACAGCTGTGAGAGTTCTGTATATTTTTTAACGATTTTTGAAGTTTGGGGATTTATCACTGTTGTCCACGGGAGTTTATTTACTTGGGTGCAACCTTACGTACTGAAAACGGTATAAGTAGATTGCTGCGTGTGCGCGTTTGTCTGGTCAAAACACGGCACAACATCAGCATTTACGCTGCTTTGCTGGCAACTATGATAAGGAAGTAAATGAAAAAACGGCATATATAATCCAGGCAATCAAACATCTGAACGCGCCTTGTATTTATGTTGTTGACATCGTATGTTTTATTTAATGACCAATATTTTCACGTACTGAGCAACCTACATCGATAGCATTTCCATTAAGATTTGGTGCTGGTATTTAATGATATATAAAAGGAATTACATGCAAACTTTGGCAAGTGTAAACGACGTTTTGTATCACGCAATCGGACATGTGCATTGTATGTTACAAACAGTGAATTGCGTACGTAGGCCTACATGTACACTGTACATAGTGTATGGGGAATTGATCGAGCTTTATGTTTAGTACAACGACCATGTTCACGTAATCTGTGTACAAAGTGAACGGGCTAGTTTGATAATTAAAAAAATCATATAAAATCAAGTTTTGACGTCATGATGACGAAAAGTTTCGGGGAACAACTACCCTATATGGACTTCATTCAGACCAAGTTTGGTTAAGATCGGCTGTTTCAAAGTGACCAAAGTGCCGCGGACAAAAATCTGTGTACACTGAAGTCTATGGGCCGCAGAACAAAGTCAAAAAAAATACTAGAGGTTGTGTCTGTTGAAAACAGAACACATGGCTTTTCCGCATATGATATAGAATATTTCTCAAATTGTATCACTTATTTTGTCAGTTTAAGACATGTGGTTTAAAAGTATCAATTACTTCAATGTAGAAAACTTAAGTTTAACACATTTAGTTGCAGGGTTTATGGAACACATTGCTTGTCATTTAGAATTGTGTCACAAAAAAAAAAATTGCCTAACATTGACTTTTGGTGAAAGAATCATGATCACAGCTCTTACCACTTTTAAATGATGAGCTACTTCGATCCTGTTTGACCGGAAGTAGAGGTCACAGAGGTCAAGCAATGTGTCACTAAAGACCTTTCCTAACATTGTCTATTGGTGAAAGATTCATGATCATAGCTCTTACCACTTTTAAATGAGGAGCTACTTCCTGTTTGACCGGAAGTAGAGGTCACAGAGGTCAAGCAATGTGTCACAAAGAAAGACCCTGCCTATGAATCACGTTTGGTGAAAGAAGCAACTTAATATCTCAAACCGTTGATTTTTTGTTGATTTTCAAATAACATACTGACACCACCGCAGTTTCTTGTTTTAATCCAAAGAGGGCGCCATTCAAAACCGTGTGCTCGATTCATGCATTACTTGAAAGGTAGATTGTTACGCATGCGTAGTTGTCTTGTCAAAACAGTATCTACGCTGGCAACTATGATAAGGAAATGAAGGAGAATACGGCATATATAACACAAGCAATCAACCGAATGCCCGCGCCTTGCATTTATTGACCAATATTTTTACGCACAAGTCAATGGGCAAGCGTGAACAATATTTAAAAAAATCATAAAAAATAAACAAATGACGCTGTCTTGACGTAACTTCATAATTACAATCCCGAATCTCCATTTTACCAACCTACCAATTTTCAAGGTGATTGGCCGTTCCTGCTATGCGTTATAAAAATCGCATTTTTTATGACGTCATGATGACGTCACCGATTTTTTGTCTATGCAGTGTTCATCTATGGTGCATGCTGAAGAATTATCAAAAAGAAATTCAAAGATATCTTGTTTCGTTTACTAGATATCGTTAAAAGAACTTTAATGACCCAAAATTTCAATAAATAATAAAAAATCAGGGAATGACGTCATGATGACGTCATTGCAATTTTCCGATATAACACTTCCCGACTTAGATACATACCAAGTTTCAACTCAATCGGACTTAGGGTTCGTTCATAATTGATATCTGAAGTTTGCCCCTTTAAGACACTGTCACGTGACACCTGATGACGTCATGATGACGAAAAGTTTTGGGACACATTGACGCTATAGGGACTTTGTTTTGACCAAGTTTGATTAAAATCGGCAATTTAAAAGTGGCCAAAGTGGCACCGAGAATGCACATGTGCTTTGTCTATAGGAATTCCAACGACAAGAAGAAGAAGAAGAAGAAAGTAAAAAAAAAATCAGAACAAAAACAATACCTTTTCCATTGAACATGGAAAAGCCAAAAAAAAAAAATCAGAACAAAAACAATACCTTTTCCGTTGAACACGGAAAAGCCAAAAAGAAAAACTAGAGGTTGTGTCTGTTGAAAACAGAACACATGGCTTTTCCGCATATGATATAGAATATTTCTCAAATTGTATCACTTATTTTGTCAGTTTAAGACATGTGGTTTAAAAGTATCAATTATTTCAATGAAGAAAACTAAAGTTTAAGCCATTTAGTTGCAGGGTTTATGGAACACATTGTCATTTAGAATTGTGTCACAAAAAATAACTTTGCCTAACATTGACTTTTGGTGAAAGAATCATGATCAAAGCCCTTACCACTTTTAAATGAGAAGCTACCTCATGTTTGACCGGAAGTAGAGGTCACAGAGGTCAAATAATGTGTCACAAATGAAAGACCTTGCCTAACATTGTCGATTGGTGAAATAATCATGACCATAGCTCTAACCACTTTTAAATGAGGAGCTACTTCTTGTTTGACCGGAAGTAGAGGTCACAGAGGTCAAGCAATGTGTCACAAATGAAAGACCTTGCCTAATATTGTCTGTTGGTGAAAGAATCATGATCATAGCTCTTACCACTTTTAAATGAGGAGCTACTTCCTGTTTGACCGGAAGTAGAGGTCACAGAGGTCAAGCAATGTGTAACAAATGAAAGACCTTGCCTAACATTGTCTATTGGTGAAATAATCATGATCATATCGCTTACCACTTTTAAATGAGGAGCTACTTCCTGTATGACCGGAAGTAGAGGTCACAGAGGTCAAGCAATGTGTCACAAATGAAAGACCTTGCCTAACATTGTATATTGGTGAAAGAATCATGATCCTAGCTCTAACCACTTTTAAATGAGGAGCTACTTCCTGTTTGACCGGAAGTAGAGGTCACACAGGTCAAGCAATGTGTCACAAATGAAAGACCTTGCCTAACATTTTCTATTGGTGAAAGAATCATGATCATAGCTCTTACCACTTTTAAATGAGGAGCTACTTCCTGTTTGACCGGAAGTAGAGGTCACAGAGGTCAAGCAATGTGTCACAAAGAAAGACCCTACCTAACAATCACTTTTGGTGAAAGAATCAACTTAATATCTAAAACCGTTAATTTTTTGTTGATTTTTAAAGATTTTGATTATTAAATTCAAATCGCTTGTCACGTGACCCCTGATGACGTCATGATGGCGAAAAGTTTCGGGACACAACTACCCTCTATGGACTTCCTTCAGACCAAGTTTAGTTAAAATCGGTTGTTTAAAAGTGACCAAAGTGCCGCGGACAAAAACCTATGGTAACTCAAACGACAAGAAAAAGAAGAAGAAGAAGAAGAAGAAAAAAATCAGAACAAAAACAATACCTTTTCCGACTAACATCGGAAAAGCCAAAAAATCAGAACAAAAACAATACCTTTTCCGTTGAACACGGAAAAGCCAATGAAGAAGAAAAAAAATCAGAACAAAAACAATACCTTTTCCGTTGAACACGGAAAAGCCAAAAAAAAAAACAGAACAAAAGCAATACCTTTTCTGTTGAACACAGAAAAGCCAAAAAAAAAACAGAACAAAAACAATACCTTTTCCGATTCAAATCGGAAAAGCCAAAAAAAAACAGAACAAAAACAATACCTTTTCCGATTCAAATCGGAAAAGCCAACTAGACATTGTGGTTGTGGGAACAACCACTAGGTGTTCGGGGGGTTATTTTGGTAGTGGAACTGTTATGTGAACATGTTGGAACGTATGTGATCAATCGTCCCTCAGATAATGGCATATCGAAATACATGTACACTTAAACTGCGTGACTGAACAAATACTGATCATGCTGATTGCTGTATTCGTACACTGACTGCTAGAGTATAGAAAATTGCGTCACCTTTAAATATACATAACATTGGCTGGACAATAACTTCCGGTCAGTTCATCACAGCTAACTGAACATTTATAAAAGTCATTGAATGCATACGATGTAAATATTTTGCAATTTTCACTGATGTACGTCATGTACTTTAAGAGTAAACAGTATTTGAATTATTACATCATTTTCCCTTTAAAAACGCATAACTTCCGGTTGGATGACGTCACTGATTTCAATCTTCGCAAACATGTCAGGGTGCACAAGTGCTTCACACTCATCAAATTTAGCGGAAATCCGAAGTTTACTTTTGGATTACGTAATCACTGTATATCCTTAAGCCACCGTAGAGGGCGCTATACAGCCCGTATGGCGTCATTGTTTATATTTTCTGAAAGCCCAAGACCTGCTTTATCTTTTACCCATTCAGGTTTTTTGTGTCCAAATTCTTCCGTTTTCGAGTTATTTTGAGTCAAACTTCAACTTCCTGTAACACCGGAAGTGAAGGTCATTTGTACACAAGACTGAATATATTAATTGTTGACATTTACGTGTTGAATGACATATGTCAATATCAAAATCATAGGTCATGTGGTTCTAAAGTTATAAAGCACCGAAGTTTTTGATAAAAACGCGCGTAATTTGATACCTGATGACGGCATCATGACGTCAATCTTCTAGGTACAACTTGGCATCACTACCGAAGTTCTTAGGTCAATATCTTGTAACAGTCACATAGAAGTCCTGCTGACAAGTTTGGGAAGAAGAAAAAAAAAAAGTAAAAAAAAAAAAAAAAAAACTCGAACAATAAGAATAGGTGTTCGGCTTGAACCCGAACACCTAAAAAAAACCTAGAGGTTGTGTCTGTTGAAAACAGAACACATGGCTTTTCCCGCATATGATATAAAATATTTCTCAAATTAAATACACATCGCTGATTTTGTTTGATTAAGACATATTTATGGTTTCAATTTAGAAAACTTAAGTATTAACCATTTACTTGCAGGGTTTATGGAGCCCCTGATTGAAGACATTGTCATTGCAATGGACATACGATATGACATCATGATGCGAATATTAAACCAATTGCGAATTCAAAATCATTAGCGAATACAAAATAATTTTCTGTACATGTATTCGCAAATTAATGATATCGTCTTCGCAGATGATTTCTTGAAGATGATATCATTTGAAAATATGAAATGAGTTGCGAAAATTAACTATTTGCGAATATGAAATAATTTTGTGAATACTGAACTTCAGACTTATACTGATTGCCATGTATAGAACAAGATTAGATGCCTACTAAGTCCAGGGGAAAGGACGTGACTTTAATTTGTTCATACGTAAAAGTCAAGTTGCCACTTGAAAAAAAAAAGACAAAGTCTATATGGATCATTGCAGTTTTTCCATATATAACTATTCCCAAGTATTAAGTTGCACATGTATAAGCTTAAAACGACCCATAAAATGATGTACAATACTCCGCAACCTACATCGATAGTATTCGTATTAAGATGGTGGTGCTGGTATTTAATATAAACGACTTTCCGTCTTCCCAGATTTTAAATAAAAGATGATAGGCTGTGTACAAAATCATATACTGACACCTCTGCAGAATCTCGTTTTAATCAAAAGAGGGCGCCATTCAAAACCGTGCGCTCGGAACACTGAATCATGCATTACTGAAAACGGTATAAGTAGATTGCTGCGCGTGCGTAGTTGTCTTGTCAAAATCAGCATTTACGCTGCTTTCCTGGCAACTATGATAAGGAAGTAAATGAAAAAACGGCATATATAATCCAGGCAATCAACCGGCCTCCCTGCGCGCCTTGCATTTATGTTGTTTAAATCGTATGTTTTATTTAATGACCAATATTTTCACGTACTCAGAGCAACCCTATATCAACAGCATTTCGATTAAGATTTGGTGCTGGTATTTAATGATTATATAAAAAGACTAACGTGCGAAATGTGTATGGCAAGATGTAAACGATAAAGTTTTGAGTCACGCACTCGGACATTACATGTACATTAGATGTTCATGTCATACACAGTGAATTACGTACGTACAGTGAATGGGGATTTTAGCGTCATATGTTTTGAACATGACCATAATTTTTATTTTCACGTAAATCTGTGACCATGTCTCAATGTAAAAAAATGGTTTAACCCATTTCAGTTGCAGGGTTATAATAGAGCCCCTGTCATTCAGTTGGACATACGATGACATCATTATGATGACGTTGGAGAACCTGAGTGCTTTTGAGGATAAATCATTAGGCCACATAAAAAAAATTACTTGTTTAGCGTCCCCGCCCGACCTCCGATATGAGCCCGACCTGTTTTTTTTTTTTATTTGTCTCAAAAAAATAAATATTGGGGGAAACAATTATTTCTTGTATGTAAAAGCAGTGTGCACTAATATCTACCGTAATTTTCGGACTAAACATCATGAAGGCCACCTGGGGTAGAAGCAGCAGCATGCAAAACATGTACAAATTTAAGCGGAAGGGACATTTGATAATCAACGTTCCGGAAATTTGTACCGATGTGGCGGACTGAAGGAATATCAGCCGAGCGCATTACTAGAACAACCGTAACCCGACTTGAGTCAAGTCTACATACTTAGGTTTCCCAGTCTACTGAAATTTCCAATGGTCAGATTTCTAGCTTGAAAGGTTCTATGGTCTTCAGTATCTTCCTAACATGTTTTCTGACCATGAATACCATGTATCTTTTCTTCCACAGGCATGTTGCCAATTCTATCCTTAAAATAAAAAAATAAAAATAAAAACCTCCCTCCCTACCTAGAAAATTTGGAAGAGGTGGACGCTAAACAATTTATTTTGTATGTGGCCTTATGCAAATGACACGAAATCATTTTGCGAATAGAAAATCATTAGCGTAAATACAACATCATTAGCGAATACAAAATCATTAGCCAATACAAAAAAAAATTGCGAATACAAATTCATTTGCAAATAGAAAATCATTAGTGAATACAAAATCATTTGCGAATACAAAATCATTTAATGCGGCTACGTTATCATTTTGCGTATTCATTTGTCGAAGACGATCTGATTTTGTAATTGTTATAACAATGATCTTCTTAGACTTTCTTGAAGGCGATATCATGATGCGAATACAAAATCATTTGCGAATACGAATATGCGAATACAAAATCATTTACGAATACAATGTCATTTTGCGTAATCGCATATCGTCTACGACAAATGATTGCGTGAAGACGATATCTTTTGTGAATACGAAATCATTTGCGAATACAAATCATTTGCAGAACATGATTGCATGAAGCTTTCTTAATGAAATTCAGTCTTAAACTGATTGTCACGTATAGAAAAAGACGGCTACAAAGTCCAGGGCAAAGGACGTGACATTTACTTGTTTCATGTGTAAAACTGCGCTGACCAAATTGCCACGTACAAAAAGACAAACTCGATGGATCATTTCAGTTTTTACATCTAACTCTTCCCAAGTATTATAGTTCGATACTTAACACGACCAATCGATAGCATTTTGATTAAGATTTGGTGCTGGTATTTAATGATGTATAAAAGGACTTACGTGCAAACTATGGCAAGTTGTAAACGACGTTTTGTGTCATGCGATCGGACATGTGCATTGTATGTTAAACACAGTGAATTGCGTACGTAGGCCAACATGTACACTGTACAAAGTATATGGGAAATCTATCGAGGTTCATGTTTTGTACAACGACCATGTTCACGTAATCTGTGTACAAAGTGAACGGGCTAGATAAATATTTTTAAAAATCATAGAAAATCAAGTTTTGAGGTCATGATGATGAAAAGTTTTGGGGCACAACTACCCTGTATGGATTTCATTCAGACCAAATTTGGTTGAGATCGGCTGTTTAAAAGTAACCAAAGTGCCGCGGACAAAAATCTGTGTACAAAGTCTATGGGCCACAGAACAAACTCAAATACAATACTAGAGGTTGTGTCTGTTGAAAACAGAACACATGGCTTTTCCGCATATGATATAGAATATTTCTCAAATTATATCACTTATTTAGTCAGTTTAAGACATGTGGTTTAAAAGTATCAACTATTTCAATGTAGAAAACTAAAGTTTAAAACATTTAGTTGCAGGGTTTATGGAACACAAGGCTTGTCATTTAGAATTGTGTCACCAAAAAAAATTGCCTAACATTGTCTTTTGGTGAAAGAATCATGATCAAAGCCCTTACCACTTTTAAATGAGAAGCTACTTCATGTTTGACCGGAAGTAGAGGTCACAGAGGTCAAGCGATGTTTCATAAAGAAAGACCTTGCCTAACATTGACTTTTGGTGAAAGAACCATGATCTCAGCTCTTACCACTTTTAAATGATGAGCTACTTCCTGTTTGACCGGAAGTAGAGGTCACAGAGGTCAAGCAATGTGTCACAAATGAAGGACCTTGCCTGACATTGTCTATTGGTGAAAGATTCATGATCATAGCTCTTACCACTTTTAAATGAGGAGCTACTTCCTGTTTGACCGGAAGTAGAGGTCACAGAGGTCAAGCAATGTGTCAGAAAGAAAGACCCTGCCTAACAATCACGTTTGGTGAAAGAAGCAAGTTAATATCTCAAACCGTTGATTTATTGTTGATTTTCAAATAACATACTGACACCACCGCAGTTTCTTGTTTTAATCCAAAGAGGGCGCCATTCAAAACCGTGTGCTCGATTCATGCATTACTTGAAAGGTAGATTGTTACGCATGCGTAGTTGTCTTGTCAAAACAGTATTTAAGCTGGCAACTATGATAAGAAAATGAAAAGAAATACGGCATATATAACACAGGCAATCAACCAAATACCCGCGCCTTGCATTTAATGACCAATATTTTTACGTACAAGTCAATGGGGTAGTGTGAAAAATAATTTTAAAAATCATAAAAAATAAACAAATGACGCTGTCTTGACGTAACTTCATAATTACGATCCCGAACCTCCATTTTACCAACCTACCAATTTTCAAGGTGATTGGCCGTTCCTGCTATGCGTTATAAAAATCGCATTTTTTATGACGTCATGGTGACGTCACCAGTTTTTTGTCTATGCAGTGTTCATCTATGGTGCATGCTGAAGAATTATCAAAACGAAACGATATCTTGTTTCGTTTACTAGATATCGTTAAAAGAACTTTAATGACCCAAAATTTCAAGAAATTATAAAAAATCTGGGAATGACGTCATTATGACGTCATTTCAATTTTTCGATATAACACTTCCCGACTTAGATACATACCAAGTTTCAACTCAATCGGACTAAGGGTTCGTTCATAATTGATGTCTAAAGTTTGCCCCTTTAAGACACTGTCACGTGACACCTGATGACGTCATGATTACGAAAAGTTTAGGGAGAAAATTACCCTATATGGACTTCCATCAGACCAAGTTCGGTTAAAAATCGGCTGTTTAAAAATGACCAAAGTGCCGCGGAAAAAAATTTGTGTACAAAGTCAATACAAATTGAGGAGAAGAAGAAGAAGAAGAAGAAAAAAAAAAACAGAACAAAAACAATACCTTTTCCGTTGAACACGGAAAAGCCAAAAACAGAACAAAAACAATACCTTTTCCGATTCAAATCGGAAAAGCCAACAAAAAACAAAACAAAACAAAAACAAAGGGATTTCGCTGACGCGGAAAACCCAATAATAATAATCATAATAATAATGCACATTTAAATAGCGCCAAAGCCAATTAGGTGGGCAATGATCCCATGAGCTTTACAGTCAAGATAAAATAATACGATACTACTAAGCATTATGAAGTAATCATCAAATTACCACAAGGGAAACTGACTGAAATTAAAGTTATTGAAAAGTGAACAAAGAAAAATTGACGGGAACGGGATTCGAACCGTCGACCTCCTGAATCCCGTACAGGCCCTCTACCAACTGAGCTATCCAGCCATACATTGGTGGTGACCCAAATAGTCAATTATCTTTGTTCGTTTGGCAGTCAAAAGCCATGAAACCGCGCACACACCGCCATGCCCCAGGGATCGTTTCAATGATACACGCAGTAAAGCTGCAACCTGGGAACGCTACATGGGGGATCACTCAAAGGGGAGACGGCTTTTTAATTAATATGGCGGTGTGTGCGTGATTTCATGGAATTCTGACTGCCAAACGAACAAAGATAATTTACTATTGGGGTCACGTATAGCTGGATAGCTCAGTTGGTAGAGCGCCTGTACGGTATTCAGGAGGTCGCCGGTTCGAATCCCTCTCCAGTCAATTTTTCTTTGTTCACTTTTCAATGACATTAAAAAAGTAATTATTACAATGACAATATTGCAGTTAAAATACGGAAAATGTTGTGTTGAATAACAAACCTAATTACAGTAAGTTTAACGGAAAAATATAATATGCTTAACCCCGTCTGATATTTTGAAAGAAAGATAAAAAAAGGAGAAATTAAATACGAAGTACGGAATCAATGGAGCACAACAAACAAGAACAATTAAGAATTAATTAACAGTTAAACAAAATGGCAGTAAAAGGTAAGGTAAATAGAGCCTTTTGTCCTGGCAGTTAAAGTACAGAAAAGGTTGTGTTAAATAAAAACCTAATAACACTAAGCTTTACGGAAGAAATGTGTCTTGAGGCCAGATTTAAAGGTGCTATGAGAGTTTGCCTCTCTAGCCAAGCTGGGACCTTATTCATGAAGCCCTCTTAAAATCACCGCTACGAGCTCCAAAAGAGCTGCATAAGTATACGCAAAGCTTTCTCTCAGAGTACGCTTAGGGTTATTCACAAAGTACTCGTTGAGCACTCTTATCATGAGCTTTCTTAACAACCTCTTAAGCTTCCTGGGTGTATAAGATATTATACACCCAGGAAGCTTGGTTGCGCTCATGGAACATACCTCTGTCGCGCGGTCATATTGGAGTCTGTGGACATAATGTACACCAGTTAAGATGGCCACGCCGGCAAAGCGTACGAGAAAAGCCAATTTCTGTCTAGTGGATATCAATAAACTTACTTTAGCCTTTCTTTTTTTTTAATCACGCACAATTAGAGGAAGTACGCAGACAGCATTTTCGTAAGCCTGTTTTCATTTGGTGTGTGATTCTAGGTAATAAATAATAATATGCTTTAATAATGATATTAATAATTGTTAAAGGTAATATAACATCATACATTGGTTTTCGTCAAAGAAATACAGATTCATGGGCTATAATATCAAGGAGGACACAGTAATAGTCATGTGTGAAAATTTCAGTCCCATACGCTGCCCACTTTTTGAGAAAACAGTGGAAAACGGACACAGTATTTTAAGTCTTTTCTCTTTCATTTTTGATCTTTTAAAATATCAAACAGATTTTCGGTCGTTGTTTTACTAATTTCTGGATTAATACACAATTTCAGACGGAAAACATTGAACTGTAGGTTTCTACCAGCATCATCTCCATACCCTGAAAATAATACGTAAATCTGTGAACATTTCTGTTTTGGTCTCTTACCAAAGTATGATACTACCTTTAAGGGGAAAGGTTCGTCTTACAAGAATTTAATTTGAAGTTAACATCAGAAATATCTCCGTTGCTTACTAAAATGGCGGCCGAACGATATGTCATTTTTGTTGGCACTTACATATTTTCGGTGTCATCATATTATTATATGTCCAAGGGATGTAGGCGATCCCCAAACACATGCTGCCTTCGAAGAGCTCGTGTTTTTCCTCTTCAGCAAAATCTATGCGACAGTTATGATCACTTGCGTGTCAAATGATGCTGAGAAACAACGCACGTAAGACTACGAGGGCGCTAAGAATCCCTCAGAGCACACGTAATTTTAAGAGCGTCTTAAGGGTTCACTTATATTTAAGGGCTTATTGTGAATACCACTTAACTTACAAAGAGCGCGTTACGAGTGCGTAAGGTGTTCTTAACCATTAAGAGAGCTTCATGAATAAGGTCCCTGGTTCCATGGACTAGGGGCAATTGCTGAGAAAGCTCTGTCCCCAGCTGAGCACAATCTAGTATGTAAGCCTTGTAACCTGGTTTTATCGGATGATGACCAAGTGGACCTACGTGACATTGAACTAGTGGTACATAGTAATTCACACAGATAAAGTGGGGCTAAACCATTTATACATTTATAAACTAACATAGTCAGAGATTGTTTTATTGATTCTAACCAGCTTTGACACAATCATGTTGAGACCTCATAGACAGGATTTCAGGCAAAAAGCTCTGATGCTGTCAAGCCTTTCCAAAGACTGGACTTGACCAGAACTGATATCTATCTCCCTTACCTAGGCCGCAGAAGAACAATCGCTGGTATTCCGTAGCTCTTGGTTGTATACAAATCAAATCAGGTTCTCCACACGCAATTTGTCCAGTATCGCAGTTCACTGAAAATAAAAACACAGAATAGCATTTTTATCTAATCTTTAACCAAATTCTTCTAGTTGGTTTCGCTACAGACATGTACACGGAGAATGTATATTTCTGTCGACTTATACTCACATTAGTATATTCAAATCTCTGATGCTGTACATATTAACTTAAGTTACCGAGGAAAAGCAAGCTAAGCGACAGCCATGCCTTTGTTTTAATAAACGCAAATAAAAGACTGTTGGCATGCTCTTTAATTACAACCTCTTTTCAATGAAAATAGGTAATTTGCATGGAGGCGAATATTCAGTCATTTTTCTACCGTTTCTTAGTCCTCGCAGAACCTTACCTGTTTTTCTTGCCGATATGTTGAAAGCAAACCCATCATTAATGCACAAATCTAAAAAGGCACAAGTAAACTTTATCCACATATTCCTTTCTCTTGAAGCTATTGCGGCCAGTCCACCAATGCGGCGGTACTTTAGGACCGGCCCGATAGCCGTTTCTGCGTCGGAAGGATCCGAACCCCAGCCAAAAGCGACCTCGGCTCTGATAATGTCCAGTTCGTTAATTGTCACCATGACCTGGTATCCTGTCGGTGAAATCACTGACCAGGTGCACCCCGCGTTGTAGGCGGCAGGGTAGACGGGTGAATAAAGAACGTAGTAATGCGATGTTTCCGTTCCAAAGTGTGAAAGGTCAATAGACGTACGACCGCAAGGGCCTGCGATAAAACACGGAAAGCTGAAAGTTACGTATTTTTATTTTATTGCACTTTTATTGCACAGTTTATTTTTTTTGCACTGGTGTTCGATGGAACGTAAATTGACTGTGGAGGCAAATTTCATAAAGCTCATTAATTGTAAGCGATGCAGCTGCTACAGAACAAAGATACGGAGTGGTCGGGAACCGAAGCTCACTTTCCGGAAAAAGCTTCAGCCTAATGCATAGGAAGATACCTACCACAAACCAACATATCTTGGCAATCTGAATAAGTCTGTGCTTCACACAGGCTCCCCGCAGTAATGCATGTATCGGCCGATGGACAATGGTATTCGTCTGAGGCACAAGTAGCTGAATGGAAAGAGGGAAAGCAAAACCAAAGTGTTTCAACAAACTACAAGAAAATATTATTGGAGTGGATTGTTCAAATTTTTCTAAAATGCACATGGTAAAGTATCGGTACAGTAATCTGGACGTCGGTTCGAAACACGCTTGTATGTATTGTTCGTTCACATTTGTTAAATAGGGCGAACTTCAAAAAAATGAAACATGCAGGGCCAAATCAACACTCAGCCTTCCACATAATGGCCTACATTTTGATAATTGACATCTGACCTTTAATTTATATTTATGCGAGCGCGCCACACTCCAATGCCAGGAGCGACAAATCTTTTTTTTCTGATTTCTTGAAGCTCTTCAAGCTAAGCGAAAATTCAATTCTTTCGATTATTCAGCGAGTGTTTGATAATTGTTTAACTGATTCTTTGGTATTAATTATTATTTTTTATATTGTTTTCTCCATAAAATGAAATGACTTACAGCAGCCGATTTCGTCTGAGAAGTCCAAACAGTCAATATAGCCGTCACACACAGATGATCCGCGTATGCACACTCCTGGAGCGCATGCGTGTTCGTTGTCAAGACAACCTGGGAACAAAGTTACAGTGAAGTCCGGTTCACATTTCATGCGAATTTGCGAATCGGAGCCAATTTTCTTGCGTCAGTTTAAGCATCCTGTTGCCGTAAGGAAACAGTCCGCAGAAAGTCAGTTTCGAAAACTGTTGACGTAGTTCACATCACGTTTTTGCAGGGTCACATTGTTCTTATTATTCCCATTATTCAACAAAAAGCGTCCTCGTATCGTGGGACACTCATCCCTAATCCTCGACCAAGTGTAACGTGCTTACCTGACTGATTAAACTGTGTCAACTCGATAACGCCATTCAAGGTATTCCAGGATACCAAATATAGTGTATCCGTGTAATAAAGAGCGATCCACACGAGATTTCCTGACGACTTCACGGTCTGCTGGTAGGGAGTCAATCGAATGGCTGAAGATGCTGTGACCCGCAGGAGCTCCGTGGATCGCTTGAAGGGGTCATGACCTTCGCCAACTATCAAATTCACTGTCAAGAACCTCAGGGGTATGCGACGAAGGTGAAGGAATACCCGATGTCCTTCCGCAGCCGTGATGAGGTACAGACATTCAACGGAATAAGAGTCAAGTGGTAGCCTGGAGGTTATTTTTTGTGTTCCGCCGCTATCACTCAAGTTTATTATTGGTGAATTTCCACAGTGACCTTTTCAATAATGACAGACAATACATTATCATACATGGCTAAGGGACATGCAACTTTCAAGGACGCATCTTCTTCGCTATCCACAAAACTAATATTTTGTCTTTAACTTTGCGTGCGATTTATCATCTACAACAGCAGTTAGATGTTCTGACAGCCAGCACACTCTTCATGGTTAGGGTCGGGGCTAAGGTCGAATTATAGTCAGATTTGGGGTATATCAGGGAGGTATATCTAAGGAAAATAGCGCCTGGAACAATTAAACCGCTCTTCTTCCAAAACAAACCACTCCATCCCTCTACCTAAACAAACTCCACTCAAGTTCGTCATGTATCTATTTATGACAATATAAATGAAATTACAATGGCACTTCCCCGCTTACACTGATGATTTTATATGGGGAGTGTTCAGTGACACCCCATGTGGCTCACATGGCAAGTGCGTTACTTGACATGCGTTAGGCTGGCTTTGGGTATAAGTTGAGCTACAAAACATAAGGGGCTGAATTCACGAAATGTGTTTTTAGTTTACACTCGTAAACTTTCTTAAACGGATGACCATCTTATGCGTTTTAAATGGTCATCTCTCAGAGGTTCACCATGGACGTCGGTGACTCTCAAGAATTGATGTCATTTCGCACGATAACACTTTTGTAAGATTTCGCAACCATAAGAGAATTTTAATGGTTGGGGTTTTTCTGCTTCATATGAAAAGGTCTGAAATAGCACCTGATCGGATGATATTTTAGCTCTCTTAAGAGTGTTAACCGAAGACGAATATTACTTCAAGAGCATTGCAATTAGTGGTAAATAACGAACCGATAAGTGTAATGTTTAAAACTTATATATAAATAAATATATAAAAACTATATCTTGGTATCTGGACGGCTTACGAAGTTTAAAAAACTCACCGCAAAACATCTCATCGGTCATGTCATCGCAGTGCGCAAGGCCATCACACAGGAACTCATTGTCCAAACATCGGGAACCATCACATCGAAAGACGCCAGGCGGGCAGTCATCTGCGTTAAATCAAAGAACACGGAATCTGGTAAATGACTACTAACAGAAGAAATACGTTGACACTCTGGTGAAAGAAAAGAATAATAATGAACAAAAGAAAGCAGGGTTAACCATTATATTTTGCTGCACGCTATGACCAAATCGGCAAAAGCCTAAAAATAAACTAAAACAAACAAACAAAACATGAGGGATCGAAGCAGTGTATCAGGTGTTACTTACGGCAGCCCTTCTCGTCATCGAACACGGAACATTGTGGGATGCCATCACATCGCTGACTTATAGGTAGACAGACTTCAGAGCCATCGCATGCAAACTCGTCAGGACCACATTCTGTGCATGGGTGGATACAAGTAAATGATGAAACCTAGTAGTATCAGAGTTATTTAAATAAGACTTAAATCTGCATGTATACTCCTTAACATGATAGCATGTACTGAGCAGACTTACCAGTCACAATGTACGCTTTCAAAGTAAGCCGGATCACATGGATTCTAAAAAACGTATTTGGATAAAGGCGTGTTTGGATCCAAACCCGTACCCCTGCAGTGGGCGAATAAGCGGTTGACACGTAGTGACTACCGGAGGCAACCGTCAGGAAAACACGGGACATATCAGCAGACCCATCAGCATGACCAACACCGGCAGATAACGTGTTCCCGATGCCGATGGGGAACTCGTTGATGACAATGTTCACTCGAGAGGCTGGTGATGTGGTTATCCACCAAAGACAGTTGAGTTCTGACCGCCCGTACGTACTGAGAACGGGCACCTCGATTTGACTTCTGCTCGAATTACCCAGGTAGATTTCTCGCGTCCCACACTGACCTATACCCAACAATATAAAAACAAAACAATATGAATATCAAATAAATTACACAGTTAAACTGATTGTTAAACTCATATGGCAAGTGCGTTACTTGACATGCGTTAGGTTGGCTTGGGGTATAAGTTGAGCTACAAAACATAAGGGGCCGAATTCACGAAATGTGTTTTTAGTTTACACTCGTTAACTTTCTTAAACGGATGACCATCTTATGCGTTTAAATGGTCATCTCTCAGAGGTTCACGATGGACGTCGGTGACTCTCAAGAATTGATGTCATTTCGCACGATAACACTTTTGTAAAATTTCGCAACCATAAGAGAATATCAATGGTTGGGGTTTTTCTGCTTCATATGAAAAGGTCTTAAATAGCACCTGCTCGGATGATATTTTAGCTCTCTTAAGAGTGTTAACCGAAGACGAATATTACTTCAAGAGCATTGCAATTAGCTCTTCATGGAGTCCAATAATTCGACTCCCGCCCTGGTGCAAGACTAGCATATCAAATGCAGTCACTAAGCTCTTTTAAGTGGTAAATAACGAACGGGTAAGGGTTATGTTTAAAACTTCATTTTTAGAGTGACACAGATATATAAATACATATATAAATATTACATCTTGGTAGCTGGACGGCTTACGAAGTTTAAAAACTCACGGCAAAACATCTCATCGGTCATGTCATCGCACTGCGCAGGGCCATCACACAGGAACTCATTGTCCAAACATCGGGAACCATCACATCGAAAGACGCCAGGCGGGCAGTCATCTGCGTTAAATCAAAGAACACGGAATCTGGTAAATGACTACTAACAGAAGAAATACGTTGACAAAAGTAAGCAGGGTTAACCATTATATTTCGCTGAAGGCTCTGACCAAATCGGCAAAAGCCTAAAAATAAACTAAAACAAACAAACAAAACATGAGGGATCGAAGCAGTGTATCAGGTGTTACTTACGGCAGCCCTTCTCGTCATCGAACAGGGAACATTGTGGGATGCCATCACACCGCTGACTTATAGGTAGACAGACTTCAGAGCCATCGCACGCAAACTCGTCAGGTCCACATTCTGTGCATGGGGAGACACAAGTAAATGATGAAACCTAGTAGTATCAGAGTTATCAAAATAAGACTTAAATCTGCATGTATACTCCTTAACATGATAGCATGTACTGAGCAGACTTACCAGTCACAATGTACGCTTTCAAAGTAAGCCTGATCACAGGGATTCCCCAAACCAAATAACTTGGATTGAGGCGTGTTTGGATCCAAACCCGTACCCCTGCAGTGGGCGAATAAGCGGTTGTCACGAAGTGACTATCGTAGTCAACCGTCAGGAAAACACGGGACATATCAGGAGATCCATCAGCATTACCAACACCGGCAGATAACGTGTTCCCGATGTGGGTGAGGAACTCGTTGATGACAATTTTCACTCGAGAGGCTGGTGATGTGGTTATCCACCAAAGACAGTTGAGTTCTGACCATGCACCGCCGTTGTACGCATTGAGAATGGGCACCTCGATTTGACTTCTGCTCGAATTACCAAGGTAGATTTCTCGCGTCCCACACTGACCTATACCCAACGATATCAAACCAAAACAATATGAATATCAAATAAATTACAAAGTTAAACTGATTGTCGTAATCATTATTATTTTTAGCTGGTCTGGCATTTCCAATGTCGGAATAGGCTTAGTTTTTGTTAAGATTTACATTTTTTTTCAAAGTATTTGCTTCTATAGCTTTGTGTATTACGTTTGTTTATTCCTAACATGTTCTAATGTTAATCATGTTCAGCTTATTCTATAATACTTCAGTTGATTAGCTATCATAAGATACCCCACATATTATATGGGGCATCTTATGATAGCTAAACAACTGAAGTGAAGAAAACTAAAAAAAAAAAAAAAAGTTTGTTAAATGTTTAAATTAAATAAGTGACAGTCATTTGAAAATTGAATTAGACATTATTGTTCGCAGCGTATCTCGGGAACGACAAATGCTGCGGAAATGATTCTTTTTCCAAAACCTTGCTTACACGTACATCGTGTAGATGGGCATGCTGCAAGAACGACAAGTGCAACGGTACTGGATCTTTATGTAAACGCTCTGTTAGATCATGTAGATGTGTATGCTACTGTTAAATTAACTGTGACGTCACCATGACGTCATAAAAAATCCTGAATTTCAATCCGTTATTAAAAATGTCTGGTCGTCACGAAACGTGGTAGGCGTAATGTGTCTATACTACGTCAATAATGTTTCTGTGATGACATCATTGTGACGTCATCGGGCCTTGAATTAGTAACAATTTCGTATGGTTTATTTCGTTTTCTTAAGATTTAAATGCTTATTTCCATGAGATGCCAAAGAAATATGCTTATAACACAACACTTATAGGCCTTAAATCTTCGAGCAAATAAAGAAAAAACAACCGTTTCACATCTCGCTTACGTAGTTACCGTAATTAATTTTCATGACTACAGTTAGTGCTTTTTTGTTCGTTAAAAAACGAACAGCTTAAGTGTTCGTCCACGAACACTTAAATGTGTAGTTATTATCTACTTCTGGTTATGAAAGCATGGTTACTCAAAAGCGCCCAAGGCACTGCAGCTCTAAAGCCTGATGAAACCCTTTATAGGAAAATGATGAGAAGAAGATGCAGTTTTAGAGGTGGGAGGATAAACCCAGAGTTATTTGGTAAAACCCACAGTATCAGGTAGGGTCCAAAAACCCAATCCACGTGTGGACCGAGCCGGGACTCGAACCCAAGCCGATACGCCACCTGACTACCAAACTTAATATTAGTTATTGGAAGGTGAAGAGAAAATATTTAATGGACGGGATTTGAATCTACCACATCCTGATTGCCGTCTGCCACAGTGGCGTAGACTGGCTCTCAGACCTGGGGGGGGGGGGCTTGAGCCCCCCTCCAAAAAAAAAAAAAAAAAAAAAAAAAATGTTGTTAAGCCCCACCCCAATCCCCCTCCCCGCAAGAAATGAAATTGAAAAAAAAAAATAATCTGAAAAATACTGACTTTTGTTCCTGTTATTAAGGGCCAATTACATAAAACGCGTTGGGTAGGATACATGTGCATGTTTTGGACTATGTATAATATGTATACATTGTACACATAACTTGGATCATGGACCTTAAGGAGACAGGGTTTGCTATAAATTCGACCTTAGGGAGACACCGAACATTAAGGAGACATTTTGGTGTCTCCGTAATGTCTTAGTTACCTTTTATAGACACGTTTGTATCGTCCACATTTTTGGACAGTTGAGAGAATGCTCTCAACAGGAACACAACCCTTTGTAACGCGGTTCCGCACTTCTGCAGGAGTCGCAAACACAAAGCCAACCCGTTTCCTTTTATATCCTCCAGCGGCACGCTTTGAAATAATTCAAGGCCTTGTTGAACGGATCAAGAGTCGTGCACATACGCACACACACCAGCGTTCCTGGCAGTTTATCCTTGCGTTTCATCTATCAAACGCATGTTGTATGCTTTTAACAATAATTAAATACTTTTTAACTGGCATACATTGCATGATTATACTTAAGTTTTAATTTTCCAAAGACAGAAACCTGGGATGGGGGGGATTGTACACACAAACCCCCCACCTAAAATCCTGGGGGGGGGGGGGGGGGGGATGCAACCCTCCAACCTCCCCCCCCCCCCCCCCCGGTATCTACGCCCCTGGTCTGCCAGCTCTTAACCATTTACCTTCACCCTAAATACCTTTATTTTTCCAAGCGTTTTAAATTTTATTTTAGTGGAGGACGTTGAATGAAACAAAATATTATTATTATAATAATTATTATTGTGTTTGTGTTTTGAATTTCCAACAATAGAAAATAATTTCGTTTGCTTACCCGGGCCTGCGTATTGAAGAGCAGAACAAAGCGAGTGCAATTGGCCGATAGCTAAAAGCCACACGAATGCAGTTTTCTCATCCATTACCCTGAATTAAGAAAAAAAAAAGAACATTCAGAATATTTTGAAAAATCCAAGACATTCAGATAATTAAGACTCTATCATTCATAAAGGTGGAGTGATAGGGGCAAAGGCGGCATTTCAATAATTGTAAACGGAGGAACGTAGAAACTCTCTTGCGCCATAACATAACAAAGAGGTCGGTCTCTAGTCAGCGCGCGGGTCCATTTTGAACGTCCACGTCAGTACTTTTTACCCTACAAATGTTAAACATTAAGTTTGTATTCTTTTTTTTTCAAAGTATGCAGTAATTCTCTGTTTACATGATGTTAACCTGGTAAGAAATAATTCAAAACTTGCATTCATATGGCCACTTTTGCAAGAAGGTTATAGAAATGGGTGTATTCGAAACAAAACAAATCTTGAACTTAATTTGATAGCTTTAAATATCTATTACAAGGGGACGAAGAAGATTGTTATTTTGGGCACAGCGTATGGTGGCACCACATTCCGATCTCTGAACATACATTTGGGTTTGAACGTGCAATGTGTAGTTCCCCACAAACTATAATCAACCTAAGTACCTTAAATGTAGTATCATACTTTGGTAGCAAACCGAAACAGAAATTAGCACATTACCCATAACTTAAAGGGTATGAAGATGGTGATGGTAGGAACATACCGTTACAATTTTTCTTCCTGAAATGCTGAAATTGTCCAGAAAAGATGTCCAATATTCATCCAAACGGAGGGCATATAAAACCTGTGAGTTAAACTGCAATCAAAGTAAAATAAATCATACGAATTGGAGCATATGGGCCAGTTCTTCAAAACAGAAGAAAATCATCTCTTTATTTTCCTTATTATTTTGTACCTCGATTCAGACGTATTTGAAAGCATGGCTGTTGCCATACATTACGTCGTCCTTTCTGACTCATATGCTTTCAATAAATAAAATTTCTCATTACAGAACGGCGTATTCACTAATGAGACCAAGTAAATTAGACATGTTTTTCAACCGAGATGCAGAAAACAAATTAAACAATCATACACAACCAATTAGTTATTCGTCCGAGGATTTTTTCCTGAAAACGAAAGATGTTTTGTCTGTTTGGCCTCTACAAACTCAAATGTCTACAAATTAAATATTCAGAGTCCAACGAAAACGAAACTGACGCTGACAAATTCGACAACAAATCTAAAAACATATCACGTATCAATAATAATTGTTGTTTTCAAGAATAACAGTTGCCTGAATTCCTGGGATGTGTTAAATTTGAATGATCCGCATTTTGTTACTCAGGTTTTAGGATTAGAAATACGATCAAAAGGACATTGTTTTAGTGGCAATACGTGGGATCCGCTCAATGGGACACGGGATTAGAAGGGTAATTGTAGAGCGCTAGCACGATATTCCGGGGTCGCTGGTTCGAATCTCGCTCCAGTCAATGCTTCTTTGGTCTCTTTTCAATGACTTAACATTAATCTGGTACGTTTCCCTTGTGTGGATTTAGTGATTCGATTTTTAATGGTTTATAATTATCCTGCAATTGATCGCTGTTTCCTCCAGCCCCATGTCATACCCCTATACACGCCTATTGTCCGACTTTGATTTTACCTATGACCAAGACCCCTTTCGTTGACCACACTTCTCGATCCTCTTAGTCAATTACGCGTATCTTTACTGGCTTGTTCTTGTCATCTTAATACAGCCGGGACTGTACACCTCAGGGAGTTGAGATGGTTTCAGGAATTGAAAGTATGGCTCGATGACCAGGGATAATAACATGTCTGTACAGCGATTTGATTTTCTTGGAAAGGCGCTTTATTTATAAGGCTTTGGTAAAGATCCAGCTATGGTCGAAACGCGTCATGCCCTATTACAAACAAAGGTTAGGTCGTTAAATTTTACTGTTAAAATGTATTGTTGAAAAAGTTGACTTTTATATCATTGTTCATCCATACGGAAGGCATCGAAAACATGTGAGTTAAACGTACAATCAAAAAACAAATAATAATACGAATTGGAGCGTATTGGCCATGCAGTTCTTCAAAACAGAAGAAAACCACTCCTTTGTTTTGCTTAATATTCTGTACCTCGATTCATACGTATTTGAAAGCATGGCTGTTGCAATACATTACGTCGTCCTATCTGACTCATGATACGCTTTCAATAAATAAAATTTCTCATTACAGAATGGCGTATTCACTAATGAGACCAAATAAATTAGACATGTTATTCAACCAAGATGAAGTAAACAAATTAAAAAATCATACACATCCGATTAGTAATTCGTCCAAGGATTTTAAGTTTCCTGACAACTGAAGATGTTTCTTTTTTTCTGGTTTTGTTTTGCCTTTTTATGAACAAATTAAATATTCAGAGTCCATCACAAACGAAACTGACGTTGACAAATTCGGAAAAAATTCTGAAAAAATACCTTGTATCAATAAAACATTCGTAATTCTTGTTTTCGAGAAAAACGTTTCCATCTTTCATTTCCTGTGATGTGTGAAATTTGAATATTCATATTTTGTTACTTAGCTTTTACGACTGGAAATACGATGACAAAGACATTGTTTAGTGGCAATACATAAGATCTGCTCAAAATGGGACACAGGAATAGTAATGGTAATGGTAGGGCGCTAGTACGGTATTCCGGGGTGGCCCGTTCGAATCCTGCTCCAGTGAATGTATCTTTGGTCTTTGTTCAATGTCTTAAAATTAATCCAGTGCCTTTCCCTTGTGTGGATTTAGTGATATGATTAATAATGGTTTATTTTCGGCCTGAAAGCTTTTTCAAGTTCGTATTTGAAACTATTTTTGGCCTGAAAGCTTTTTGAAATTCGTATTTGAAACTATTATTTTCACATAATTATGTCCCTATAAATCTGTTGGCATTCAAAGACAGAATTGCTATACCTGGTTTAGGTAGCAGTGACCGAAATAAAAAGAAAGTGTCTTGTACGAAGCACGTGCCCCACTTTCTACTTATTAAGGTCTGTACATGGTTTTCATGAACATGTAAATAATACTGATTTCGAAAAAGAAACCGGAACGTTTGTTCTGTGATGCTTTAAAACTATACATTATTAGGATAAAATGCTTCCTTAAGAATATTGCCATGTTTATACGTTTACTTTAAAAATTGTGTAATTGCAAAAGAAAAAATATGTGACATGGTACAGGACATTGTTAATTTGACGCTTTAAAATGTCACTTTTTTCTAATTGTTCTACAATTATAAAAAGGTCTCAAAATTTTCGTGCCTCTTAGAAAAACAACACATGTAGAAATAAAGCCCATTTAATATTCAAAATAAATTTGAAAACAGATAATAACAAAATGTGTCACAGGTTATTTGTTCTATGCCGACGGTTTACTTAATTAATTATGTTTATTGTATCTGCAATGCGCCATCTTCATGACATGTATCAGTCTGTGAAGCCCGGCATGAGATTACACTATTGGTTTACATGGGCTGAATGGAATCAAGTTTCATGCTAGTAACTGAGTGAAGATGTGCAGTAGTAAACATGATAGACCCGTACATCTGTCACTTAATATCAAATTCCATAAATTAATCACTGAAGAGCTACCAATTAAACAAAAATAAAAAGTGACCCTTTTAAAGGTTACCTGTAATCAAATTTGGAAAAGGAATAAAAAGTGCTTCCAGATTATTGCTAAACGCATAATTAATTAAACGTTTATGTAAGTGCTTAAGTAGGCTCACAGTCTCGCACGCACCACAGTAGCCCATGTTGGCTCGCGCATATAATTTGTAGGATTTTGCTCTTCGATTTGAACAAATATAATAGTTTCAGTGTCATATTTTTCTTTGTGAGTTACAATCTTATTTGTGATTTATTTTATGTGTTTATTTGATATCTGTTCTTGCTTGACCAATTGTTTTCTCTTTCTGTTTTTGCAACAATGATTGGTGATAACATTATTGACCATGATATTTAAACCGGCGACAGTACATGTAATTATTTTGAATCTACTGACTTTAATGATCTGAATTTTTCTCAAAATTGTAACTTCTCCATATTCTACTTGAACGCTAGAAGCTTCTGTACACATTTCCACGATGTTCAGAATTATCTGTGTTCCCTTTACCACTCCTTTTATGTTTATGGTTTCACCGAGACATGGTTCCAAGGTTCTCCTCCCCCATTTGTTTACATGGCGGACTATAAACTTATCACTGCACTCCTCCCGTTCCCATAAATTTGGGGGTGGAGCTGTCATGTTTGTGAGTGAGTATCTTATAGGTACATCATCCCTGGTGACCTCATGCAATCCTCTGATGATTATGAGTGTGTTTTTATTGAAATTGTACGGGATCATGCTTGTAATTGAGCTCCAGGTACTTCCCTTGACATATTCCAAACATCCCTTGATTCATGTCTTGATATATTTTCTAAAGAAAAGAAGCTTGGTTACATAATGGGAGATTTCAATTTGAACTCACTCAACTGTTCTAATCATCTCCCTACGGATGATTTTGTCAACACCCTTTCTTGATATGGTTTCCGTCCTCTTATTGACAAGCCTACCCGCATCACCTCTCACAGTGCCACACTAATTGACAATATATTTACTAACAATAATTGTGATATATCCGCAGGTATAATCTACTCTGATATTACCGACCATTTGCCTCTATTTCAGGTTACGCCATTCTGCATGGCCAAGAATGGCCAAGAATATTGCCATGTTTATACCATTACTTTAAAAAGTGTGTAAGTTCAGGACATTGTAAATTCGACGCTTTAAAATGTCACTTTTTTCTAATTGTTCTGAAAAGATAAAAAGGTCACACAATTTTCGTGCCTCTTAGAAAAACAACACATGTCGAAATAAAGGCAATTTAATATTTAAAATTAATTTGAATACAAATAATAATAACATATGTCACAGGTTTTTTCTTCTATGCCGACGGTTTATTTCATAAATTATGTTTATTGTACCTGCAAAGCGCCATCTTCTTGACAGGTATCAGTCTGTGAAGCCCGGCATGAGATAACACTATTGGTTTACACGGGCTGAATGGAATCAAGTTGCATGCTAGTAACTGAGTGAAGATGTGCAGTAGTAAACATGATAGACCCGTACATCTGTTGCTTAATAATCAAATTCCAAAAAATCAATCATCGGCGAGCTACCAATTAAACCAAAACAAAAAGTGACCCTTTTAAAGATTCCCTGTAATCAAATTTGGGAAAGGGATGAAAGTGCGTCCAGATTATTGCTTAGCGCATAATTAACGACTATATACATTTGAACGTTTATGTAAGTGCTTTAAGTAGGCTCGCAAACTCGCACGCACCACAGTAGCTCATGCTGGCTCGCGCATATTTTATGTAGGATTTTGCTCTTCGATTTGAGCAAAAACGCGGAGTCGGCAGGTTTGCGACTAATATACTGCGTGGCGTTCTGCTGGTGAAGCAGCAAGGTTTTTCGTCGTGAAAAGTAAGGTGCTAAATCATGGGTCTAAATTACCCCCTCTATATTTGTTTATATGTTTGCACAAACAAGATAGATGTTGAGTTTTATAACAATACAGATGCATTTAACTTCAAATTAGTTTTGCATTGGGGTAAACTTTAAGTAATAGCATTCTCTCCGAAGAATAAACTCAACATGAGTTTTCACGGTTTGAAAACGATTATCCCAGTGGTTGTTTCCCAGGATACTAGTACTATTAGTAGCTTGTTATACTTCGTGGCAATTGAATACATTGCATTTTCTTCTTCTTTGCAAATTCGATGCTTATTACCTTTAAAAAAATTTCAATTGATTTCGACTAAGATCGAAGACTTAATGGTCACATGCGTCTTGCTACATAACAAAATACAGTATTTTCGGTTTTCAACGTGCATTTTCTTAGAACAAACGAACAAAACAAAAACCCACTTTGTCACGAGTTCTTTGCGCCACGCCGACGGAACGTCAAATGACACGAAATATAATCCGTGAAGAATTGTTGGTACGACAATTTAGCTGTTACGACTCATAGTTATAACGTTCGTTAATCTGCAACAGATTTAACTTGTATATGTGTTGAAGCCAATGCACAATTTGGAAGGATGCACGTAGTTGTTAGACTAGATTCACTCTGTGTTAAATGGGGCTACATGACCTACACTAGGGAGTAGAAATAATAGATCGGATGCATAACGTCTATTAACCAAAAAGGGTTACTCTTTATAGAACTTTCCATTAGACCATAATTTTGCACCGCATGTACAGTCCATTTACAAGCATGTACGATTCCATGTATACACGTGCACGTGCATCCATGACACTAGACGAAACTAAGCATACCAAACTGTTGGTAGGCCAACATGTGCAAATTATGGCCCGTTCATCGTACGGACAGAGTCATGCAATCCATTTCCCCTCATACGGAATCTGGCTTAAACCTATGAATATAAATACAGAGAAGTATAAGAAAGCGTTGCTATACAAAGAATGCTTAAATACTCACAGTTTTCATCAAATCGCGATGAATTTCTGAGAAAATTGTGCACCGTTCAGTAATCCACGTCCAGTCCGAGATAACGGTCGATCGTAATGCTTTGGGGTGATAGTAACTGGTGCTCTCATTACAGGGCTATAGGGCCTTATGAATAAAAACTAGCAAACGTTTCAAAGTTTCAGCAAACAGCAAAAGCATTGACTACTCTGTAAAATAATTCAGAATAAGCAAATACTTAGATTGGTATGGATAAAATGTTCCTTTTTACTGTTCAGCGTCTGCAAGTGCAGTGGTAGCAAATGTTTTATTGACTGCACATCTCAATGATTTTTAACAATGTGGCTTTCATTGTGTGTACGTTCACTCTCCACGGTGTCTGTGGGGAGTGTACGTATACAATGAAAGCCCTATTCTGGTGGAACCACATCAAACAAGTAGGCATCGTTATGGGACTGAAATTTTCACAGATGACTGTGAAGTGAAGTATTCATCCACAAAAGAGTTAAACCAGTGATCAAACTTAAATATCAAACATAAAAGAGGAAATCAGACTGCTGGCGTTTTTCACTGTTTTCTTCAAAAGTGGCCACCGTATGGGACTGAAATTTTCACAAATGACTGTTGCTGTATCTTCCTTGATATATTTTCCCATGGATCTGTATTTCTTTGACAAAAACCAAAGTATGATATTACCCTTAACAGAAAAGAGACTAAATTAAAAGATTAACAAAAAAAAAACCTAGACATTGTGATTGTGGTAACAATCACTAGGTGTTCGGGGTCTCATTTCGTAGTAGAACTGTTATATGAACGTATGTTGGAATATATTTGATCAATCATCCCTCATATGATGGCATATTGAAACACATGTACACATAAACTGCGTGACTGAACAAATACTTTGATCAATATTTGTACTGTACATTGACTGACTGATTATAGGAAATAGCGTCACCTTTAAATATATATAATATTGTCTGGACAATAATTTTAGATATGATGTAAATTTGTTGCAGTTTTATTTTGTTTGATTAATACATAGTGTTTAAAAGTGACCATATCTCAACGTAAAAAGAACCTTAATTTTAGCCGTAGATTTAGTTGCAGTGTTTATGGAACACATTGTCATTTGACAAAATGATGTACAATACTCCGCAACCTACATCGATAGCATTTCGATTAAGATTTGGTGCTGCTATTTAATGACATATAAGATTTACGTGCAAATATCAATGGCAAGATGTAAACAACTTAACAAAGTTTTGAGTCACGCAGTTGGACATTAAATGTACATGTACATGTACATGTATGTTTTACAGAGTGAATTATGTACGTATATACATATAGTGTATGAGAAATAGAGTCAATCGATCATCATATTTTTTTGTAAAAGACCATATTTTCACGTAACACATGTATAAAATATAAAATATAAAATCAAGAGATGCTTTAATGTTCACTTCACATCTACGATGTGGGAACTTTGTCTGGGCCTTTGTTTGGTTAAAATTGACTGTTTAAAAGTGTATGAGGTGTATCAAACTCCTGTGTTGAGGCTATCATGTGTTTCCACTGAGACAACATAAATGAAGCACATTCCAATCATCTTGCAGTGACTGCCATCTGGTACTAATCAGAGTCTTGTGTAATCACATCAGCGCTGAAGCAAGCAATTAGTTAATGATACCTTAAGTGGTTGAGTAAACAAATTGATTGAAAGATCTGATAAGAAGTTATATATATACCATGGATGTATATATACATGGCATAACCTTTAAATATATATAACATTGTCTGAATAATAACTTCCGGTTAATTCATCACAAGTAACTGAACATTTACAGACGTCATTGAATGCATGCAATGTAAACACTTTGCAGTTTTCACTGATAAACGTCATGTAATTACTGAGTAAACAGTATTTGAATAATTAAGTCATTTTCCCTTTAAAAGAGCATGACTTCCGGTTGAATGACGTCACAAATTTTAAACTTCACATACATGTCAAGGTGCATTTGTGCTTCACACCCACGAAATTTGGCAGAAATCCATTGTTTACTTTCGGATTACGTAATCACTGTATACCTTTAACCAACCGTAGAGGGCGCTATATAGCTCGCATGACGTCATCGTTTATATTTTCTGAAAGCCCAAGACCTTCTCTATCTTTTAGCTAAAAATACTTTATGTGCCCAAATCCTTCCGTTTTAAAGTTATTTTGAGTCAAACTTCAACTTCCGGTAAGACCGGAAGTGAAGGTCATTTGTACACAATATATTAATTGTTCAAATTTACGTGTTGAGTAACATATGTCAATATCAAAATCGTACGTCATGTCGTTCTCAAGTTATGGAGCACCAAAGTTTTTCCTAAAAACGCTTGTAATTTGATACATATATAAAAATCTCATTTTTTATGACGTCATGATGACGTCACCGATTTTTTGTCTATGCAGTGTTCATCTATGGTGCATGGTGAATGATTATCAAAAAGAAATTCACAGATATCTTGTTTCGTTTACTAGATATCGTTAAAAGAACTTTAATGACCCAAAATATCAATAAATCATAAAAAATCAGGGAATGACGTCATGATGACGTCATGTAATTTTTCGATATAACACTTCCCGACTTAGATACATACCAAGTTTCAACTCAATCGGACTTAGGGTTCGTTCATATTTGATGTCTGAAGTTTGCCCCTTTAAGACACTGTCACGTGACACCTGATGACGTCATGATGACGAAAAGTTTCGGGAGACAACTACCCTATATGGACTTCCATCAGACCAAGTTCGGTTAAAATCGGCTGTTTAAAAATGACCAAAGTGCCGCGGACAAAATTTGTGTACAAAGTCAATACATATTGAGGAGAAGAAGAAGAAGAAGAAGAAACTAGAGATTGTGTCTGTTGAAAACAGAACACAAGGCTTTTTCGTGTCCTTATACACACAAAGACAGTTGATTATGATGTGATGTTTTATACCATTGAAGGGTTCACCTTTATTCATAAACTCACGTGAATCGGTCATATTTGTGTCACAAAGAAAGACCTTGCCTAACATTGACTTTTGGCGAAAGAATCTTGATCGTAGCTCTTGCCACTTTAAAATGAGGAGCTACTTCCTGTTTGACCGGAAGTAGAGGTCACAGAGGTCAAGCAATATGTCACAATTGAAAAACCTTGCCTTACATTGTCTATTGGTGAAAGAATCATGATCATAGCTCTTACCACTTTTAAATGAGGAGCTACTTCCTGTTTGACCGGAAGTAGAGGTCACAGAGGTCAAGCAACGTCTCACAAAGAAAGACCCTGCCTAACAATTACTTTTGGTGAAAGAATTAACTTAATATCTCAAACCGTTGATTTTTTGTTGATTTTTAAAGATTTTGATTATTAAATTCAAATTGCTGGTCACATGACACCTGATGACGTCACGATGATGAAAAGTTTCGGAAAACAACAACCCCATAATTATGGACTTCCTTCAAACCAAGTTTGGTCAAAATCGGCTGTTTAAAAATGACCAAAGTGCCGCGAACAAAAGTCTATGGTAACTCAAACGACAAGAAAAAGTAGAAGAAGAAGAAGAAGAAGAAGAAGAAAAAAATCAGAACAAAAACAATACCTTTTCCGATTGAAATCGAAAAAGCCAAAAAAAAAAAAAACAGAACAAAAACAATACCTTTTCCGATTCAAATCGGAAAAGCCAAAAAATAACTAGACATTGTGGTTGTAGGAACAACCACTAGGTGTTCGGGGTCTCATTTCGTACTGGAGCTGTTATGAGAATGTTTGATGGAACGCGTGTATCACATAATTATTGAAATACACTTAAGTGTCATTGCATGAGTACACCATGCAGAAATCTGCAGAAGGTGATAACCCGGTGGATAACGGATCTGGCTCAAATTTGCACAAAAGTTTCGTCTTAGGGTACAATTACGGCATGTAAAGCCGTTCGGTGAAACATCGCGCCGTTTAGGATTTACTGGCATTAACAATTTCAATGCATTTTCTATTAAAAATGGCAATTGTTTGACAAAATTGCCAATTATGTCGATTTTAAAAAGTTTTTTCATTCTTACCCTGCAATAGGACCACATAACAATTACTTTAAGATCAAATTAGAGGTCTTAAGGTATCTTTCCATTTTCATCTTTTGTTTATAACCCGCAGCATGGAAGGTCACATGTCCCTTCAATTAGTAGACACCCCCCCCTCCTTAAATTGTGAAAAGTACACCATCTTGACGTTGTGATTTTTCAACTGCCACAGGGATTGGGATCATAATTTTTGTTTACAACAGACCTGAAGTAGTGTTAGTTCATTTAAAGTTATAAAAACTTTGGGCGCTATGTCTATTCAACCACATTCCCACAGTCCTTCACTCGTACAACATGCATACCATATCACATAGGGGATGAACATTTGATTTTCTGTGGGAAAACTCTTTGTGGCGCTATAGTCTACTGAGTAAGACATTATGGCAGCCATGCAGCATGTGCTAGGCATGCAAAAGAAGGATCACGAAATTCAGACCCTGAGGGTTATTAAATGCGGGTTTGACCATGTTTAGCCTGATTTGACATGTGGGTTGATGAGAAAGTACCCAAAGGAAACTACATGTAGCTGCATTACCCTGTCGAAATGAAACAAGGACATTCTTGGTCATCTTTCTGGTCAGAAAGTGCCCCGACCCAGCAGTAGTGACACTAGGCCTACTCGGCCTACCACACCAAACACTGAGTGGGAACGTATTGCCTTGCGTGCTGGGCTGTTTGATGATGTTGATCAGGAGATAACCATCTGTCCAACCCATCGCTTTAAGTTAGGCCTTAACTGGAAGCCATCTAGAAAATGTCATCACCAACTCCATCCTGCAGCTTCAAAACGACAGCCTCGCCGTGACCGTTCCATTCAGGCATCAGTCTCGAAGGAAGTGTTTGAGATATGGAATGTTTTATTGCCAATAGGATCAGGTAGGTGCAAATTATTGCATTCGTTGGGCAACGTCTAGATATATTAATCAATAACATTTTAAGCATGTGTGATCTAGGTGGTGGTAATGTTAATGTTTTAGTCCCATGGCTACATTACAATTGTGGAGTAATGCACAAATATTTCTGGCTATGCCATAAAATGTATATGGTCTACTTTCACACCAGATATCCAAAGCAGCAAGACCATCTTCTGTATGACAAACAAACAGCAGAAGAGCAAATCCTCATTCTAAAGGGTCACCTTCTGCGCCAGATATGCCACGACCAGGCAAAATCAGACATACTGGATAATCTAACAACATCTCCGGCATTAATCACCATGGACTGAACCATGAAGTTTCTGCCCTGCAAATTCAGAGAGGCTCAGCAGGATTGGTATGGGGAAAAGGGTATCTCCTGGCATGTGTCTGCTGCAGTCACCAAGACCGAAGACGATGAATTCAAGGTGAGTGGAACCAATACTGGCAGCCATGATAGAATATTGACATGATATTTAAGATACTTTTCAAAAAGTGTCGTTCTATAGTAACAAATATACTCCTCCCCATGCAATTATCTCCTTGGTATTGCCATGTTTTGAATGCGAGTCGGAGATGTCTATAGATAGTTTAAATTGATATTTATGCATGGATATGATAGGCCTATGCACAGTTTCACCAACAACCAGGCACAGGGGATACGTTGTGCCTGTTTGTGCGTCGGAATATCATATCGATATATTTTTCACTCGTTCTTTGGGTGTCTGATTATTCTCCTTATTGCAGATCCACTGCTTCGTCAACATTGTGCAACAGTGTACACAAAATTGGTTTGCTATGCTGTCTGTGATTGAAGCTACCCTGATGGAGATGAAGGTTTCCACACATCACTGAATACTACTTCAGATCAGACAACGCAGGATGCTACCACAGTGCTCCACTTTTACTTGCCATTCCTGGTCTTGGAAAGAGGCTGAATGTGAAAATATGCCAGTATGACCTTTCTGAGGCCCAGGCCGGTAAAGATCCGTGTGACAGGAAGATAGCCCCAATGAAAACGCACATCACCCGCTATGTAAATGATGGCAACAGTGTGACTAGTGCATTGGAAATACACACTGCCTTGGGGACCTATGGTGGGGTTAGGGGAGGCTACCCTGCGGTACTTGAAATATGTGAAGAAGCTATGGAAGAGCACGTGACTTGGCCTGACATCACCCGGTTCACTAACTTTGAATTTCGTGAGTGTGACTCGGGGGTACAAGTTTGGAAAACCAGAGTTCTACCCCTACAAAACCATTCTCAAGAAGAACAAGCCCCAGGGTCCCACTAAGGTCAAGATCAATGGGGACTACTCTGATCCGGCGGTGGCTGCTGGAGCTCTAAGACAAAAAGTAGTTGGATGTGGTATGAGGTCAGGTACTTGTATCACTTGTACTGAAGACTCGTGTCACAAGACCTTTTCAACTCAGGAGGCTTTGTTTGAACATTTGACAGTTGGAAGACATACTGCAGACTCGGCTTCTGACAGTAAGTTGGATACCATTGCAATGAAGTGGCCTGAAAAGGTATCACAAATGGCAACATCATCACACCAGCCCAGTTCAACTGAATCCAAGATGTCCGTGACTCCCAGTCCGAATAAAAATGGATGGGCAGTTAAGGCAAAGAAGAAAACACCAAAGCGGTTTCAGCTGCAGTAAAAGACTTCCTCTTTGAAGAATTCATCAGAGGCGTTGAGACTGGTAGGAAGGAAAATCCTGGACTGGTTTGCTGAAAAATCAAAGCCCATTTTCTACCTCCATGCTTGTATTAAGCATGCAGAAAATATCAATCAGCCAGATTTATACAAAACCATGCCAGTGGACCGCAAGCAAAGAAGGAAACAGGGCGGGAATGAACATAACTTTTAAAGAACAACTTTATTCCGGTGGCAATATGCCGAGCCATTTTAATTTGTTTGTATTCTTTAATTGGGGGCTTAAAGCATATTTTCTGTGCTTTTTGTTGCACATCCTGAGATAATTTATCACGTGATATCAACATAATCTTGATGAAGGGGAATCAGCAGTGACAAATAAAATAGTCGTAGGCCTAATCAACATTTATTTATGACCTCACGTGTAATTTCCCAAAATGCACTAACGTAGTCTGTGTGGTAGACTGATTACGTATCACGAGGTGGGGGACCAATCTAACCGGGGGACACAATTATCCTTGGGCAGGGGACAGATATATTTGGAGGGGGACAGATTCATCCATGTGAACGTGTCCCCACGGACAGCTGTATATGGCCGCAACGGCATAAATGTGTCCACGCGGACTCGTTTTGAGGGTGGACAGATATAACCTCTACACCGGTATCGGCTACATGTACTGGAGCGTCACGTGACCAAAAAGGTCAATGTTTGACTTTGTACGGAAAACTCCGAAACATTGCGAACTAGTTTTCGTCCAACTTCGGATAGTTACGTTGACTTTCGGCTAGCCGATACCTGACCTAAGATTTTTAATAAAAGTCGTCAGGGAATCTTTGGGCAGGGAACCAGACTAAGTGAAGTGGTTTCACCTGGGGTTCTGTAGCTTTCCTTTTTTAATTACCCTTGCTATTGTCTAATTCCTCATTATTGTGCATAATGTTAATTTCAGCTGCAGCAATTATTCGAATTGCCTAATTCATATACAGTAGTTATAATGTATGCATCGTCCACACTGTATATTATAAGATAATGTGCGATATAAGTGCTGATATTATAGTGTTTAACACAAGTGATGGAGATGGTGTGGTATACTCGTAGGTTAGGTACTTTTCGACGATTAATATAACTGTGACCCTCCAGAATAATAATGGTGAAAATAGTAGGGGGTCTGCCCTGCATGACCGTCATGGGTCGTGGCCGTTTACCAGCGGTGTTTAGTTGATTAGGATGCCACATTTTATTCAGAAAATTTTGTTCCTGGTAAAATAGGAAAACTGTTGGGATTTTAATTGTGGAACAATTAAAATTGGTATACACGTCTAATTGTAAGCTATATACAGGTCTCAAAATTGTATCAGCACAGCAACCCAAATAATCAAAAACTTTTAAATTTTAATTGCGGAACAATTAAAATTGGTATACACGTCTAATTGAAAGCTATATGCAGGTCTCAAAATTAGAACAGCAACTCATGCCTACCCAAAATAAAATAATAAATCCATCCCGAGAGAGAACAGAATTTTGGCAGTCCGTCTCCTCCAAAACCTGAGTGCCATTATACCCATCACACTTAGCCCAGGGCTTGAGCACACTTTTATCTTTTGCCGCACTATAACAAATAGTTCATAAAAGAGAGGTTCATTCTTGGAAACATTGTGTGTGTAACAAACAGTATAATATCGTTTTAATAAACACAGTTACTCAAAAATCAATATGCTTTCTCCAGTAATAAACAGCGAGTCAACACGATTTATGAAATTAAAGGGTTACACTTTAAAACCAGTATAAAATAACATGTAACCTGTCAACAAGGTAATATTAAAACTTTAATAAATGCCTTGATGAGACTTGCATGCATGACGAGTACTCATAAAATCCTATTATCACTGTGTTCAAGTTTATATAATTGTTTTTCTCCAAATGTTAACGGTAGGTCGTCATTGTATGCTTAGGACTTGGCAGTTTACAACATTTTCAATAAACACTAAAGAAACATATGTTCCTGGCAAGTCGAGTACACAACAATAGTGCTGCCGCAGGGGATAAAATCTGTTAAAAAATATTTTACTGCAGTTAGGCCTATATACCTTCGGTGTCGCACAACCCGAATCTCAGTGTACGGATGTCTCCCTTTGTCAGCTGTTCAGTTGAGTTACAGTGGGGACCAGTACCCAGGAACAGATTTAAAAGAACTATCCAGCAAAATACTTAAAGGAACTATCCAGCTGTTTTCCAGCAACATACTTAAAGGAACTATCCAGCTGTTTTCCAGCAACTTACGCAAAGGAACTATCCAGTTTTTGTTTTCTTTAATTACCCTTGCTATTGTCTAATTCATCATTATTGTCCATAATGTTAATTTCAGCTGCAGCAATTCATGTTATTGTTAAATGTTTTTTTTTTTTTACATATTGAAGTGTATCCTTGTCTTTGTCTAAGTGTATTCTTGAATAAAGAAATAATCTAGGGTTTAATTCATTTTATTGTAATTTTTTTTTTATATAGGCCTATTTTCAAAGTGTATCCTTGAAAAATGTGTAATGCTTATGATGTAAACTGAAATGTTGGTTTCTATTTATTTTTTTGTTTATATAGGCCTATTTTCAAAGTGTATCCTTGAAAAATGATATGTGATGTAAACTGAAATGTTTTTTTTTATATGTTAACGTCCAAACCACAATTCGACCTCATTCAAGGTCGTGAGTGTTTGTTAAAAGAAATGAACATAATTTGTCTAGCCAGGTCAAAGAAGTGAATCTAAATAGTAGTTTAATCCTGATAATTTACCTCAGGCTTAAAGTTTAAAAGTCGACTTCCTTCATTAAGTTAATTGTTTTGGCGAGATAAATTATGTGGTTATACCTGGAGGCTGGACAAGTGGACTGGCACTCGTGGAGCTCCGTACATTAGATACTGAAAACCGTAACTTAGGGAAGTCTGGTTCCCGGACCCAAAAAGCTCCCGACTATTGTCTGTCAAATATAGGGTCCGGTATCGGCAAATGTACTGGAGGGTCAATTTTTGACAGCTGTGTCATGTTCTATTTTTAACCGTAGCCGATACCTGACCTAAGATTTTTAATAAGAGTCGTCAGGGAATCTTTGGGCAGGGAATCAGACTAAGTGAAGTGGTGTCACCTGGGGTTCTGTAGCTTTTCTCCTTTAATTACCCTTGCTATTGTCTAATCCATCATTAGTGTGCATAATGTTAATTTCAGCCGCAGCAATCATTCGAATTGCCTAATTCATATGCAGTAGTTATAATGTATGCATCGCCCACACTGTATATTATAAGATAATGTGCGATATAAGTGCTGACATTATAGTGTTTAACACAAGTGATGGAGATTGTGTGGTATACTCGTAGTATAGGTACTTTTCGACGATTAATTTAACTGTAACCCTCCAGAATAATAATGGTGAAAATAGTCGGGGATCTGCCCTGCATGACCGTCATGAGTCGTGGCCGTTTACCAGCGGTGTTTAGTTGATTAGGATGCCACATTTTATCCAGACAATTAGGTTCCTGGTAAAATAGGAAAACTGTTGGATTTTAAATGTGGAACAATTAAAACTGGTATACACGTCTAATTGTAAGCTATATGCAGGTCTCAAAGTTGTATCAGCACAGCAACCCAAATAATAAAAAACTGTTAAATTTTAATTGTGGAACAATTAAAATTGGTATACACGTCTAATTGTAAGCTATATGCAGGTCTCAAAATTGTATCAGAACAGCAACTCATGCCTACCCAAAATAAAATAATAAATCCATCCCGAGAGAGAACAGAATTTTGGCAGTCCGTCTCCTCCAAAACCTGAGTGCCATTATACCCATCACACTTAGCCCAGGGCTTGAGCACACTTTTATCTTTTGCCGCACTATAACAAATAGTTCATAAAAGAGAGGTTCATTCTTGGAAACATTGTGTGTGTAACAAACAGTATAATATCGTTTTAATAAACACAGTTACTCTTAAATCAATATGCTTTCTCCAGTAATAAACAGCGAGTCAACACGATTTATGAAATTAAAGGGTTACACTTTAAAACCAGTATAAAATAACATGTAACCTGTCAACAAGGTAATATTAAAACTTTAATAAATGCCTTGATGAGACTTGATGAGTACTCATAAAATCATATCATCACTGTGTTCAAGTTTATATAATTGTTTTTCTCCAAATGTTAACGGTAGGTCGTCATTGTATGCTTAGGACTTGACGGTTTACAACATTTTCAATAAACACTAAAGAAACATATGTTCCTGGCAAGTCGAGTACACAACAATAGTGCTGCCGCAGGGAAAATAATCTGTTAAGAAATATTTTACTGCAGTTAGGCCTATATGCCTTCGGTGTCGCACAACCCGAATCTCAGTGTACGGATGTCTCCCTTTGTCAGCTTTTCAGTTGAGTTACAGTGGGGACCAGTACCCAGGAACAGATTTAAAAGAACTATCCAGCAAAATACTTAAAGGAACTATCCAGCTGTTTTCCAGCAACATACTTAAAGGAACTATCCAGCTGTTTTCCAGCAACTTACGCAAAGGAACTATCCAGTTTTGTTTTCTTTAATTACCCTTGCTATTGTCTAATTCATCATTATTGTCCATAATGTTAATTTCAGCTGCAGCAATTCATGTTATTGTTAAATGTTTTTTTTTTTTACATATTGAAGTGTATCCTTGTCTTTGTCTAAGTGTATTCTTGAATAAAGAAATAATCTAGGGTTTAATTCATTTTATTGTAATTTTTTTTTTATATAGGCCTATTTTCAAAGTGTATCCTTGAAAAATGTGTAATGCTTATGATGTAAACTGAAATGTTGGTTTCTATTTATTTTTTTGTTTATATAGGCCTATTTTCAAAGTGTATCCTTGAAAAATGATATGTGATGTAAACTGAAATGTTTTTTTTTATATGTTAACGTCCAAACCACAATTCGACCTCATTCAAGGTCGTGAGTGTTTGTTAAAAGAAATGAACATAATTTTTCTAGCCAGGTCAAAGAAGTGAATCTAAATAGTAGTTTAATCCTGATAATTTACCTCAGGCTTAAAGTTTAAAAGTCGACTTCCTTCATTAAGTTAATTGTTTTGGCGAGATAAATTATGTGGTTATACCTGGAGGCTGGACAAGTGGACTGGCACTCTTGGAGCTCCGTACATTAGATACTGAAAAACTGTAACTTAGGGAAGTCTGGTTCCCGGACCCAAAAAGCTCCCGACTATTGTCTGTCAAATATAGGGTCCGGTATCGGCAAATGTACTGGAGGGTCAATTTTTGACAGATGTGTCATGTTCTATTTTTAACCGTAGCCGATACCTGACCTAAGATTTTTAATAAGAGTCGTCAGAGAATCTTTGGGCAGGGAATCAGACTAAGTGAAGTGGTGTCACCTGGGGTTCTGTAGCTTTGCTTCTTAAATTACCCTTGCTATTGTCTAATTCCTCATTATTGTGCATATTGTTAATTTCAGCCGCAGCAATCATTCGAATTGCCTTATTCATATACAGTAGTTATAATGTATGCATCGCCCACACTGTATATTATAAGATAATGTGCGATATAAGTGCTGACATTATAGTGTTTAACACAAGTGATGGAGATTGTGTGGTATACTCGTAGTATAGGTACTTTTCGACGATTAATTTAACTGTAACCCTCCAGAATAATAATGGTGAAAATAGTCGGGGATCTGCCCTGCATGACCGTCATGAGTCGTGGCCGTTTACCAGCGGTGTTTAGTTGATTAGGATGCCACATTTTATCCAGAAAATTAGGTTCCTGGTAAAATAGGAAAACTGTTGGATTTTAAATGTGGAACAATTAAAACTGGTATGCACGTCTAATTGTAAGCTATATGCAGGTCTCAAAGTTGTATCAGCACAGCAACCCAAATAATAAAAAACTGTTAAATTTTAATTGTGGAACAATTAAAATTGGTATACACGTCTAATTGTAAGCTATATGCAGGTCTCAAAATTGTATCAGAACAGCAACTCATGCCTACCCAAAATAAAATAATAAATCCATCCCGAGAGAGAACAGAATTTTGGCAGTCCGTCTCCTCCAAAACCTGAGTGCCATTATACCCATCACACTTAGCCCAGGGCTTGAGCACACTTTTATCTTTTGCCGCACTATAACAAATAGTTCATAAAAGAGAGGTTCATTCTTGGAAACATTGTGTGTGTAACAAACAGTATAATATCGTTTTAATAAACACAGTTACTCTTAAATCAATATGCTTTCTCCAGTAATAAACAGCGAGTCAACACGATTTATGAAATTAAAGGGTTACACTTTAAAACCAGTATAAAATAACATGTAACCTGTCAACAAGGTAATATTAAAACTTTAATAAATGCCTTGATGAGACTTGATGAGTACTCATAAAATCATATCATCACTGTGTTCAAGTTTATATAATTGTTTTTCTCCAAATGTTAACGGTAGGTCGTCATTGTATGCTTAGGACTTGACGGTTTACAACATTTTCAATAAACACTAAAGAAACATATGTTCCTGGCAAGTCGAGTACACAACAATAGTGCTGCCGCAGGGAAAATAATCTGTTAAAAAATATTTTACTGCAGTTAGGCCTATATACCTTCGGTGTCGCACAACCCGAATCTCAGTGTACGGATGTCTCCCTTTGTCAGCTTTTCAGTTAAGTTACAGTGGAGACCAGTACCCAGCAACAGATTTAAAAGAACTATCCAGCAAAATACTTACAGGAACTATCCAGCTGTTTTTCAGCAACATACTTAAAGAAACTTTCCAGCCGTTTTCCAGCAACAAACTTAAATGAACTATCCAGCAACAAACTTAAAGGAACTATCCAGCTGTTTTCCAGCAACATACTTAAAGGAACTATCAAGCTGTTTTCCAGCAACATACTTAAATAAACTATCCAGCAACATACTTAAAGGAACTATACAGCTGTTTTCCAGCAACATACTTAAAGGAACTATCCAGCTGTTTTCCAGCAACTTACTTAAAGGAACTATCCAGCTGTTTTTCAGCAACAAACTTAAATGAACTATCCAGCTGTTTTCCAGCAACATACTTAAAAAAAAAACTATCCAGCTGTTTTCCAGCAAATTACTTAAAAGAACTATCCAGCAACTGACCTCAATGTTGTTTAATTAAACAGAATACTTGATCCGGTGCTTTCTTGTGTTTTTTTTTCTTTCTGGTGAGCCATCCAACAGTTTTTCCTCTGTTATTAAGTTAAATATTAAAACTGGACTTTTAAGAAAACTTTTAAAGTTAAACCAAAAACAAAAAAATGCAAAAACAAAACTACATGTACCTTAATCAGTGCTCCTGTTTTCTTTGTCTTGGGGGGATTTTATTTTGCCAAGGGAATACCTGCCATTTCGTAAAAGCCTCGAACTGGCAGCTGCATCTCAGCAAACAATCCATCTTTAACTTCCTCTAATGATGACCGACACAAGAAACATCTGCTCTGATCATAGTTAACAATGCAACTGTTAAAACCAGCAATATTTTTACAGCATTTTGTAACCACAACTGGAGGTTTAGACGTCTCAAAACAAATTTTACACTGAAAGAGTGTTGCAACCACTGCCCTAACAATGACAGTCTGTGTCAATGTCTTTTGGATGCTCTGCACAGCGTCTTCAATGCGGTTAAGCCGGTCTTTTGTTTTCAGCTGTGGACTTTTGGATTTGATTCTGCCAGTGTAGGTACCTTCAATATCATTTTTTAGAGGACAGGTCCGAGGATCCAGAGAGTTTAACTGGGTAAAATATCCTGTGTTGTGCCCAAGATATATTTTAAAAAAGAAAACAACATTTTAAAGGTACTACAATATTTGGTAAGAAACCAAAATAGAAATGTTCACAGATTTACATATAACTTACAGGGTATGAAGATGGCGGTGGAAGAAACATACCCTTAAAATGTTTCCGCCTGAAATGGTGTATTTATCCAGAAATTAGTCAAACAACGACCAAAAATCTTTTTGATCTTTTAAAAGAAAAGCCAAAGTATGATATTACCTTTAAAGGTAATATCATTCTTTGTTTTTTTATCAAAGAAATACAGATTCATCGGTAAACATATCAAAACAGATACAGCAACAGTCATCTGTGAAAATTTCAGTTCCATACGGTGCCCACTTTTTGAGAAAACAGTGAAAAACAGCCACAACATTTCTTAAGTCTTTTCTATTTTATTTTTGATCTTTTAAAAGATCAAACAGATTTTCGATCGTTGTTTTACTAATTTATGGATAAATACACCATTTCAGGTGGAAAAATGTTAAGGGTATGTTTCTACCACCACCATCTTCAAACCCTGTAAGTTATACGTAAATCTGTGAACATTTCTGTTTTGGTTTCTTACCAAAGTATGAAACTACCTTTAACAAATTAAAAAATCAGAAGATGAAGTCATGATGACACCATTGCTATTTCCGACACAACTTTTCAATACATACCTAGCAAATCTGAATCCAATCAAATGAGCCATTCATTCCCCAAATTTGTTTTGGAAAGGTCCGATAGGTCTTTGATTAAAGACAAGCCTTTTAAACTATGCAACATGAAGATGTTTATTATATTATGATTTGTTTTGTAAATCATGATTATAGTGCCTGTAGCCAATTGTCACTCAGTGGGTTTGTTAATGGGTGGGTGATGCTTTGACACGAACTACTAGTATAAACTTTAAGTTACCTTTAGTTGCTGATGTGTTCTCTATTTCTAGCTCTTTTGCGTCAAGAAGGGTAACAGCACTTTCAGATTTACATCCCCTAAAATGATCGCTTTCCAAGATCAGTAGACGCTTGACATGACGGAATCATCAGACCCATATTAGATGATGGACTCGGGGTCAAACTTGAATATTTTCGAGAGAGTTTCACAATTAAGCTGAGATCGCTTCAATTTCAGCAAGCGGTCAATGTCGTCGGCCTTAATGTTAACCTTAAAGTCTGCATCAAAAATGCCACCAAAATCCTCGTCGCTATCGCGAAACTGAACGACACTGCCAAATGAATCCATGGCGATTGCCACTGTGATTCAGACAGCACTGCCAAACCCAACCTTGGTTTATGTAGACTTGTTGGTTGTTGACTTACGAAGAAAATGCAACAGCGTGGGAAACTTGAGGGAACTCCCCGTATCTTTGAATGGCGGTACGCCCGGTGTCCTTTGAGTGATACATTGTATCAAATTGGCCTTTTGGTATCTTCCGGTCGCCGATTACAATAAAGTTGAGAGTTTTGCAGAATGTATAATGGGTAACCGTTTCAAGAAGTGGGCCAGTTTCTTAAAGGGAAATTATCATAATAGTTCAATTGGTTCTCGTCAAAAATTTAAGACTATCACAATTGTGGGGGTTTAAGATGTACTATAGCCATCGAGTTAAATACAATCTATATTTAACTCTATGACTATAGACAACATTTTATTGACATATGTGTTTGTGCTCTCAAGTGCTGACAAGTTCACTGGCTACTGGGGAACAACTTTCAGTCATATTTCAGTCAAGTACGTCATTTTTAGATGTTTGTCATGCCTTCAAAAACACCTTCCCATCATTGATGAATTAAAAACGAATATGTTTAAATTTACTTGTATTATTAATATTTTTTCTCAATGGCCGGTTTTTAGCGTTCACAAAAATGCCAGTTATGGGCCAAAAATAATGAATGAACCAGTTCACTAATTATTTCACTAATTAAGGACGCACGCGCACAAATGGACCACGGCGCCTCAGTGGTCAAGCGCCAATTTCGTTATTTTACGTGATTCTTTTGCATTCGGAAAATGATATTTGTTGAGCATGGTGTGTCCTACCTACATGATTTAATACCCCTTTACGGGGGCGGGGGTCTGAGCGGAACGAGTCAATGTATGTGATGTCGACGTGTTTTGCTGTTGAAATCACAACATTTTCATTACAGTCAATGCAGCACAGACATTACCAGAGCTCTTTAATAGTACTCACACGCCTGTGCGGAAACGCATGTATGGTTTCTATTGTACCGCACCCTGGCACATCTAAGTTTAAAAAGGACAGATCATAATCATTGAAGCTCCGTCCATTTCCTCTTGGGATGTGTGTTATAAAGCGTGGTGACGGCATTGCCCCCGACAGTTCGATTTTGAGTACAGGGGTGTACCATGGCTTCATACGTTGGAAGTTTAAAAAAATACAAGTAATAAACTGCTGCAAACTGCTCATCAGCCAAAATGACCTGAAATATATCAAATGCTTAAAGTTAGGAGGGCCTGACGCGTTTCGATCCTAACAGGATCTTTCTCAAAGGCGAACTGAATTACGGACAAGAACATGGAAGGGAATGGAAACACAAAAGTATGGATGAGGGAGTCAGGACAATGGGAGGGGGAATGGTCACACACACACAGAGGGGTCAGGTAGGCAAGATCAAAGTTGCCACACTACAAAGGGTGGGAAGAATGGAGCTGGGGGATAGGGATTAACAACGAAGGTAATTAGAGGATTAATGATCAAGGTGGGGAGTTTTTGTACTCTTGTCCGTAATTCAGTTCGCCTTTGAGAAATATCCTGTTAGGATCGAAACGCGTCAGGCCCTCCTTAGATTAAAAAAAAGACACTATTGACACACCGCAAAGAGTTCAAAGTAAAAACCAATTTTCTACCAGCTGAAAAACACATTTCTGAAAAATGCTTTACGCGAATTCTAAACATCTTACCAATACAAGAGTAAACATAAGACAATCGGGTTGTCCACTTTTGAAGCACTAATTCATTTGCTTAGTAGAAAATTGAAGTACTAAGTTGTCCACATTTACGCCGCCACGACAATCGAAGAAGTAAAACCCAATTTTCTGCTAGCAGAAAATTGAGTTTTTGGAAAGTGCTCGATTCGAATTCCCAAAACCTGAAAATCTAATAACAGAAAATGAGAAATGTGGATTGTCCACTTTTGGCGCTCCATAATTAATACCAGAAAAGCAAACCGAACACTAATTTGTGGCACAGTGGTTCAAAAGTGGCCATCTGCTTTTCTGCTAGCAGAGTCCGGGGCATCGGCAGCACTGACAGGGATATATCTCTATGTGAACGGGAGGGTGGGGGTGTGGGGTGGCTCTATCGTCTTGAAAAAAAAGTAGACTGACGTTATTGTGTATGGTATGGGTAGACTGTTACGCCCAAAAGGGGAATAATACGACGCACCAACAGCGGAAATCCCGTTGGTTTTGAAGAGATTTCTCAAACTCCCGCAAAATCAAGGCTCTCGGGGTTAAAAACGCCAAGTACACGTAGCATCCACAACAGGGACCAATTCTCAATTTCATGGTGCTCATATAAGTACAACATTCCACAAGTAGGCTCTCAGGCACAAATCCTATGACTGCAAATGCCTTTAGCACAAAATGTATGCTTATTCATACTGTGAAATTGGGCCCTGCCTGTTAATAGACATGTACATGTAGCACCAACATGTACATAGTCGTACATTGTACTTAGGCTTGTTATTATAGGACATGTACACTTCATACGCCTATTATTAGGCCAAACTAGTAGAAATACATCAGTAATCATGGAACTAACTGGTTCAGTTAGCTTTCAAAGGAGGACATATCTGAAAACACCACGATGTGACATCCTCTTCAAACTTATAGTTCATCATTCCTACAACTGCGCGTGAATGGGAATGAACCAACAAAGAAGACTTTGCAAAAAGTGAGGTCAATTTCAAAATTTACAATTACATGTAGCATGTCAGCAGACAACATGGATTATGTACTGTATGAAAAGACTGGCATCAATCAAATGAATCAAGTCTGATAGTCTTTCCAATGATTGCAGGTATAAATATACATAATGTTTGTGCAAACTTTATTTGTAGAGCACAAATTACGGTAAGTCAGTGTTAACCTGTACAGTAATGTTGTGCGCCACTTCTATGAAGAGGTATTTCGATGGGGTTATGATTATCAACTTTTTGTATTTTGTACTTGAATTACTTAGTATCTCCAAAGATTAAATTATAAAATTAATTAAACATATGACTGTACTACAGAAAAACCTGTGGTTTGGCCATGTATTTTAAAAAACATTGAGGGCGGGCGTTTTTACTCCGAGACCCGGGTAGAAACGCCCGCCAAACTTCCTTTCAAAAGTGGGGCAAATTTCCCCCTCCTCAAAATAATGACTGTGATATTATATTTGCATGCAATATAGGAGACATGTATTGCATAAAACCACACTTTTGTTTCCCAGTGTCTCAACATGGTATTGAGATATTTACAAAAAACATACAACATACATCCGTTTTTACCCCAGTTTACCCTACTGTGGCCGTTTTTCACTGTTTTTTCAAAAAAAGTGGGCAACGTATGGGACTGAAATTTTCACAGATTACTCTTACTGTATCTTCCTTGATATATTTGTGCCCACGAATCTGTATTTCTTTGACAAAAATCTAAGCATGATATTACCTTTAATAGTCCATAATAATTGGCTCCTGGAGAAATCCAATTTTCATGATTGGCTCCTGGCCTTAGTTTCTTTTCCATCTTACATGGGGATTCCATGCTTCCTTAAGAATATTGCCATTTTTTATACCGTTACTTTAAAAAGGTTGTAATTGCTAGAGAAAAGTTATTTGTAGTATGTGACATGGTACAGGTCATTTCAAATTCGACGCTTTAAAATATCACTTTTTCTAATTGTTCTAAATTTTTTTTTTTTTAAAGCCACAAAGTTTTCGTGCCTCTTAGAAAAAACAACACGTGAAGAAATAAAGCCAATTTAATCTTTAACATAAATTTAAAAACAAATAATAATAAAATAGGTCACAGGTTATTTGTTCCATGCCGACGGTTTATTTCATAAATTATAATTATTTATTGCACCTGCAAAGCGCAATCTTCATGACAAGTATCAGTCTGTGAAGCTCAAAGATCAATCAACTACCTTGACTATTTCTATGAATACATCCACTTTTACCATTTGGCACGAGATAACACTATTGTTTTTACACGGGCTGTATGAAATCAAGTTGCATGTTAGAACTTGAGTGAAGATGTGCATTAGTAAACATAATAGACCCGTACATCTTTCACTTAATAATCAAATTCCAAAAATTAATCACCGACGAGTTACCAATTAAACCAAAACCAAAAGTGACCCTTTTAAATGTTACCTCAAATCAAATCAAAGGTAATCAGATTTTGGAAAAAGATGAAAGTGCTTCCAGATTATTGCTAAACGCATAATTAATGACTATATAAATTTAAACGTTTATGTAAGTGCTCAAGTAGGCTCACAGCCTCGCACGCACTACAGTAGCTCATGCTGGCTCTGCACATTGTATGTAGGAATTTGCTCTTCGATTTGAACAAAAACGCGGAGTCGGCAGGTTTGCGACTTATATACTGCGTGGCGTTCTGCTTTTTTCGTCGCGAAAATGGGGTGTTAATTAAATTATGGGTCTAAAATACCTCCTTTACATTTTCACGGTTTGAAAACAATTATCGCTGTGGTTGTTTTCCAGGATACTAGTACTATTAGTAGCTTGTAATACTTCATGGCAATTGAATACATTTGCATTTTCTTCCTTTCCTGCAAACTCGATGCTTATTACCTTGATTGATTTCGACTAAGAACAAGGACTGAAAAGTCTCATGCGTCTTGCTAGATAATAAAAAAGACCGTATTTTCAGTCTTCAACGTGCATTTTCTATACCAAAAAAAAAACAGACCCAAAAAACCGTGAAGAATTGTTGGTACGTCAATTAAGCTGTTAGACTTATAGTTATAACGTTCATGTTAGCCGAAAAGTGCCCGCTCTGCCACATATTGAACTGGTAGATATGTGTTGAAGCCAATGCAAAATTTGGAAGGATGAATAGTGTGGCGGTCTAAACGTTGACGGCACCTTCGGCTCACCCTCTGTCGACCCTACGAGCGGTTGAAGAGACGACCGGGGGCAGGTCCGTTTAGAGGCAGTCTACTGCCAGGCTTCCAAGTCAACCACTAAGCACCCAACAACTCTATATCCCATCAAGCTAGGTAGGCGACGAGAGAGACAGCTCACAGCAGGCAATTTCACAGAAGAATTCACGCAGAGACATTCATAAGATTATCACTGATTTAATGATTTCCTGCTCCTAAATAGGTGATTGGTTGCGAATCTGATCGGCAATTAATTTATAATGGAACAATAATCACATATAAATCTTTATTTAACCCAACACTGGACTATGAGGTGAATAAACAATCTACACCTACCTCGGTTTACTGGTCAAGCCCCATGGATATTCGTCCACTTAAAGGTAAGGTTCACTCGACCGGAGGCTACATACAGTGAACAGGTCCGACACGTTCAAGATCCACAACCGAAAAGACCACGAGTTTCACTGTGTCTCCACTTATATATACACGCGCGGTAGTCAGATACCGCTCACCATCATTACGCACATCTTACAATGCACAACGTCTGACTACCAGACTTATAAAACAAAGAGGGCGCCCTAACACATCCCCCAATTCCGCCACAATAGCATTCATAAGGTGCCCGTGTGTGTAAATCTCAGCTGTGAACAGAAATGTCCAAGGCCTGCCGATACGCAGCTGTGCTGTGCTGGGATTCAAACACATTGGTGCATTACATGTAATTTTATAAATTGTGATCAATTCTTACATTGTATGTGGCTGGCACGGGATTTGTAGGTATTTTGCTGGTACCCGAATAGCACTCTCCGCTGACGTCCATGGGAAAGACCGGTATTAAGCTGCGATTGTATTACACTGGACTCAAGTCATGCTTGATACCTGAGTTATTGGGCACCTTTACTTGACATAAACGTACCTATCAACTCCATTCTGCGAGTCCCATGGTTTCATCAGGGGTTATCACACAATGTGTTTTGTAGTTATGCATAATGCATATGCAACACATTGAATAAGCACCATCATGTTTCCTTCTATTGACCGATTGCATCAGCAATGCATTGGAAACTGACTGGATTAATTTCACGTTCTGGGGTCGATTTCACTGAACTGATCGTTTGGTCTGGTTGCGAACCTTGCCTAGAATACTGAATGCCAAAGCATTCGCGCCCTCTTGTGTCCTCCATTACATGTGGTCTATTTTCAATTGATTATCTGTAGACAGATATTGACAACGTATTGATCACTATATTTTTTTTTTGTGATAGTGGAGCTATACCGCTCCATTTATTTCAAAAGACATTGCAAAATACAAATCACAAAATGTTTATATGCATCAGTGAGCACAAATAAGTAAATAAACTAAGTGAAAATAAGTGAAAATGAAAATCAATCTCCCAAGAATGTAATTACAACTAAATGGGACGGAGGGGAAAATTAAAAGTTTTAAAATTATTCACCAAAATTGCATGTGACGTAACTGGGTTATTAACTTCTATTTTACTTCATTATACACAAGTAAACCTTTAGAAGCCGAAGGTTCTAAAGGATTGCCATGGGTAAACTACACATTTTAATTTAACGATCAATGAAATAAAGGCCTAAATCATATTGAAGTTAGTCCAAAAGCCCACTGTTTCTAGAAACGGAAATGTAACCGGTCCCCCTGCAGGAACGCCAAGGCAGAGTTCCTTGCTATGTTGTTTCGAATACATTTTTTTCCATCCGTTTATATTCCGAAACCAGGTGATATTTTAAATCCTGTTTATAGCTCCATAGAATTGGGCAATTGTCTTGATTCATGGTTATTCTGCATCTATTCCTCCAGATGACCCTGTGAAGACGGGCTATTAGAAACAGACATACATCTTCTTTAATTCCCATCCAAAGGATTCTTTTGATGTCTGTCAGACTAAAATCAGGTTTTTTGATGTATTTCGAAATTACTTTTTCAACAAAAAGCCACGCCTCGATATGTTTAGTACACTCAATGAAAAGGTGCTCCAAAGTCTCAGTTTTTGATTTGCAAAGTGGACAGTAATCCTCCTGTGTTACGTTGTACCGTTTCAGTTTGTAAATAGTAGGGAGAATTCTATGTTTTAGTTTGTACCACAATTCGCTATCATCGTTGCCTATTAGCTTACAGCCATTATGTATCCATACTTTATTCCATTGAATGTTACGTGTATTAAACAATTCTTCCCAACGGTCCCGTGCTACAGGAGGCACATAATTCCTGGCGATTAACGTTTTGTAACATGTTTTGACGTTTAAGTCGGAGACTCCAATATTTGAACCATCTTTCCCATTGACAGTAATAACATTCAAACAATGGTTTGGAGGACCTTCTCTAGATTCAGTTATGAAATCACGATTAATATTTCTGTTAAGGCTATCGACAATGCGCCCGGCGTTAATTGCTAAAATATGGCATTTTCGGGCAAATTCACGGCAGATAAGAATTCTATACATTTTAACAGCGTGCTTCAAAAGGTGGATACCATTCGATTTTAGAATTGTACTATTCATCTGTTTGTTATGGTCTCCGGTGATAATATAATTACTTCACAAGGGTAAGTCCCCCGTCTCATTTTTAAAACTGTAGTTCTGCTGCATCTTAAAGTCCACAGTGCAAAAGTAGTAAATTAAGTTTTTATAAAACGGTGAAACATTTTGGTCAATACACCATGGAGAGAAAAGAATATACCAAGCAAAGTGGTTGTCCCCTCTGGCTCTAGAGATACAATAATCAAAAAGGATTGTCCACTTTCCAGATTCTTCTTTATATCTTTTTAGGATATTGATTTGCAAAGCCTGTAATTTAGAACGGATGTCTACTATACTGATTCCCCCTTCATTGTCAGCCCCGCACAAAGTGTTTCGTTTAATCTTTTCCACTTTTCCTCCCCACAGAAAGCGCCATTTTAATCTCTCATTTTTTTCAATATAGTTGGATGGACACGGTAAAATTGATCCAAAATAACTAAGGCTAGAACCTACAAAGGTATTGAAGATAATGCTCTTGCCTTTTAAAGTAAAGCATCTATTTTTCCACTTGTTCAAAACAGTTTCGATTTTTTTTTCAATGGAGGATCCCAGTTTCTAATGCTGTTGTCATCGTTACCTAAGTAAATGCCGATAATCTTAAGGTGATCACTGGTCCATGAAAACCCACCGGGCGTGTCAGATCTATTTTTCCATGACCCCATCCATAAACCTTGAGTCTTCTGGGAATTTATTTTAGATCCTGTGCCCTTACTGTATGTGTGGAAAATATTGTTTAGGCAATCAAAATCTGAATCATCGCATATGAAAACGGTTGTATCATCAGCATGCTGGATCAATTTTAAGGACTGGTCGCTATTGGGTAATGCAATTCCTTCAATGTTGTTCCTTAAAAGTCAAGCAAAACCCATTTGCACAAATGGAAAATAATAATGACGATAAAGGGCACCCTTGTCTAATTCCCCTAGTGACAGAAAAGGGTTCGGTAATAACATTATTGATAATAATATAGCTATACGGATTACTGTACACATTTTTGACCAACTTAATAAGATTATCTGGAATACCCATTTTACCCATAATAGCAAGCATATATTTCCATTCGATGCGATCAAAAGCTTTCTCTTGATCAATAAAGAGCAGGGCACCATTCATGTTTTCAATATTTATATAATAAATAGCATCTCTAACAAGCATTAAATTATTCAGAATATTCCTTCCAAAGACTCCACACGACTGGTCTTCACCGATTATATCTGGCATAATTCTTTTTAGACGGTTTGTGATTACTCTAGATATTATTTTATAGTTTTGTAGATTGCTTAGTGTTGTGGATTGCTATATCACAGTGTTATGGATTGATTTTATTACAGTGATTGGTTGCAACACAGTGTTGATGACTGTTTATAGTTTTATGGATTGCTTATGGTGTTGTGGATTGATATTCTATAGTGCAAAAATATCAAGAAAGATACAGTCACAGTCATCTGTGAAAATTTCAATCCCATACGGTGCTTACTATTTGAGAAAATTGTGAAAAACGGCCACAGTACTTTTAAGTATTTTCTCTTTTATTTTTCATCTTTTAAAAGATCAAAAAGATTTTCGGTCGTTGTTTTATCCATTTCTGGATAAATACACCATTTCAGGCGGAAACATTTTAACGGTAGGTTTCTACTAGCATCATCTTCATACCCTGAAAGTTATACGTAAAATTGAGAACATTTCTGTTTTGGTCTCTTACCAAAGTAAGATACTACCTTTAATGTTATTATTACATAATCTAATTGTTGCATTAGTTGAGTAAAATATGTGATACAAAGAAATTAATCATAAATGTCTTTTCTATACTAGTTTTGTGTCATCTAAAAAGTTATGTCGTTGTTTTTATTACATAACCTTCTATAAACTGTTATACAGGGTGTCCCAGAGAAAAAAAACGAAACCAAGATTTATCAATGTTTAATCCTATTTTTATTTAACTGTTGGATAATAAATGACACATATCTGGAAAGCATTTTTTTTCAGCTTTCATCTGATGTCATTAAAATGATAAAATTATCAGGGGATGACAGAGATATCTGACTTTGAATATCTATTGCATTTTCATGTTTTTGAAATCCTTCGTTTTTCAGGCCTGACCGATTTTGTTCGCATGAAAGGATGTGGAGATTAATTAAACTTGTTATGATTAATCACACATTAATCTCAATCTTGAATAATAAAACAATGACACATGTGGAAAGCTTAATTCTCCCTCTTCCATTACATACCACTCATGAGATTCATATTTCATATGTGGATACGAATAATAGAAAGCAGCGTAACAAAAAAGGAAAATAAACACTTTTCACAATGATACCTGAAATTCGAATTGATAGATATAAAAGCATTTTTGGGTAATGTGGCAGAAAAATCCTACTGCCAAGAAGTTTATGTTCTGCACTTGCGTATGACATCTCAATCAAAAAAAATAACCTGCACAGACAAAGCTATGCTGATACCAAAATTATGCGTACTTTTCCATGACTTAGTGATTAAGAGAAAACGAACGGGAGGGAGGGTTTCAACACTCACGTTCTTAATGGAAACATGATCACATCCGCATCTATTCATGCGAAAAAATAGTCATGTGTGAAAAACAAAGGATTTCATATAAATGAAAATTCAATCCATATTTAAATGCAGATTTCTCTATCATCCCTCGCTCAATTTTCCTGACTTAGATTTCATTTGAAAAGCCAGAAAAGGTAGTTTCTTGAAATGTGATTGATTCTTTAAAATAGAATGTTCGTTGTGCTTTCTAGATATGTTTCATTTATTATAGAAAAAAAAGGATATTAAGGTAGGATTAAACATTGACAAATCTCGGTTTCGTTTTTTTCTGGGACACCCTGTATATATGCAAAAATCTCTGCACCTGCCATCTAGTTACTAACATTTGAGGCGCCCAAAATGCTCATCCTTTTAAGCTCATAAATAATACAACAAAATGATCGACAAATACCAAAGAACGAAATTCATCAGCATCATACAAACGAGAGCAAACAATCAAGTAGGCAAACCAACTGAACGGAACAGAACAGAACGGAATCAATTCCTGCATGAACCACCAAAGAAAATGTGAACGAAGCACCCCCATGAGGTCGACACACGGAAGGCAAGGTTCATTCATATTATGATGCACGTGCCATAAAGAGAAGAGGAAACGAGAGGTATGATTAAAATAAAACAGAGGCAACCTGTTATACTCTCTACCGTAATCGATACACCATGGGTAAGTTAACAAAATAATACAATTTGCAGCAACGGCATGTGACATATAAAATCTCTTATGTGAGTATCGAATGGCTCTGAAAAGAACAGGTTAACACGAAGTTCCGGTCAGTATACTATGGCTGTCTTCACTCTGGCCATGAATAAACAGTTCTCCATGCAAAGATCCCACCTAAGCAAAGAGAAACCAGAAGTCAAGTCCCAGTGACACTCTACTCCGGGTGACTCTTTGTACGTGCCGGGTGACACCCTGGACTCCTGGTGACACTGCACTTCTTGTGACACTGCACTCCGGGTGACACTCTGGACTCCTGCTGACTGTACTATGGGTGACACACTGCACTCCGGGTGACACTCTGCTCTCCTGCTGAAGGTACTCCTGTTGACAGTGCATTCCTGGTTACACTCTGCACTCCGGGTGACACTGCACTTCTTGTGGCACTGTACTCCGTGTGACACTTTGCACTCCTGCTGACTGTTCTATGGGTGACACACTACACTCCTGCTGACACTCTGGACTCCTGCTGACTGTACTCTGGGTGACACTTGCACTCCTGGTTACACTCTGCACTCCGGGTGACACTGCACTTCTTGTGGCACTGTACTCCGTGTGACACTTTGGACGCCTGGTGACACTGCACTCCGGGTGACACTGCACTTCTTGTGGCACTGCACTCCGTGTGACATTTTGGACACCTGGTCACACTGCACTCCTGGTGACACTCTGCACTCCTGCTGACTGTACTCATTGCACATTGCACTCATTGTGACACTCTGGACGCCTGGTGACTCTGCACTCAGAGTGACACTCAACTCCATGTGAAAGTATATGATGCTTGCTGACTGTTAGACTAAAAAGCTGGTTCTTCGGGCTTTTTTTTTTTTTTTTTTATTCTCACAACAAAATGGTGTCACAAAAAGAAATCCCAAAATTTAACAGCTACTGATGTTGTAACTCCATGTCTATCACGGCCACCGCTCTTTGCCTTTTGAAGCAACACGGGAACACCTCCTCACGCAAGCCCCGCTGGAACTCCTTGTATTTAAAAGCATAGATTATCGGATTTGCCAGGGAGTTCAGTAGCGGTAGTACATACAGCATGTTAGCGTCCATAATTACACCTCGGTTTGTTACATACTTTGCCATACAATACAAGCCCGAAAATGGGCACCACGTGAGAATAAAAACTGCCGATGTCATCATCAGAACCACAGCTACCCGTCGCTGCGCCACCAATAGTTCGTCTCCAGGGCCTGGGTTGTTCTCGCGTCGCCGCATGCGGGCGCTTTGTCTCAGATTTAGGATGATTTTCCCGTAGCAGATGAACATCACAGCAATTGGGGCGAAGACGTATGTGCCCATTACGATGATGCCTGTTATGACAAAGCCGTGACTGACCTGTGACTGGTGGCACGACAGGTTGGCTACCTCGTCTACAGGCATAAGCATCTGGAAGCAAGTCGGAGGTACAGCAACTAGCCATGCACCAGCGATGGTAAGTTTGACTCTTAAACTTGTGAAATAGCGGGGATAGTGTAGGGGATAAACTACGGCAATGTAACGCTCAACGGTAACCGCCACTAAGGTCACAGTGGATACGCTCAAAGCAAGCGCTGTGACAACTCCGTTTCTAAACAGCAGGCAAATTAACACGTTCTTGGTTCCGGACGATCCGAGGTAACTCTCGTGAAAAATGACACAAGCTACACTGACCAACAGGTCTGCCACGGCCAGGTTGGCGATCAGGTAGTTAGTGGCTCTGTGCATGAACTTTGACCTGTAGACGGTGACGCAGACCAGGGCGTTGCCTAGAAAACCGATAATGCCGAGGGTTACCATGGTGGCCGCTATGGCATCCCCGTGGATACTGGTAGTCGCATTTGATGCCTCCATTCTCGAGCTCTGTTGTGCATGGATGCTGATCACTTTTGTAGAGATCTTTTTTGTATCAAGAGAAAAATGGAGAACAATCTATTTTCCCTCATATTTCCATCGTACCTAGTATGTTTTACCCTTAAAAACATCCGATTTTAAACAACGTGTTTGCCTTATGTAAACACCGAAGTTGTTATTTTCAACTAGGTTACCTTTTTTGTATTAAAAAAGGACCAAAGTCACATACAATAGCAATTTCTAATGATCTTCACGTTGTCTGCAGCAGAAGCGTCTTCCACTGATATAAAGGGATCCGATTTTCATTGCTGCCTCTTTTTAGTACATGGTGCTATCCCAATTTTGTTATCATGGTGGCCTGATATACAAGTTTAAGAGTGAATCGTACTCTTCGTATCTTTATGTGATTCAACTGATCTTGTCAAGTTGGATCAGCTGACAAAATGTGCGATATTTCGCTTACCTCCACTGACCACAGCTCTTTGGTCCTCGTGTCCTGCTCGTCAGAAGCACACAGCCGAGGTGAAAATATCATCAATATGAAGGTCCGTGGTATGATTAAAATATGTTTTGTGTTGGTATCACGAGCTACCAAATACTTAGGTTGTGTGATAATCAAAATGAGTTCGTGACGACGACTCAGCAAGCGACTGATAAACCACGTGCATCAACTTTCCACAAGATGTAACGGTAATAGAGTATGAAGCACTCTCCACCATTTACCACATCTGCGTGATAGCTACAGATGCACACAGTCCTATGAAAGACACTCGGCACTCGCTCTCCCTGGGCGCCAAATCAGCAACGAGCTGCACGTTACACCGTGTGTAGCCAGCGAATGTCGTGTTGAACGAGATCTCCTTAATTTTAAAAGAGACGAGTGACACGCTTAAATTGAAAGATGTTTGTTTTTGTCAGACTACCAATAAAGCTGTCAAAAAAATGTGGTCCTTCAGTAGTTGTTTATCCTTCATGGCCGTTAATGAAAGAATAACAACATCTCTATCACTACTGCTCAGGTACTAATTGGCGATTTATTAACTTTCGTGCAAGTGACAACGTACGTACACTTCTTCAAGTTTTCAGCCAAGCAAAGAGAGACCCAAGTCAAATCTCTCCTGGTGAGTACTCCGGGCACTCCGAGTACTCTGGGTGTCGATCTGTACTCCGGGTGACACTCTGTACTCCGGGTGACAATTGAGTCCGGGTGACACTATACTACGGATGAAACCCTGTTCTTCGGATGACAATCTGTACCCCGGGTGACACTGTACTCCCGGTAACACTATACTCCGGGCGACAGTGTAGACTCCAGGTGACACTGTACTCCGGGTTTCTCTCTGTGCCATGGATGAAACTCTGTAGGCCAACTTTGGGTGACTTTGTTCTTGCTGACACGCTGTGCTCCGTGTGACATTTCAGTGTAATCTGGAACATATTCCTTTAAAAGCCACACATTATGTCAAAATGAAGTTGTTAATGACCAGGACGTAGTTTGAATTCGCCTTCAGGAATGAAATGAATCACTTCTAGGTGTCACAATAGGCATGCTTGCTGCAGATATAAAACCTAAAAGTGGGCAGTTGGTCTTATTTAATTGAAATTCCAACAACAAAAGAGAACATGGCGTTTGCTGCCACAACAAGTTTGAAAAAGTAATCATCTGCTGATGTTTTATTTTTACTCTCCGAGTGACACTCTTTACTCCGGGTGACACTCAGTACTCCGGGTGACATTCTGTACTCCGGTTGAGAGTCTGCACTCCGAGTGGCACTCTGTACTCCGGTGACACGTACTCCGTTCCTGACTCGCCTTGTAATAGTGAGTTATTTCTAGGTGTTACTTAATGATGGCAGCTGGTATAAAAAACTAAAAGCATGTAGTTTATGTTATTTAATTTCAATTCTACAAACAAAACATGACTATGGTTTCTGCTGCCATCTAAAGTTTGAAACAAATCATCAGCTACTGATGTTGTATCTCCATGTCTATCGCGGCCACCACCCTTTGCCTCTTGAAGCAACACGGGAACACCTCCTCACGCAAGCCCCGCTGGAACTCCTTGTATTTAAAAGCATAGATTATCGGGTTCGCCAGGGAGTTCAGTAGCGGCAGCACTTGCTCAACATTATTTAACTTTTGGGATACTCGAAAATGTTTCATTGCAAACAAGCCCAGGAATGGGCACCACGTGAGAATAAAAATTGAAGAAGTCATCATCAGAACCACGGCAACCCGTCGTTGCGCCACCAAGAGTTCGTCTCCAGGGCCTCGGTTGCTGTCGAGTCGCCGCATGCGGGCGCTTTGTCTCAGGTTCAAAATTATTTTAAAGTAGCAGATGAAAATCACAGCAATTGGGGCGAAGATGTATGTGAACATTACGATGATGCCTGCTATGACCAAGCCGTGCCTGACCTGTGACTGGAGACACGACAGGTTGGTTACATTGTCTGCATGCATAAACATCAGTAAGCAAGTCGAAGGTACAGCAACTAGCCATGTCCCGGCGATAGTAAGTTTGACTCTTAAACTTGTAAAGTAACGGGGATAGTGCAGGGGATGTACTATGGCTATGTAACGCTCAACGGTAACCGCCACTAAGGTCACAGTAGATACGCTCAAAGCAAGCGCTGTGACAACTTCACTTTTAAACAGCAGGCAAATTAACACGTTCTTAGTTCCGGACGATCCGAGGTAACTCTCCTGAAAAATGACATAAGCTACACTGACCAAAAGGTCTGCGACGCCCAGGTTAGCGATCAGGTAGTTGGTGGCTCGGTGCATGAACTTTGACCTGTAGATGGTGACGCAAACCAGGGCGTTGCCTAGGATACCGATAATGCCGAGGGTTACCATGGCGGCCACTATGGCATCACCGTGGATGCTGGTAGTCTCATTTGATGCCTCCATTCTCGAGCTCTGTTGTGCGTGGATGCTGATCACTGAAGATATCACTGAAGATGCTGAAGATATTTTCTGTATCGAGAGAAAAATAGAGTACAATCTATTTTTTCCCTCCACATTTCCATCGTACCTATGCTTTACCCTTAAAATCCTCCGATTTTAAACAACGTGTTTGCGTGTTGTAAAAACCGAAACTGTTCTTTTCTAGGAAGTAACCTTTTTGTATAAAAAAAGGTCCCAAATCACAGGCAAATTGCGTTTTCTAATGACCTCCACGTTGTCTACAGCAGAAGAGTCTTTCAGTAAAATAAAGGGATCGGATTTCTATTTCTGCCTCTTTTACCTCATGTTGCTGTCCCATTTTTTTTTATCATGGTGGCCTAATATTTGTAGTTTAAGAGTAAACCTTACTTTTCGTATCTTTTTGTGATTCAACTGATCTTGTTGATTTGGAGTAGTTAACATAATTATTGTGCGATATTTCGCTTACCTCAAATGACCACAGCTTTTCAGTCCTCGTGTCCTGCTCGTCAGAAGCACACAGCCGAGGTGAAAATATTATCAATATGGAGGTTCGTGGTATGATTAAAATGTGTTAAAATTGTGTGTTGGTATCACGAGCTACCGAATACTTAGGTTGTGTGATACTCAAAATGAGTTCGTGAAGACGACTCAGCAAGCGAATGATAAACTACGTGCATCAACTTCCCACAAGATGTAACGGTAATAGAGTATGGAGCACTCTCCACCGTTTACCACATCTGCGTGATAGCTACAGATGCACACAGTCCTATGAAAGATACTCGGCACTCGCTCTCCCTGGGCGCCAAATCAGCAACGAGCTGCACGTTACACCGTGTGTAGCCAGCGAATGTCGTGTTGAACGAGATCTCCTTGATTTGAACAGAGACGAGTGACACGCCTAAATTGAAAGATGTTTTCTTTGTCAGACTACCAATAAAGCTGTCAACTTTGGAAAAAAATTGGTCCTTCAGTAGTTGTTTATCCTTCATGGCCGTTAATGAAAAAATAACAACGTCTCTATCACTGCTGCACAGGTACTAATTGGCGATTTATTAACGTCCATGCAAGTGACAACTTACGTACACTTCTTCAAGTTTTCAGTCAATCAAAGAGAGACCCAAGTCAAATCTCTCCTAGTGACACTGGGCACTCCGGGTTACGTCCGTTTTCCGGATGGCATTTTGTGCATCGGGTGACACTGTCCTGCGGGTGACACTATACTCCGGTTGAAACTCTGTACTTTGGCTGAAACTTGTACTCATACTTCCAATAGTGAGTTATATATAGGTGTTACATAATGATGGCAGCTGGTATAAAAAACTAAAAGCATGTAGTTTATGTTATTTAATTTCAATTCTACCAACAAAACATGGCAATGGTTTCTGCTGCCATCTAAAGTTTGAAAAAATCATCAGCTACTGATGTTGTATCTCCATATGTATCGCGGCCACCGCCCTTTGCCTCTTGAAGCAACACGGGAATACCTCCTCACGCAAGCCCCGCTGGAACTCTTTGTATTTAAAAGCATAGATTATTGGGTTTGCCAGGGAGTTCAGTAGCGGCAGCACTTGCACAACGTTTATATCGACAATCACGCCTTGGATTACTCCAGTTTGAGTCAGAAATACAAAGACCACGAAAGGGCACCATGTGAAAATGAAAACTGCCGAACTCATCATCAGAACCACGGATATCCGTCGTTGTGCCACCAAGAGTTCGTCTGCAGGGCCTGGGTTGTTTTCGCGTCGTCGCATGCGGGCGCTTCGTCTTAGATTCAGGATGATTCTCCCGTAGCAGATGAACATCACAGGGAGCGGGGCGAAGATGTATATGGCAGATACGATGAGGTGTGCCTTGACCAGGCCGTAGCTTGCCTGTGACTGGAGGCACGACAGGTTGGTTACATCGTCTGCAGACATAAACATCTGAAATAAAGGTGAGGGTAGAGCAACTAGCCATGTACCAACGATTGTAAGTTTGACTCTTAAACTCGTAAAGTAGCTGGGATAGTGCAGGGGTGCACAATGGCAATGTAACGCTCAACGGTAACCGCCACTAAGGTCACAATGGATACGCTCAAAGCAAGCGCTGTGACAACGTCCTTTCTAAACAGCAGGCAAATTAACACGTTTTTGGTTCCGGACGATCCGAGGTAACTCTCGTGAAAAGTGACACAAGCTAAACTGACCAAAAGGTCTGCGACGGCCAGGTTGGCGATCAGGTAGTTGGTGGCTCTGTGCATGTACTTTGACCTGTAGATGGTAACGCAGACCAGGGCGTTGCCTAGGATACCGACAATGCCTAAGGTTACGATGGTGGCCACAATGGCATCACTGTGGATACTGGTAGTCGCATTTGATGCCTCCATTCTCGAGCTGTTGTACATGGATGCTGATCACTTTTGTAGAGATCTTTTCTGTATCAAGAGAAACAAGGAGAACAATCTATTTTCCCGCATATTTCCATCGTACCTATATTTTACCCTTAAAATCATCCGATTTTAAACAACGTGTTTGCCTAATGTAAACACCGAAATTGTTATTTTCTACTAGGTTACCTTTTTGTATTAAAAAGGATCAACGTCACATACAATAGCAATTTGTAATGACCTCCACGTTGTCTGCAGCAGAAGCGTCTTCCACTGATATAAAGGGATCCGATTTTCATTTCTGCCTCTTTCACTTCATAGTGCTATCACAATTTTGTTATCATGGTGGCCTGGTATTTGTAGTTACAAGTTTAAGAGTGAATCGTACTCTTCGTATCTTTATGTGATTCAACTGATCTTGTCGAGTTGGATCATGCAGCTGACAAAATGTGCGATATTTCGCTTACCTCAAATAACCACAGCTCTTTGGTCCTCGTGTCCTGCTCGTCAGAAGCACCAGCCGAGGTGAGAATATCAATATGGAGAGCTGAAGTATGATTAAAATGAATTTCCGTTTTCTTGATGGTTTCACGAGCTACCGAATACTTAGGTTGTGTGATACTCAACATGAAGTTTGTGACGACGGCAGCTCAGCAAGCGACTGATAAACCACGTGTATCAACTTCTAACAGTTGTAACTGTATTACAGCATGGAGCACTCGCCAACGTTTACCACATCTGCGTGATAGCTACAGACGCACACAGTCCCATGAAATATACTCGGCACTCGCTCTCCCTGAACACCAAATCAGCGACAAGTTGCACATGACAACGTGTGTAGCCAGCGAATAAGAATCAGCAAGAATATTATACTGTCGTGTTGAAGAAGATGTCCTTAATTTGATCAGGGACGTATGATCACCTAAATTGAAAGCTGTTTTCTCTATCAAAGTACCAATAAAGCTGTCAAATTTGAAACAAATGGTGGTCCTTCGGTAGTTGTTTACCCTTTATGGTCGATAATGAAAGAATCACAGAATCTCTGTCACTGCTGCTCAGGTACTAATTGGCGATTTATTAACTTTCGTACAAGTGACCATGCACGTATGTACACTTCTTCAAAGTTTTCAGCCAAGCAAAGAGAGGCCCAAGTCACTGATCCCTCCTGTGACACTGTGGACTCCGGATGACGTCTCTATTTTGGATGTCACTCTGCATGTGCACTGGGTGACAGTGTACTCCGGGTGAAACTCTAAACTCCGGGTAAAACTGTACTCCGGGTAATACTGTACTCCGGGTAACACCCCGTACTCCGGGTGTCACTCTGTATCCTGGTTGAAACTCTGTACTTTGGGTGACTCTGTTCTCGGTGACACTCTGTGTTCCGTGTGACATTTTTTAATCTGGAACATATTCCTTGAAAAGCCACAAATTATGTGCAAATGAAGTTGTTAATATCAAGGACGTATTTTGAATTCGCCTTCAGTAATGAAGATATAAGACCTTAAAGTGGGCAGTTTATCTTATTTAATTTTATTTCTAACAACAAAAGAGAACATGGTGTCTGCTGCCACCAACAGTTTGAAAAAGTAATCAGGTACAGATGCTGTATCTTTACTCTCCGAGTCACACTCTTTACTCCGGGTGACACTCAGTGTGTTACATAATGATGGCAGCTGGTATAACAAACTAACAGCATGTAGTTAATGTTATTTAATTTCAATTCTAAAACAAAACAAAAATTGTGTCTGCTGCAATCTAAAGTTTGAAAAAGTAATCAGCTACTGATGTTGTATCTCCATGTCTATCGCGGCCACCGCCCTTTGCCTCTTGAAGCAACACGGGAACACCTCTTCACGCAAGCCCCGCTGGAACTCATTGTATTTAAAAGCATAGATTATCGGGTTTGCCAGGGAGTTCAGTAGCGGCAGCACTTTCACTACGTTTATCTCCGCAAATACGCCTTGGATTACTTCAGCTTGCACCAGAAATACAAAGGCCACATATGGGCACCACGTCAAAATGAAAACTGCCGAAGTCATCATCAGAACCACGGCTACCCGTCGTTGCGCCACCAATAGTTCGTCTGCAGGGCCTGGGTTGTTTTCGCGTCGTCGCATGCTGGCGCTTCGTCTAAGATTGAGAATGATTCTCCGTAGCAGAAGAACGTCACAGGGAGTGGGGCGAAGATGTATATGGCAGATACGATGAGGTTTGCCTTGACCAGGCCGTAGGTTGTCTGTGACTGGACGCACGACAGGTTGGTTACATCGTCTGCTGACATAAACATCCGAAAGAAAGGTGAGGGTAGAGCAGCTAGCCACGTACCAACGATTGCAAGTTTGACTCTTAAACTCGTAAAGTAGCTGGGATAGTGCAGGGGATGCACAATGGCAATGCAACGCTCAACGGTAACCGCCACTAAGGTCACAATGGATACGCTCAAAGCAAGCGCTGTGACAACGTCCTTTCTAAACAGCAGGCAAATTAACACGTTTTTGGTTCCGGACGATCCGAGGTAACTCTCGTGAAAAATGACACAAGCTAAACTGACCAAAAGGTCTGCGACGGCCAGGTTGGCGATCAGGTAGTTGGTGGCTCTGTGCATGTACTTTGACCCGTAGATGGTAACGCAGACCAGGGCGTTGCCTAGGATACCGACAATGCCTAAGGTTACGATGGTGGCCACAATGGCATCATTGTGGATACTGGTAGTCGCATTTGATGCCTCCATTCTCGAGCTGTTGTACATGGATGCTGATCACTTTTGTAGAGATCTTTTCTGTATCAAGAGAAACATAGAGAACAATCTATTTTCCCGCATATTTCTATCGTACCTATGTTGGTTGTAAATGTCACATGGATCTATATCTGAATGAGTACACCACGTACACACATTTTTCCAATCTCATGAGTTCCCACAGCAACTCATAAACCAATACCCTTTTAGCGGCTGATGAGTCCGTGAACGGACGAAAATGCATTCCCGCTTATGCCCTGGTATACAACCCCCACCCAACCCCCTTGCTTGGGTACCGCCTGTTTTGGTTCGCACACTAGCGTTGATGATATTTTATTCCCACCATTAAACAAAACCCACTCTGTTTTGTTCACGGGTAATAAACACACGAGAGAATACACTATATGAATAAACCCATTGTTTTATTCAAATCAAACTATAAGAGTAACGTCTCTGGATGGGAAAGGGCCGCCGTTTTCCTCATTTTGACACTCAGTGTGTTACATAATGATGGCAGCTGGTATAACAAACTAAAAGCATGTAGTTAATGTTATTTAATTTCAATTCTAAAACAAAACAAAAATTGTGTCTGCTGCAATCTAAAGTTTGAAAAAGTAATCAGCTACTGATGTTGTATCTCCATGTCTATCGCGGCCACCGCCCTTTGCCTCTTGAAGCAACACGGGAACACCTCTTCACGCAAGCCCCGCTGGAACTCATTGTATTTAAAAGCATAGATTATCGGGTTTGCCAGGGAGTTCAGTAGCGGCAGCACTTTCACTACGTTTATCTCCGCAAATACGCCTTGGATTACTTCAGCTTGCGCCAGAAATACAAAGGCCACATATGGGCACCACGTCAAAATGAAAACTGCCGAAGTCATCATCAGAACCACGGCTACCCGTCGTTGCGCCACCAATAGTTCGTCTGCAGGGCCTGGGTTGTTTTCGCGTCGTCGCATGCTGGCGCTTCGTCTAAGATTGAGAATGATTCTCCCGTAGCAGAAGAACATCACAGGGAGTGGGGCGAAGATGTATATGGCAGATACGATGAGGTTTGCCTTGACCAGGCCGTAGGTTGTCTGTGACTGGACGCACGACAGGTTGGTTACATCGTCTGCTGACATAAACATCCGAAAGAAAGGTGAGGGTAGAGCAGCTAGCCACGTACCAACGATTGCAAGTTTGACTCTTAAACTCGTAAAGTAGCTGGGAAAGTGCAGGGGATGCACAATGGCAATGTAACGCTCAACGGTAACCGCCACTAAGGTCACAATGAATACGCTCAAAGCAAGCGCTGTGACAACGTCCTTTCTAAACAGCAGGCAAATTAACACGTTTTTGGTTCCGGACGATCCGAGGTAACTCTCGTGAAAAATGACACAAGCTAAACTGACCAAAAGGTCTGCGACGGCCAGGTTGGCGATCAGGTAGTTGGTGGCTCTGTGCATGTACTTTGACCCGTAGATGGTAACGCAGACCAGGGCGTTGCCTAGGATACCGACAATGCCTAAGGTTACGATGGTGGCCACAATGGCATCATTGTGGATACTGGTAGTCGCATTTGATGCCTCCATTCTCGAGCTGTTGTACATGGATGCTGATCACTTTTGTAGAGATCTTTTCTGTATCAAGAGAAACATAGAGAACAATCTATTTTCCCGCATATTTCTATCGTACCTATGTTGGTTGTAAATGTCACATGGATCTATATCTGAATGAGTACACCACGTACACAAATTTTTCCAATCTCATGAGTTCCTACAGCAACTCATAAACCAATACCCTTTTAGCGGCTGATGAGTCCGTGAACGGACGAAAATGCATTCCCGCTTATGCCCTGGTATACAACCCCCACCCAACCCCCTTGCTTGGGTACCGCCTGTTTTGGTTCGCACACTAGCGTTGATGATATTTTATTCCCACCATTAAACAAAACCCACTCTGTTTTGTTCACGGGTAATAAACACACGAGAGAATACACTATATGAATAAACCCATTGTTTTATTCAAATCAAACTATAAGAGTAACGTCTCTGGATGGGAAAGGGCCGCCGTTTTCCTCATTTTGACACTCAGTGTGTTACATAATGATGGCAGCTGGTATAACAAACTAAAAGCATGTAGTTAATGTTATTTAATTTCAATTCTAAAACAAAACAAAAATTGTGTCTGCTGCAATCTAAAGTTTGAAAAAGTAATCAGCTACTGATGTTGTATCTCCATGTCTATCGCGGCCACCGCCCTTTGCCTCTTGAAGCAACACGGGAACACCTCTTCACGCAAGCCCCGCTGGAACTCATTGTATTTAAAAGCATAGATTATCGGGTTTGCCAGGGAGTTCAGTAGCGGCAGCACTTTCACTACGTTTATCTCCGCAAATACGCCTTGGATTACTTCAGCTTGCGCCAGAAATACAAAGGCCACATATGGGCACCACGTCAAAATGAAAACTGCCGAAGTCATCATCAGAACCACGGCTACCCGTCGTTGCGCCACCAATAGTTCGTCTGCAGGGCCTGGGTTGTTTTCGCGTCGTCGCATGCTGGCGCTTCGTCTAAGATTGAGAATGATTCTCCCGTAGCAGAAGAACATCACAGGGAGTGGGGCGAAGATGTATATGGCAGATACGATGAGGTTTGCCTTGACCAGGCCGTAGGTTGTCTGTGACTGGACGCACGACAGGTTGGTTACATCGTCTGCTGACATAAACATCCGAAAGAAAGGTGAGGGTAGAGCAGCTAGCCACGTACCAACGATTGCAAGTTTGACTCTTAAACTCGTAAAGTAGCTGGGATAGTGCAGGGGATGCACAATGGCAATGTAACGCTCAACGGTAACCGCCACTAAGGTCACAATGGATACGCTCAAAGCAAGCGCTGTGACAACGTCCTTTCTAAACAGCAGGCAAATTAACACGTTTTTGGTTCCGGACGATCCGAGGTAACTCTCGTGAAAAATGACACAAGCTAAACTGACCAAAAGGTCTGCGACGGCCAGGTTGGCGATCAGGTAGTTGGTGGCTCTGTGCATGTACTTTGACCCGTAGATGGTAACGCAGACCAGGGCGTTGCCTAGGATACCGACAATGCCTAAGGTTACGATGGTGGCCACAATGGCATCATTGTGGATACTGGTAGTCGCATTTGATGCCTCCATTCTCGAGCTGTTGTACATGGATGCTGATCACTTTTGTAGAGATCTTTTCTGTATCAAGAGAAACAAGGAGAACAATCTATTTTCCCGCATATTTCCATCGTACCTATGTTTTACCCTTAAAATCATCCGATTTTAAACAACGTGTTTGCCTAATGTAAACACCGAAATTGTTATTTTCTACTAGGTTACCTTTTTGTATTAAAAAGGATCAACGTCACATACAATAGCAATTTGTAATGACCTCCACGTTGTCTGCAGCAGAAGCGTCTTCCACTTATATAAAGGGATCCGATTTTCATTTCTGCCTCTTTCACTTCATAGTGCTATCACAATTTTGTTATCATGGTGGCCTGGTATTTGTAGTTACATGTTTAAGAGTGAATCGTACTCTTCGTATCTTTATGTGATTCAACTGATCCTGTCGAGTTGGATCAGCTGACAAATGTGCGATATTTCGCTTACCTCAAATGACCACAGCTCTTTGGTCCTCGTGTCCTGCTCGTCAGAAGCACACAGCCGAGGTGAGAATATCAATATGGAGAGCTGAAGTATGATTAAAATGAATTTCCGTTTTCTTGATTGTTTCACGAGCTACCGAATACTTAGGTTGTGTGATACTCAACATGAAGTTTGTGACGACGGCAGCTCAGCAAGCGACTGATAAACCACGTGTATCAACTTCTAACAGATGTAACTGTATTACAGTATGGAGCACTCGCCAACGTTTACCACATCTGCGTGATAGCTACAGACGCACACAACCCCATGAAATGTACTCGGCACTCGCTCTCCCTGAACACCAAATCAGCGACAAGTTGCACATGACAACGTGTGTAGCCAGCGAATAGGAATCAGCAAGAATATTATACTGTCGTGTTGAAGAAGATGTCCTTAATTTGATCGGGGACGTATGATCACCTAAATTGAAAGCTGTTTTCTCTATCAAAGTACCAATAAAGCTGTCAACTTTGAAACAAATGGTGGTCCTTCTGTAGTTGTTTACCCTTTATGGTCGATAATGAAAGAATCACTGAATCTCTGTCACTGCTGCTCAGGTACTAATTGGCGATTTATTAACTTTCGTACAAGTGACCATGCACGTATGTACACTTCTTCAAAGTTTTCATCCAAGCAAAGAGAGGCCCAAGTCACTGATCCCTCCTGTGACACTGTGGACTCCGGATGACGTCTCTATTTTGGATGTCACTCTGCATGTGCACTGGGTGACAGTGTACTCCGGGTGAAACTCTAAACTCCTGGTAAAACTTAGTCTTGGTTCAAGACTGTATTGGTGTGGATACTCGAACCGCACTGACCATACGTGTGTACGTACAGGTAATCCGCACACACGTACGCACGGAACTGTCACTAATACAGTCTTTGGAATCGTGTAAAATCTCCCCCCGAAATCGGGGGGAAACACACTGCGCATGCGTTGCATCTAAAGTCGGGCGCTGCCCATTTTCTGCTCACGCACGTGCACGCACGTAAACAAGGCACCCCGTGAAGTTACACAATAGTATGGTACTGTATACGCGCCTTTTGGTTCAAATTTCGACCATGTGACTGGGCGAAAGTTGGGGAGATTATATTACTGTGTATTTCAGTGGCTAATTTACAACATAATGTAGAAATCCACGGTTGCTGAATTATTGTACCTTGTAATACTATAATTCCATTGCATTTGGTGAAAACAAACACGAAGCAAGGAGTTTTAAAAGTGGTATTTAAGTATTATTTAGCCTGAGGCCTACAGTGAAACACTCCATTTTAAGTTACATGTATTATAGGCATGTAGGCCTATAAACAAAAAAACATTTACACTGTTCATAATTTGTAGCTCTTTGATAATTCACACTGTAAACAACGAGTGAATGCTACATACACCTGTACACCGCATGCATAGCAATACCCACAGGTCGGCCGCGGGAATGCAGCAATATCTCGACTGCATTGTTTCACCCGGGCGTTGGCATGGGAGCTGACCGCAGGCCTCGAAGTTCAGGTTTTGCCTGAGGGGAATGACCATATATGACCAGCGTCATTCTTATAAATCATACATATTCAACAGTGTGCCATGGTGACGAAGTAGCGCGCTACATACATTATACTAACGAGGTGCGCACGCAACTCACAGCCCTTACACGACTCCCAAGACTATGTTATAGACTGCCTTTACGTACGTGCGGGTCAGTGCGGATAATCGGTTCTTACGTTCGAGTACGGTAATAACATAGTCGTGGACCAAGACTAGGTAAAACTGTACTCCGGGTAATACTGTACTCCGGGTAACACCCCGTACTCCGGGTGTCACTCTGTATCCTGGTTGAAACTCTGTACTTTGGGTGACTCTGTTCTCGGTGACACTCTGTGTTCCGTGTGACATTTTTTAATCTGGAACATATTCCTTGAAAAGCCACAAATTATGTGCAAATGAAGTTGTTAATATCAAGGACGTATTTTGAATTCGCCTTCAGTAATGAAGATATAAGACCTTAAAGTGGGTAGTTTATCTTATTTAATTGTATTTCTAACAACAAAAGAGAACATGGCGTCTGCTGCCACCAACAGTTTGAAAAAGTAATCAGGTACAGATGCTGTATCTTTACTCTCCGAGTCACACTCTTTACTCCGGGTGACACTCAGTGTGTTACATAATGATGGCAGCTGGTATAACAAACTAAAAGCATGTAGTTAATGTTATTTAATTTCAATTCTAAAACAAAACAAAAATTGTGTCTGCTGCAATCTAAAGTTTGAAAAAGTAATCAGCTACTGTTGTTGTATCTCAATGTCTATCGCGGCCACCGCCCTTTGCCTCTTGAAGCAACACGGGAACACATCTTCACGCAAGCCCCGCTGGAACTCATTGTATTTAAAAGCATAGATTATTGGGTTTGCCAGGGAGTTCAGCAGCGGCAGCACTTGCACAACGTTTATATCCACAATTACGCCTTGGATTACTCCAGTTTGCGTCAGAAATACAAAGACCACGAACGGGCACCAGGTGAAAATGAAAACTGCCGAAGTCATCATCAGAACCACGGCTACACGTCGTTGCGCCACCAAGAGTTCGTCTGCAGGGCCTGGATTGTTTTCTCGTCGTCGCATGCGGGCGCTTCGTCTAAGATTCAGGATGATTCTCCCGTAGCAGATGAACATCACAGGGAGTGGGGCGAAGATGTATATGGCAGATACGACGAGGCTTGCCTTGACCAGGCCGTAGCTTGCCTGTGACTGGAGGCACGACAGGTTGGTTACATCGTCTGCAGACATAAACATCTGAAAGAAAGGTGAAGGTAGAGCAACTAGCCATGTACCAGCGATTGTAAGTTTGACTCTTAAACTTGTAAAGTAGCGGGGATACTGCAGGGGATGCACTATGGCTATGTAACGCTCAACGGTAACCGCCACTAAGGCCACAGTGGACACATTGTACTCTGCATGAAACCTTGCACTCCGGGTGACACTTTTCACTTCAGGTGATACTGTACTCCGGATGACACTCTGTACTCCGGGTGACATCGGTTGTACTCCGGGTGACACACTGTACTCAGAATGAAACGTTATACTCCGGGTGACACTTTTCAGTTTGGTTGACACTATACTCCGGCTGATACAGTGCTTCGGGTGACATGTTCTTACTGTGGGTGACGCTTTGTGCTTCGGATAATACTGTGTACTCCGTTTGACACACTTTTCTCAGGATGAAACCGTACTCCGGGGGACACTTGTACTCCATGTGACACTTTGTAATCCGTGTGACACTCTGTACTCGGGGACACTCTGTTCTTCGGGTGACACTGTTCTACGAGGGACATTCTGCACTCCTGGTGACAATTTGTATTCCTGACTGTCCATATGACAAACTGTATTCCGAATATAACTGTGCTCCTGGTGACATTACTCCGGGTGTAATCTGTAATTTGTAATCTGGAACATAATCCTGTAAAAAGCATCATGCTTGTTTCCGGCTGCTCCAAGGTACCGCTCCTGAAAAATGACGAAAGCTACACTGGCCAAAAGGTCTGCAACAGCAAGGTTGGCGATCAGGTAGTTGGTGGCTCTGTGCATGAACTTTGACCTATAGATGGTGACGCAGACCAGGGCGTTGCCTAGGGTACCGATAACGCCTAGGGTCACCAGGGATGCAAAAACGGCATCCTTCTGGGAACTGGTCGTCGCATTTGATGCCTCCATTCTCGGAAATGTGTGGATGTTAATTCCAACGATGGAGATATCAATCTGTAATAATGTGTTTCAATTTTCTACTTTAACAAGAGCTACAACATGTACCCGAATTAGTTATACCTAATAGTTTGTGACGACGACGGCTTAACAAGCGACTGATAAACCAAGTGTATCAACCTGCAACATATGTAACTGTAATGCAGTATGGAGCACTCTCCATTGTTTACCATATCTGCGTAATAGTTACAGACGCGCACACAGTCCTATGAAAGATACAGTCGGTACTCGGTCTCTCTGAACGCCAAATCAGCAGCGAGCTTCACTTGACAACGTGTTTATTCGCTGAATGACCATCAGCAAGAATCCAGTACTGTTGTGTTGAACTAGATCTCCTTAATTTGATCAGAGACGAGTGACACGCCTAAATTGAAAGCTGTTTTCACTGTCAGACTACCAATAAAGCTGTCAACTTTGAAAAACGTCCTACCTTCGGTAGTTGCTTATCCTTCCTGGCCCATAATGAAAGAATAACAACATCTCTGTCACTGCTGCGCATGTACTAATTGGCGATTTATTAGCTTTATGGCTAGCGACTACGTGTGTAAACTTCTTTCTTTACAAAATACCAAGTTTGCAGGGCCTTTATGAGCACGAAGTTAAATGTCAAACACAGTCATAAAACCTTGCTTTCTAACCACAAGTAACCATCAAACAATTCACACGAAGTCTGAAGGTTACATGTCTATGACTTGAGGAGTTTGATTACACAAAAGGCCAATATCAATGTTCAACGCATAATTATTAATCACATTAATTGCTTCCTACTTAGTGACGTCACAATATAAGTTGCAAGATCACCATTGACAGATCATCTAAAACATAGATGAACAAGTTTTGGGTATCGAGCACAGAATAAGTAGTTCCCCACGGGAAAATTGACAGCTAAGCAAAATGAGAAACCCACATCAAGTCCGTACTGATGGCACTCTGTACCCATGATGAGACACTGTACTCCGGGTGACGCTTTGTACTCCGGGTGACATTCTGATATCCTAGTGTCACCTTCCACTTCGGGTGAAAATGTACTCCGAGTGACACTCTGTACTACGGGTGACACTCTGTACTCAGGGTGGCACTCTGCACACCGGGTGACGCTCTGTACTACGAATGACACGTCATGTTGGTGATACCCCGTACTCTTGGTGACACTTTGTACTATGGGTGGCACTATGTACTTCGGGTGGCACTCTGTATTCCGCGTGACACTTTCCATTTCGGATGACACTGTACTCCCTGAGACTTTACTTCAGGTGACAATGTACTTCGGGTGATCGTAAAGCTCTGTACTCCGTGTGACACTCTGTTCTCCGAGTTACACTCGAACTGAACTACTCGGGGTGACATTATTCCGTGTGACCTTTTGTAATCGGGAACATATATAATCCCAGAAAAGCCAATGCGGTTTGAAAAGCAAGGACATGATTTCAATTCGCATTGCAATAATTTATAGACGGTCGCCTAATGCTTGGTGCAGGTAGAACTTTAAAGTGTTTATTTCATTCAATATTGTGGCCATGTCTGCTGCCATCAAAAGTCATCAGCTACTGATGTTCTATATCCTTATCTATCGCGGCCACCGCCCGTTGCCTCTTGAAGCAACACGGGAACACCTCCTCACGCAAGCCCCGCTGGAACTCGTTGTATTTAAAAGCATAGATTATCAGGTTTGCCAGGGAGTTCAGTAATGGTAGCACGTAAACCAGGTTATCGATCACAAGACTTTGCGACATAGATACCAAGACCGCGAATGGACACCACGTGAGAATAAAAACTGCCGAAGTCATCATCAGAACCACAGCTACCCGTCGTTGCGCCAACAAAAGTTCATATGCAGGTCCTGGGTTGTTCTCGCGTCGCCGAATGAGGGCACTTCTTCTCAGATTCAGGATGATTTTCCCGTAGCAGATGAACATTACAGGAATTGGGGCGATAATAAATATGGCAGCTAATATGACGCTTACCGTGACCAAGCCGTGACTGACCTGTGACTGGAGGCACGACAGGTTGGTTAACTCGTCTGCGGGCGTAAAGATTTAGTTGATGGTTCAACAACTAGCCATGTCCCGGCAATAGTAAGTTTGACTCTTAAACTTGTGAAGTAGCGGGGGTAGTGCAGGGGATGCACTATGGCTATGTAACGCTCCACGGTAACCGCCACTAAGGTCACAGTGGATACGCTCACAGCAAAAACTAGGATAAGTGCCTTTGTAAACAGCAAGCAAATCATCATGTTCTTGGGATTATTTCCGGCTGATCCGCTCCTGAAGAATGACGAAAGCTGCACTGGCCAAAAGGTCTGCCACGGCTAGGTTGGCGATCAGGTAGTTGGTTGCTCTGTGCATGAACTTTGACCTGTAGATGGTGACGCAGACCAAGGCGTTGCCTAGGGTACCGATAATGCCGAGGGTCACCAGGGATGCAAAAATGACATCCTTCTTGGAACTGGTCGTTGCATTTGATGCCTCCATTCTCGTTATATTAGGCCTGTCGGCAATAACAAAACAGAAGAACCAAAAAAGATGATATTCTTGAATAAACTCTTTCTTTGTTTTTTTCCTCCTGAAAAATTCAACAAAAGTAAAGTCAGATGATAATGCGCTGTTCTGGCCATCAATTTCTTTTCTTTTTTTTGTAGAGAGAACCACAACTCAATGATAAACTGTGGAATGGTTTCTCAGCATAAGGTCCATTTTGTCCACAATACGAATTCAATATATAATTGACCTGAGATTTTCAGAGGCAAAATAGAAGTCCCTAGTGCATGTACTCCATGGATCATTGAGGGCTTCAGCTCACTTTGTTCAGTCGTATGAGCGTACACCAGTCCGAGGTGATGGCTCCGAGCAGCAGGGGCCCTTTTGGCCACAGGAGTCCGAGAGACTGCCAGCAGCTGGGCGGCAGGCACATGTCCGCCGTGGCGCACGGCGGAGGACTCTGGCTCCGAGAGGCACTGACCGAGGGGTGAGTTCTCACGTGACTTACCTCAAAAGCAACAACGTTCCTCTCGTGTCCTACTTGTCAGACGCCACAGACGAGGTGAGATTACCAATAGGGAGGTTTGTGGTATAATTAAGATATCTTTCAATTTTCTGTTGGTGTCACGAGCTATCCCATGTAGCCGAATAGTGCTATAGCTGATATTGTTAGGTTGTGTGATACTCAACATGAAGTTTTTGACGACGACGGCTCAGCAAGCGACTGATAAACCCGACGTGTAACAGCTTGCCACAGGATGTCTTTACAGCATTGGACACTCGCTACAGTTTACCACATCTGCGTGATGGGTACAAACGCACACAGACCTATGAAAGATACTCGGAACTTGCTCTCTCTGAGCGCCCAATCAGCAGCGCCATGTACTCCGGGTCATACTTTGTACTCCGAGTCAGTCACACCCTGTACTCCGTGTGGCACCCTGGACTCATGGTGACACTCTGGACCCCGTGTGACTCCGTACTCCAGGTAACACTGTACTCCGGCGTGACACTCTGTACGTCCTCCATGTGACACTCTGAACTCTTGATGACACTTAACTCAGTCTGACACTCTAATTCGTGTGGCAGTCTGTAATCTAGAACACAATTCTTGAAAAGTCAAACAATATAAAACATTCAAATGAGCTTGTAAAAGGCAAGAACCCAACGATGGATTATTTATGACTGTTTAACTGAAACGCTGGTAGTTTCTTTTGTTTCATTTTAATTCTAACAATGCTGTCTGCTGCCACCAAGAGTTGTCTGCTACTGATGTTGTATCTCCTGGTTATTCACAACTTCAATGTCAGTGTTTCTCGCGGCCACCGCCCGTTGCCTCTTGAAGCAACACGGGAATACCTCCTCACGCAAGCCCCGCTGGAACTCCTTGTATTTAAAAGCATAGATGATCGGGTTTGCCAGGGAGTTCAGTAGCGGCAGCACATACAACGTGTTAGCGTCCATAATTTCACCTTGGTTTGTTCCATACTTTGCCATGCAATACAAGCCCACGAATGGGCACCATGCGAGAATAAAAACTGCCGAAGTCATCATCAGAACCACGGCTACTCGTCGTTGCGCCACCAAGAGTTCGTCTCTATGGTCTGTGTTGTTCTCGCGTCGCCGCATGCGGGCGCTGTGTCTCAGATTCAGAATGATTTTCCCGTAGCAGACGAACATCATAGCGATTGGGGCGAAGATGTATGTGGCCATTACGATGATACCTGTTATGACCAAGCCGTGACTGGCCTGTGACTGGAGGCACGACAAGTTGGTTCCATCGTCTACAGGCATAAACATCAGCAAGCAAGTCGAAGGTACAGCAGCTAGCCATGTCCCGGCAATAGTAAGTTTGACTCTTAAACTTGTGAAGTAGCGGGGATAGTGCAGGGGATGCACAATGGCAATGTAACGCTCAACGGTAACCGCCACTAAGCTCACAGTGGATACGCTCAAAGCAAGCGCTGTGAGAACTCTATTTCTAAACAGCAGGCAAATAAATACGTTCTTGGTTCCGGACGATCCGAGGTAACTCTCGTGAAAAATGACACAAGCTACACTGACCAACAGGTCTGCCACGGCCAGGTTGGCGATCAGGTAGTTAGTGGCTCTGTGCATGAACTTTGACCTGTAGATGGTGACGCAGACCAGGGCGTTGCCTAGAAACCCGATAATGCCGAGGGTTACCATGGTGGCCGCTATGGTATCACCGTGGATGCTGGTAGTCTCATTTGATGCCTCCATTCTCGAGCTCTGTTGTGCGTGGATGCTGATCACTTAATGAAGATATTTTCTGTATCGAGAGAAAAATAGAGAACAATCTATTTTTTCCGTCCACATTTCCATCGTACCTATGCTTTACCCTTAAAATCCTCCGATTTTAAACAACGTGTTTGCGTGTTGTAAAAACCGAAACTTTTCTTTTCTAGGAAGTAACCTTTTTGTATAAAAAAAGGTCCCAAATCACAGGCAAATTGCGTTTTCTAATGACCTCCACATTGTCTACAGCAGAAGAGTCTTTCAGTAAAATAAAGGGATCTACAGCAGAAGAGTCTTTCAGTCAAATAAAGGGATCGGATTTCTATTTCTGCCTCTTTTACCTCATGTTGCTGTCCCATTTTTGTATCATGGCGGCCTAATATTTGTAGTTTAAGAGTAAACCTTACTTTTCGTATCTTTTTGTGATTCAACTGATCTTGTTGATTTGGAGTAGTTAACATAATTATTGTGCGATATTTCGCTTACCTCAAATGACCACAGCTTTTCAGTCCTCGTGTCCTGCTCGTCAGAAGCACACAGCCGAGGTGAAAATATTATCAATATGGAGGTTCGTGGTATGATTAAAATGTGTTAAAATTGTGTGTTGGTATCACGAGCTACCGAATACTTAGGTTGTGTGATACTCAAAATGAGTTCGTGAAGACGACTCAGCAAGCGAATGATAAACTACGTGCATCAACTTCCCACAAGATGTAACGGTAATAGAGTATGGAGCACTCTCCACCGTTTACCACATCTGCGTGATAGCTACAGATGCACACAGTCCTATGAAAGATACTCGGCACTCGCTCTCCCTGGGCGCCAAATCAGCAACGAGCTGCACGTGACACCGTGTGTAGCCAGCGAATGTCGTGTTGAACGGGATCTCCTTAATTTGAACAGAGACGAGTGACACGCCTAAATTGAAAGATGTTTTCTTTGTCAGACTACCAATAAAGCTGTCAACTTTGGAAAAAAATTGGTCCTTCAGTAGTTGTTTATCCTTCATGGCCGTTAATGAAAGAATAACAACGTCTCTATCCCTGCTGCTCAGGTACTAGTTGGCGATTTAATAACGTTCATGCAAGTGACAACTTACGTACACTTCTTCAAGTTTTCAGTCAAGCAAAGAGAGACCCAAGTCAAATCTCTCCTAGTGACACTGGGCACTCCGGGTTACGTCCGTTTTCCGGATGGCATTTTGTGCATCGGGTGACACTGTCCTGCGGGTGACACTATACTCCGGTTGAAACTCTGTACTTTGGCTGAAACTTGTACTCATACTTCCAATAGTGAGTTATATATAGGTGTTACATAATGATGGCAGCTGGTATAAAAAACTAAAAGCATGTAGTTTATGTTATTTAATTTCAATTCTACCAACAAAACATGGCAATGGTTTCTGCTGCCATCTAAAGTTTGAAAAAATCATCGGCTACTGATGTTGTTTCTCCATATCTATCGCGGCCACCGCCCTTTGCCTCTTGAAGCAACACGGGAATACCTCCTCACGCAAGCCCCGCTGGAACTCTTTGTATTTAAAAGCATAGATTATTGGGTTTGCCAGGGAGTTCAGTAGCGGCAGCACTTGCACAACGTTTATATCGACAATCACGCCTTGGATTACTCCAGTTTGAGTCAGAAATACAAAGACCACGAAAGGGCACCATGTGAAAATGAAAACTGCCGAACTCATCATCAGAACCACGGCTATCCGTCGTTGTGCCACCAAGAGTTCGTCTGCAGGGCCTGGGTTGTTTTCGCGTCGTCGCATGCGGGCGCTTTGTCTTAGATTCAGGATGATTCTCCCGTAGCAGATGAACATCACAGGGAGTGGGGCGAAGATGTATATGGCAGATACGATGAGGTTTGCCTTGACCAGGCCGTAGCTTGCCTGTGACTGGAGGCACGACAGGTTGGTTACATCGTCTGCAGACATAAACATCTGAAATAAAGGTGAGGGTAGAGCAACTAGCCATGTACCAGCGATTGTAAGTTTGACTCTTAAATGTGTAAAGTAGCGGGGATACTGAAGGGGATGCACTATGGCTATGTAACGCTCAACGGTAACCGCCACTAAGGCCACATTGGACACACTAAACGCTAACACTACAATAAGTGCCTTTCCGAACAGCAGGCAAATGATCACATTCTTGGGATCAGTTCCGGACGATCCGAGGTAACGCTTCTGAATGATGACATGAGCTACACTGGCCAAAAGATCTGCTAAAGCCAGGTTGGCGATCAGGTAGTTGGTGGCTCTGTGCATGAACTTTGACTTGTAGATAGTGACGCAGACCAGGGCGTTGCCCAGGGTACCGATAATACCAAGGGTCACAAGGGATGCAACAGTGACATCATTCTGGGAACTGGTCGTCCCATTTGATGCCTCCATTCTCCGTAGTCTATTTGTATCACGAGCTATCAGAGTGTAGCTAAATTAGTTATACCTAATAGTTAGGTTATGTGATACCCAACATAAAGTTTGAGACAACGGAGGCTCAGCAAGCGACTGATAAACCACGTGCATCAACTTCCCACAAATACAACTGTAATGCAGTATGGGGCACTCGCCACCGTTTACCACATCTGCGTGATAGCTACAGATGCGCACACACAGTCTTATGAAAGATACTCGGGACTCCCTATCTCTTAACGCCAAATCAGCGACAAGGTGCACTTGACCACGTGTTTTTTCGCTGAATGACCATCAGCAAGAATCTTATATTGTCGTGTTGAACTAGATCTCCCTAATTTGGTCAGGGACGAGTGACGCGCCTAAATTGAAAGCTGTTTGTATAAAGACTACTAATAAGGCTGTCAACTTTATAAAATATATGGTTTCTTTGGTTGTTGACCCTTTATGGCCGATAATGAAAGAATAACAATTAACGTATCTCTGACTATTTTGCTGAAGTACTTATTGGCGATTTATTAGTTTTCGTGCAATTGACTACGTAGTACGTTATTTTTCCCTTGACAAACAAAGTTTGAAGTGCCTTTATGGGCACGAAGTTAAATGTCAAACACATGAAACCTTGCTTTCTAACCACAAGTTACCAACAAACATTTCACAAGACGTCTAAAGAGTACATTTTAACGACTTAAGGAGTTTGATTACTCATAAGGCCGATATCAAAGTAAAAACGCACAATTATTTATCTTAATCGCTACCTCATTGCTGACGTCCCACTATAAGTTGCTAGAGCAACAGATCGTCTTAAACATAGATGATAAAGATTTGTGACATCTAGCCCAGAAAAAGCAGTTCTCCACTGTAGAGTTATCAGCTAAGCAAATAGAGACACCCAGGCAAGTCCGTACTGATGGCCGGCACTCTGAACCCAAGATGAAACCCTGTACTCCGGGAGACGCTATACTTTCGGTGACAGTCTGTACTCTGTAGTAGGGGTGATTGACGCTCTGTTCTCCGGATGACACTCTGTACTACGGGTTACAACGTGTTTATTCGCTGAATGACCATCAGCAAGAATCCAGTACTGTTGTGTTGAACTAGATCTCCTTAATTTAATCAGAGACAAGTGACACGCCTAAATTGGAAGCTGTTTTCACTGTCAGACTACCAATAAAGCTGTCAACTTTGAAAAACGTTCTACCTTTGGTAGTTGTTTATCCTTCATGGCCCATAATGAAAAAATAACAACATCTCTGTCACTGCTGCGCAGGTACTAATTGGCGATTTATTAGCTTTCTGGCTAGCGACTACGTGTGTAAACGTCTTTCTTTACAAACTACCAAGTTTGCAGGGCCTTTATGAGCACGGAGTTAATGTCAAACACAGTCATAAAACCTTGCTTTTTGACTACAAGTAACCATTAAACAATTCACACGACGTATAAAGCTTACATGTCTATGACTTGAGGAGTTTGATTACACAAAAGGCCAATATCAATGTTCAACGCATAATTATTAATCACATTAATTGCCATCTAATTAGTGGCGTCACGATATAAGTTGCAAGAGCACCATTGACAGATCATCTAAAACATAGATACAAAAGTTTTGGATATCGAGCACATAATAAGCAGTTCTGCACGGAAAAATTATCAGCTAATCAAAATGAGAAACCCAAATCAAGTCCGTACTGATGGCACTCTGTACCCATGATGAGACGCTGTACTCCGGGTGACGCTTTGTACTCCAGGTGACATTCTGATATCCTAGTGACACTTTCCACTTCGGGTGAAAATGTACTCCGAGTGACACTCTGTACTACGAGTGACACGTACTGTTGGTGATACCCTGTACTCTTGGTGACAATGTTGTACTCTGGGTGGCACTATGTACTTCGGGTGGCACTCTGTATTCCGCGTGACACTTTCCATTTCGGATTACACTGTCTCAAGGAGTACAGTGTACTCCTTGAGACTTTACTTCAGGTGACAATGTACGTTGGGTAATCGTAAAGCTCTGTACTACGTGTGGCACTCTGTTCTCCGAGTGACACTCGAACTGTACTTCTCTGGGTGACATTATTCAGTGTGACATTTTGTAATCGGGAACGTAATCCCAGAAAAGCCAATGCGGTTTGAAAAGCAAGGACATGATTTCAATTCGCATTGCAATAATTTCTAGACGGTCGCCTAATGCTTGGTGCAGGTAGAATTTTAAAGTGTTTATTTCATTCCATTTTGTGGCCATGTCTGCTGCCATCAAAAGTTTGAAAAAGTCATCAGCTACTGATGTTGTATCTCCATGTCTATCACGGCCACCGCCCTTTGCCTCTTGAAGCAACACGGGAACACCTTCTCACGCAAGCCCCGCTGGAACTCCTTGTATTTAAAAGCATAGATTATCGGGTTTGCCAGGGAGTTCAGTAGCGGTAGTACATACAACATGTTAGCGTCCATAATTACACCTTGGTTTGTTCCATACTTTGCCATACAATACAATCCCGGGAATGGGCACCATGTGAGAATAAAAACTGCCGAAGTCATCATCAGAACCACAGCTACCCGTCGTTGCGCCACCAAGAGTTCGTCTCCAGCAGCCGATTTCACGAAACTCCAAATGTTGCGTACGCAACATTTTGTTGCGTAACTTACGCAACATTTTCCTGCCTTGGTTGCACAAGCTATGGCCGTTTCACAAAACTTACGCAACATTTGTACGTGGTGTAAGTTACGCAATGTTTCGTGAAATCGGCTGCAGGGCCTGGGTTGATCTCGCGTCCCCGCATGCGGGCGCTTTGTCTCAGATTTAGGATGATTTTCCCGTAGTAGATAAACATCACATCAATTGGGGCGAAGACGTATGTGGCCATTACGATGATGCCTGTTATGTACGAAGCAGAAATCGGGTCAAAAAGATTGGAACACATTACTTGGAATCGGATGAATTTTTGAGAAGCTAACATGTTTTGAAACCTAATGTTTTGAAAAATCGAACATATTTTTTAAGACTCGGTTGCAATTCCAAAAACCTAACATGTTTTTCGATTTCAAAAGTTTCGGATGCTTTTCAGAATCGGATGAAATGAAAACTCGGATGAAATTAACACACACTCTATGGCTGTTTTATGCCTACGGCTGTTTTGTGGGCATTCGGAACTTGAAAATGCATTCGAATTGAAAACCATTAAATCATTTAACCTAAGGGCAGCATGTACATGTTCAACAACAATTGTTAATTGTACCATGCCCCGTGAAGCACCGCCCTGGCGTTGAAATATGAACATGATATAAATGTAATACTTTTAAATAATGTAGCGGTCCGGCCCCCGGCCGATCGCTCGAAGGCGGCGGCTCGTCCGCCACTGAAGGTGGATACGGAGGCAAACGTTACAGCCAGGAAAAAAAAAGGAACGCCAGGCAGGCAGAACAAGGACCAGAAAGACACGGTGCAGTTGAACTTCAAATGATCGGCTTGATTTATTTATTTATTTTACGCCATCACCATCAAATGAACAAAGTAAAACAGGGAATTAGGGGCCTATATATGTTACTCCCACGGACGCCATATCGCACGTCTTTCCTCGACCATGTCTCCAATTGCAATCCCCGCGAAAGCCTGGGAAGATTGCCAAAACCCTCGACTGACCCGCCAAAATGTATCAAAGTGTCGGTCACTTCCGGCAGAAATCGCGTGTCACCCAGAGCAACACTCGGTGCACGCAACATGCAATGCACTATACATGGCCACGCACTGTTCACATGCACCAGAAGGTTAAATGTCAAATAATATAATTGAGATTACACGAAATGAGAAAACCCCAGACCACTACAGGTTCCCTACTTGAAGACCACGCGACCCGAGTGGTCCTAAAAGAAAGCCAAAATACATGTTCACATGAATAAATGCGGGTCATCAAAGTTATCTTATAAATCAAACTTCTGGGTCTGAATAATAACCTTCTATACAAATTGGTCACAACCACAAAGCTTAATTTAAACCAATTTAATGAGCTATTTTGCTCATTAGCAATCAGGTACATGTAGTGTCAGACAATAAGATTCAGAATCATCATTAAATTACAATGACTAACTTCCATCAACAAAACAAAATAAGCTGAGCTAAATTCCTTTAGCTTTGAATACTTGGGAATGTTTCTTAACAACATAACTTTTACACACATAATTGTTGCATACTTTAGCAAGAAACCTAAAAGACTACCAGAGGAACACCAGATTCACATGATGTATAATTATTAAAAGGGTGCACATCTGCTATGCCAACTGGCAATAACCAGATAAACGAAGTCGGACAGAATGCAGACACGGTTGAGAGGAGGATTTTCCATGTCCTGAAACATAGCACAAGGCATCATGAGTCAGGCAACCTCACACCATATCCAGATCCTACCTAAACAACTATCGTACAAAATATCACCAAATACAACAGACAACACACAATTTACAATTGTAAGTTCAATCAGTCACCAAGAAACATTGCGTTCCGCCTATATCCCCGAGTAAAAACCAGTCTATTGAAACAATATTAAATCGGATAAGATTTATCCATATCAGGCACAATACATATTTCCCTGGATCCTCCTCAATGATTGAGCAATGTTGGAATAAATTAAAGGAGATGACATCAACTATCTCCCGAAGAGCTGACAAACTGAAAGGAGCATCACCCCTCACTATCAGTACAGGGTAAGATGCAATACAAATTGCAACATCAGTCACTGTTTTCAAAAACGGATTGTACATGCATTTCCCAAAAAAGTACAAATTGGTATCACGGTAAACTGTCAAGTGACTAAGTCAAACAAATGTCTCACGTACTGGGTCATAACGATATGCCCACCGATAGCGAGAACAAAAACAAAAGTCTCACTTACAGAGTCACGCCCACTGATGGTGAGAAGACAAAAGTCTCACTTACAGGGTCACGCCCACTGATGGTGAGAAGACAAAAGTCTCACTTACAGGGTCACGACCACTGATGGTGAGAAGACAAAAGTCTCACTTACAGGGTCACGCCCACTGATGGTGAGAAGAAAACATTCTGACAAGCACTCAACAGCCACCCTGAGAGCCAAACAACAAGCTGTCATAAACGTACATGGGCATAAAAATTGGGAATGCATTGTAAGACCAGTTTCCACAAATATTAACCATAGTGATCAATCGACTTCCAACAATAACTCTGTGTCTCAATTTATGAGAAACACCAGTTACATCTAGTTACAAATTAAGTATTTCCTTATTGATTTACTAAATCAATAATAACAACTTAGTATTTACTTGTTATACAGACAAAATCCCACAAAAAAATATGTGATACACTATCTTAATCACAACAATTAGACTGTGATAAATGTCTAGTCACTCCAGACAGAAAACAACTTCTGAGGTTATAGTATTTTGAAGTACTGAATCAAAATCACTGGGTAAGAACTTCCCTACTTTTTTTCCAGATAAAATAAAGAGTCTTTAACAACACTCCGTTTACAATTTTGCTTAAATAATGTGTGACAAGATGGATCATGTTACACTGAGCAGAATACTTAGTGGACAAAATTATTAAATATTAAGGCTCTATGTCAAACTCGAATGAGCATACAATGATGAAACTGGCAAGCTATTACTCAATGTAACAGAAACAATTCTATCAATCACATACAAATAATGCATCCCAAGAAATGGCTTAATGGCAAGTGCCATACAAGGTGTCTCACAACTGAGAACAAAAAGAGTCAGATATACACAACCGACTACAAAAAATACCCTTATACAGACATAACAATGATATTATAATCATTCTCAATAAGTTTAACAGCCATAATATACAAATGTGGGAGCAACACCCATCTCACAAAGTACTTATGGTTAAAGGCATTGGAATATGGAGCAATAAAAAGGGCATTTCTTTATACACAGTCTAACCACAGACCATAGACAAAAACCTGAGGCATTACACATGTCTCACAATGGGACTCATACTAAAAGACAGAAAATTAAGCTGGTCACTACCAACTAAATCTTAAAGAACCTGTCAAAAGAAGTACATAGGGCTCATAAACACAGAAATGCAAAATACATTCTCCAATTCCATAAAACCAGTGATTGATACAAAATTGCATAAAGTTTCTGTCAGAGCATTTCAATGAAATACAAATTGCCACAAGCATCTACCTTACATGAATCCAGTTTTCAAAATGCAAAACAGTCACATATACTCTTGCACAAGGGGTTAATTCATACAGCCAATACAGAGTGAAACAACTTCACCTTTAAAACAAACTGTAATACCCCTACAACACCAAAGTTAACTACTACAAAGTAAATACACAGCTTTCGGTGAATGGGTCCAGGAACATGTCACAACTTTCACTGTCTGCCAAGACATTACAAATCTGAACGAACCCTAGTGGTTCCCTAATTTTTTCTCTGCCTTGCAGTTTGAAGAGCGCAAAGACACTTTGTTGTCGGAGTATAAACAAAATACGGCTGCCTGATAACTAAAAACTTGGGCCAACAAATGACCACAAAATATAAATGGTCTGCACACTCAGACACAAATGGTACACTAACGTTAGTACTCAAGCCAATGTATAACGTTAGTAGGCCTAGAGATGGAACAAGCCACACATAAAAGTAAATAATTTCGACCTTTGATTCAATGCAAAGTGTAACGTCAGACCAATTATACAAAAATCTGTTCCAAAAATTCCACACCACAAGTAGGAATATACAAATTAGAAATGTATATTAACTTCAAAATGAACAGATCACAATGCAATGGCCGTTAGTAAAAATTTGTCAAAAGTGCAATAACGAAATTGTAACTTACATGTACACAATTCAAAAGAGTGTCACGACAACCGGAACAATGCAGAAAGGTCCTTCGATACATGATTGAAAGTGGCCACAGGATACAGTTCAACGGCATCACCGCGAAGTTCCAGCAACTGTTGGACGAAAGTTAATGACACATCACATCGCGCCGAAACCGAAAAATGTCCGTATGGACTTGAGACAGTCAATTCTTGTCTTGCGCCATGTTGACCTGTCCTCAGCTTGAACGTGCTGAATACCGATTCACCGCGACAACGACAGGAACTCGATCCTCAGCAGCCCGGACCAGAAGCTGCGCCGACCGCACGTCTCCATTTCCGCGGCGGGGAAAACGTTCGACGCGACCACCAGCAACAACAGGGGCTCGATCGGTCTTCACGGCAACTTGGCGAACGTACTGGACAAGATCGTGGCTTCATCAACAGCTAGTAGGCCACATCAGTAGCGGTCATCAGGAATGACATCATGACGGAATGCAGCTAGAAAGCTGCCTGCCCGTAAACGGTAGTAAAGCCTCCATCCTGTCTACGACGCCATTTTTGTAGCGGTCCGGCCCTCGGCCGATCGCTCGGAGGCGGCGGCTCGTCCGCCACTGATGGTGGATACGGAGGCAAAAGTTACAGCCAGGAAAAAAAACGAACGCCAGGCAGGCAGAACAAGGACCAGAAAGACACTCGGTGCAGTTGAACTTAAATTGATCGGCTTGATTAATTTATTTATTTTACGCCATCACCATCAAATGAACAAAGTAAAACAGGGAAGTAGGGGCCTATGTTACTCCCACGGACGCCATATCTCACATCTTTCCTCGACCATGTTTCCAATTGCAATCCCCGCGAAAGCGTAGGAAGATTGCCATAACCCTCGTCTGACCCGCCAAAATGTATCAAAGTTTCGGCCACTTCCGGCCGAAAGCGCGTGTCACCCAGAGCAACACTCGGTGCACGCAACACGCAATGCACCATACACCATACATGGCCACGCACTGTTCACATGCATCAGAAGGTTAAATGTCAAATAATATAATTGAGATTACACGAAATGGGAAAACCCCAGACCACTACAATAATTGTAATCACTCAATTGTTCACAAGTAATTAAACTCGTGTCCATTTCTTGTCGAAATTGGGGTTTAGTCATGGTACATGTTTAGCTGATTCAACTAAATCAATGATGGTTCAAATAACAAAAACATGTCAATCTGTCATTATATCAATTTAGGAATCCTAGGGCGTTTACGAAACGGGGGCTCAGGCTTAGGCTCGGGCTCTGTCATCCGATGCTGAAAACATAGGTTGCGGTTTTTCATTAAAGCTGAAGCTCTTTTCAAACTAGATAATCTACTTCCGAACCGCAGCCAAAAGCCTCTATTTTGATACACATTATTAAAGAATAAATTCTTGAAATGGAACTTGAGCCTGAGCCTGATCTTCCGTTTCGTAAACCTCCTAGTTTCATTCCGATGATTGAGGCTATCAAAATCATCAAGCGGGCATTTTTAGGACTCATTTCAAGTACATGTACAGTGTGTCCCCCCAAAAAAAACATACCCATTTTCAAAAAATTGTGAAAAGAAATTATATGTCTTAAGCTATTTGATTTTTTGTCTACTGCATTCACTATCTCACTGGGTAAATTCTGACAACATTTCAGTGCGATCCATTCATGCATTACCGAGCAATATTTCTTATTGTCTTGAAAAGTCAATTTTGCTACCATTGCAAATAAGTGACAGTTGTGGTCATCTTTGTGGTGATCTGTGTGTAGTGAATGTGGGCGGCCACAATGAGGGAAGATTTACAGATCACAACTAAGAATGTTAAGATGACCACCATTTTCACTCAATTGTAATGTTAGCAAAATGGGCTTTTCAAGACAATCAGTAATTGCTCAGTGATGCATGAATGGATTGCATTGAAATTTCATCAGAACATGGCCTAGGAGATATTGAATGCGTTAGACTAAAAATAAAATACCTACACACATACAATATATTGTCATAATTGTTTGAAAATGGGTATCGTTTTTTGGGGACACACTGTATAAGTCTAGTCAAAAATGTAAACTTTTTATAACAACACTGTGACTTCCAACAGTGTGCCCTTTTTTCAGTGAATTAAAATTGTACTTCAAAACTGTACACATGAGTTGTATTGTTCGAATAAACGCAGAAGCATTCATAGTTGACAATGGATATTCCTGTTGGCACTCAATTTTCAAAATGAGAGAAAATGTCCAACATGCTACACAGTATGCTTACAAATGGGTGTCTTGACTCGTGCACGTATCGTTGCAGTCACAAAAACTGTATCCTTCCTTTCTTTTTCTTTCCATTGGTGCGGGATGCTACCACCTTGGTACCAGGGGTCGGGGTTTTACTGCTGGCACGACGGGCGGCTACTACGCTGAAGATTGTGTACAGGTATGGATTGAGGGATGAGTTAATGGGGAGGATGAAGACGACTGTCCAGGCGTAGGTCTGAGGAGGGATGGTGACGGCACCGCTCTGGGATAAGATCCCCATGACGATGACCGGCATCCAGCAGAGGAAGTCCGTCCCAACGATGACACAGAGCCTAAGAGCCATGGTCATCTCCTCTCCCATGCCGCCGGGATTGCCTGCCGCGTCTGACCCTCTGAACCGGGAGCCCTTGACTCGTTGGTACGAGGCCCAGACACTGGAGAAGATTTTGGCGTAGCAGACGGCAATGGTGAGGAAGCAGAGGAGGTTGACGCCGAGGAAGAGAACGATGGAGTAGACCCAAGCCGGTCTATGATCCTGAGCCACCGGGATGGACAGACTCTGTGAACCGAAGGGATTCCCAATGTCTCCCTCCTCAAGCTTGTAATTGGCAGGCTTCGTGATCAAGGGCAGACCAATGCAGACATCAGACAGGCCGTAAACATTGGAGTCTGGATCGACTAAGATGGTGGGGAATGTACTCAATACTAGGGCGCCTATCCAGATAATGAAAGAAGTTACACGGGCGCTAGACTTGCTTAAGCGAACAGAACCTCTCGAGAAAACGATACAGAGGAACCGATCCACACTGATGAGGGTTATGAAAAACACACTGGCCTCGCTAGAGAGAACCGATAAGATACCAGCTATCTTACACACGCTGCCCAGCCTCCAGTGCGGTGCTTCGATGTAGTATCTCTCACCGAAATAAACATCAGCCGAGGCAATCATGATCATGTAAACTCCCATGAGGAAGTCAGATACGGCCAAATTAAAGACCAGGAAATTGAGGACGTACTTAGTCCCGCTGCCTAGTCGCCCTGTCGACAGCGCCCAGCAACGCCACACGACTACCCCGAAGTTACCAATGAGGGCGCTCAACCCCAGAATCCACATGGACACTCTTAGGAAGGTGTTTTGCATCAGGCTGCCGCAGTTGAAGAGGGGCGACTGCTGTTCGGTGGTGTAGCAGTTAGCAGGATCGAAGGACTCCAGTTTGTTGAACTCACAGCAGAGACGGTGGTCATCAAGATATCTATCAAACACATTGAAATCAAACAGAGCTTGTGTTTAGCTTAACGGCAGTGCCTTTATACTTTGTTTGGAGGAATAAGGAAAAACACACCACTTGCAGCATTGGCAAAACCCTGCCATGTTTTCAAAAAAGCAGATACTAACATAAATTTTACAGAATCAGGGGTCGATTTGACGAAGCGCTATTATCGATCGTGTGAAGAATAACCGATCGTTTGGGCTTATCCTATACAGGGTGTTCAAAAAAAAGAAGAAGCAACACTTCGCGTCGGAACTTTTATATGAACATTAATTAAACTGTCAATCACTTAAAGATTCAGATATGTAATACAACCATATCTTGGCTATCACTATGTAGAATTTGAGCAAAATTGGACTGAAATTTAGTGAAAAAAAACTAGACTGAACTACCCAACCTCAAAACCCGATTTTCATCTTTCTTTCATACACAATATGTGTGTATTGACCACTATGCGTGTTATCCTTGCAAATTTGTTTTGAAGAAGTACTCTTTCAATTGGTCATATTTTCGCCAATGTCAGACCCAATATGATATGATATAGCCAAGACATGGCTGTATCACATATTTTAATTTTGAAATGATAAACAGTTCAATTTTAACACAGTGGGTCCCGACACAGCGTTTCGTTTATTCTTGGACACCCTGTATAGGGCTGCAATGCATCACAAGTCAAACGATTAATGGAAGTTACGAAGAGTTTGGTGAAATTAATCACCCCCTGGATGGGTCTTCAAGGGCAGCAACTCATAAGCACGATACGATTGTTATTCTACCTCCCCATTGTGACGTCACTACAGAGACTACGTGAGATAGCGCTCACCAGCCAGCAGCACGTCAGTGTGCGATCTAGCCAGCTACCGAACGGACGTAATTTCCGTTCGCTTCACGTTTATACACTGCATGTATTGCTGCATGAGCCAATGCTCATGTATCATTACTATTCGACATTAACTTAGAAATGTGTGTACTTCTGCAACTGCACACCACCTTTCCTCAATCTTGCAATGACTGAGGCATAGACAGTTTTTTTTATAACTGGGAGACATGTCGGACCTTTCGCCGCATGCCCTCAATGCTAGAGGGCACTTCAGCGGGGTCCATTGCCAATAGCTTAATAGCTAATACATGTACGTCTGAGTCTCCAAAATGGAAGGTTCACATCCCCTTTGGAAAATCTTGAGCCAAAGAAGCGTAAAGGTAAGGCAAAATTTTCGAAACCTAAACATACTTCCACAGGGGTCTACACACAAGAACCTTCCGTAAAGCCGCCATTGCAGGGCGTAGCCGAAACTCCTCTGTCCGTAACCAGCCAACCATGGCAGGAGATGAATGAGACATTGATAAATACAATGCAGGCGGGTTTTGCGCAGTTATCAAGCGCTTTTTTGGATGCAACAAACAAAGCGGACTGCAAACGTGGTTCTTCAAGTGCCAATGTACATGAACCACAACCAAAACGACTCATATCAGTTGTAGTTGTACCGGGTCCTGTCACAGAGACTGACTCTGAAACGGAGCTCAATCGCCTCCTTTCCGAGGGTGAGACAAATGCATCAAATGATGACTTATTGGGTGACATACAACAAGAGTATGAGGCAGAGGACAAGGTGGGCCCAAAAATCAAAGACAAACTTGCATCCTTAACGGATAAGATCCTCCTGACCAAATTGTCGGACGAAAAAATAGCCGAAAAACAAAAGGCTTATTGCAGACCACAAAATTGTGAGAAGCTAAAGAAGACTAAGGTAAACCCAGAAATCTGGGCATTACTCAAACCTGCCACACGCTCCCGTGATTTAAAATTCATGCGAGTACAGGATTTGCTAATTTCAGCATTTGTCCCCTTACTGCAACTAACCGAAAAACTGTTGGCCAAAGAACACGTCAAAGACGAAGTCCGTTTGGCTACGGACTCCATGACGCTAATGGCTAATGCCAACACTGAGCTCAATCTTAGGCGAAGGGAGCTTATGCGTCCAGACTTGAATGTCCAATATCAGCGCTTGTGCGCTCCGTCTGTACCAATCACTCAGCTCATGTTTGGGGACGACCTTACTAAAGAAGTGCATGACATAAAAACGACAAATAAAGTCGGCAACAAACTTGGGCGTCAGCAATTTGATGACCGAAGAAAGAACTTTGGATACAGGCACTATTCTGGCCGAATAGCGGCAAAAAACTTCAGCGGAAGTCGATTCTCTCCCTATCAGAGGGGTTACCCGTCCAGAGGCAACACTGCCCGGGGCCGGGGGAACAAACGGGGCCAGAGTACACGCCCGTAACTGCCTCATGCATAACATCTGAACGCAGGCAGGTAAGCAACAATCTCAGTCAAAACCAAGCAATCTCATTTGTTGCAGGGAGAATTAGATATTACCTATCAATATGGGATCAATTAGACCCAGACCCAGTTATTTTAGACATAGTGCAGGGACTTCACATTGAATTTGAGTCCCCACCTAAACAGATGTTTATACCGAAGCAGTATGCAATGAACTGTTTAGAGCTAAATATATTTCAACAAGAAATTGATACGCTCTTGGCAAAAGGCGTAGTTGAAACAACAAGGCATGAGCCTGAAGAATTCTTTTCAAATATATTTCTGCGCCCAAAGAAAGATGGAACATATCGAATGATATTGAATTTGAAGGCATTGAATAAGCATGTTAAGTACCATCATTTTAAGATGGAAACCTTGCAGTCTGCGATACATTTGATGACACTCGACTGACACTCGGCATCTATTGATCTGCGTGATGCTTATTACTCAGTGCCAATAGCACACGAACATAGGAAGTATTTGAAATTCCAATGGGGTAATACTATTTATCAGTACACCTGTCTCCCAAATGGGCTTGCTTCAGCTCCCCGCATTTTCACAAAACTCATGAAACCCATTTACTCGGCCCTTAGAGGCCAAGGGTTACAGTTTGTTGCATATATTGATGATTCTTTATTGTGTAACCAGGTCGTATACTCGTATTAATAAATATACTCTTACCCGACGCCGGTTCCTTTTCTTCTCTCTACTCTTTTAATTGTTTCTTTTTCCTCCATTCACATGACACATGCTTGTATTATTTACTGTTTTAATCCAAGCTGCGCCTGCGTCGCAAGCACTCACAAAATAGCGCCCTCTTGCGACAGTGTGGCGTTGAGTCGCGCGATAACTTAAATAATACACTTTGCATAAGGAATGCCGCGCTATTGTCCCGGAGCGCTTTTTACATTTCTGTACCCGGGCGTTGGCAAGATTTCGTTTTAGGAAATTTCCTGAGAGAGTTGATTTCGATCCAGCTACGCCCGGCGTACAGATCTGTATTCTCCTGCCTCCCCCTAGCTTTTGGCTTGTGTCTGCTTCTCAATAATTATTTGTATTAGCAGCTAGCCCTTTCTCTTCAATAATTTTGAAGAATGAATATATGTATTCGGAGCGATCGTAAGGGGAAAAGAAGGCTTTGACATACAGTGCTGGGAGTGAGTATTTTTTTAATGTGATTAATTACTTTATCGTAATGCCCCGTAATTTTCCATAGTTATGTTTTGTGTGTAGATCTTATTTTCTTAGGGCTGATTTGCCACGACCGTAAATCGGTCTGGAATAAAGAACTGTGCGTTTTGGTAAATAACCTCTCACAATATAATTACTAGTGAGAATGGGAGATCTTGTATAAAATCCTCATAACTTTGTATACCTTTTTGTATAGTTTATTATTGTCTTGGCGATACCGCCGAAACATCAAGTTCCCGCCAAGTAACAAATTAATTGAATTGGCGGCGATATTATCCTTGACGTACTTTACACGTAGTCGTGGTCCACCTCTCAGTAATATGTTCGTTTTTATCTTAATCTATGTCAATAATTTTGTAGATAATTAATGTAGTCCCTTCCTATCATATAATTACACTTTGTTTAGTTTTCATAGTGTTTCGATTACGAAACTGATAAATGAATTGTAATTATAAATTCGTCTATAAACATATTAATATGGATTAATTTTTTTGCTTTTGCAGACAGTTGTTTTCCTTAATTCCTATTGACTGTCGTTCTTTTTATATGTTCGCAATTAAAAAAATTCCACCGAATATTGCAAAACAATTATGTCCTCCACCTTGTAATATTTTTAATTGGAACCGCCCGGTAACACTTGGCGTAGTCGGCAGGATAGTCATCTATCCACTTTTCGATTTGGTGGTAAGACAAAATAATTAAGAGCGAACGACAGTCAAAAATAATAAGGGAACAATCAACGGAGAAGACTTGAAGCCTGGAGGTCCTGACGTTGTCTTACAGCGGAGAGGTCTTGCTGATGGTGACTCTGCTGTCCTGACTGTACCACTACCGTGGCGAGGCCCGTCCCCCAGCAGCTGCAGCCTGAAGTTGAAGCCCCGGACCACTCTGCCTTCAAGGGAGTTTGCCGGTTCCTGTAGTTTTTTGATGGACGAAGCTCATCCGATCGTCATCCAGCACAAGTTCCCTGACGTGAGGAATCTTCTCTCAAGAGCCTGGAACTGAAGCCCTTGGACTCCTCGTTATCCTCTGCCATCAAGGGAGTTTGCTGTTTACTACACAGTTTTCTTGGATGGGACAGAACTCCTTCAGTCGCCGCAATGGTCTGTTCTTGGACGACTTCGTGTTCTTCATCTGAACTGGCATCATTGTGAACATTTGAACTGTGCTCACGGAACTTTACAGTACTGGTACCCTACGTAGTTTGTCGTCAGATCCCTGGACCAAAGTAAAGTAAAGTAAAGTATTTGTCCATTTTTCTTGCTGTTGTTACTGTTCATTTTTTTGTGATTTCCAACACTGCATTTGCATTCTAGGAATCTGGAAACAAAACAAAATGTGCATAATAATCATATGAGAATATTCGTATCTCCATTTAGTATACTGCATTATTAGTAGAGGAGACACTTTAATGTGAATAGATTTGATAATCCTACATTTTTCTTCACTTGATAATTGCTTTGAAATTTGTGCTATTTGACTGACGTTCTAACTACATTGAAACTTTGAGCATTTCTAACACTCTGTGTCCCAAAATTTCGAATGTTAACCATTTTTTGGAACATCGTTTTAGATCATTTTTGATGTGACAAGTTTTTGTTGTTGTTTTTTTGCTTTTTTTTTTTGCATTTAATTCCTCTTCGGCAGTTGTGTTTTTCCAATATTGTTGGGTTTTTTTGTGCTTTTTGTGCAAACTAGAGATACTTTGCTGTTATAGGACTGCTCTGTTCAAGCCTCCTCTTCTCTCTCTCAGACAAATTGTCTCCCAGCACACCAGGCTTTAGTGCATTGCATAAGTGCCAAGATATTGCTGCGCCATGCTGCTTTTAGCTCAAATGCTTCTGCATCTGTAATTTGGCTTTAATGTCCGTGTACTAATCAGATTCCTCCCTAGTACTCAGCAGGTTTTCTTTATCTTGAACATGGCTAAAAAGTCCGAAGGGTCCCCGAGTATGTCCAACCTCTTGGATCAAATTGAAGATTTGAGGTCCTTATTTCATCAAACACAGGAATTTGCTAAGGCTAAAACTCAATCATATGTTTTGGTCCCTAATCAGAAGAAGCCTCTGACTTATTCTGGACCCCTGTCTGATGTTAAACTTGAGGACTGGATATATGATGTGACTGCTGCTACGAAGGCCCGTTCTATGACCAAGAAGGCCGAGGTAGACTTCGTCCTTCAATATCTGACTGGTGCTGCAAGAGAAGAAGCGAAGTACCATAAGATTGCAAGCCTAGATGCACTTTTTAAGGTTCTAAGGGACACATTTGGGGATCATGGATCCTCTGTTAGTATGCAAAGGGCATTCTTCGAACGGAAACAGACACCGGATGAGACACTTACCACTTTCTCTCACTTTCTTCTTGATCTGTTCAATAAGGCTGTTAGGAAGTCTCCCCAACTGATGGAGAAACGAGAACACCTTCTCAAGGACCAGTTCGCAGAAGGGGTTTATGATCCTCTCCTTCGAAAATATTTGAAGGGCAAGCTCCGTGAACTTCCCGAGATTGACTTCTTTGCCTTGAGAACCGAAGCTGTTGAGTGGGCCGAGGAGCCTGAAGGGGCCATATCTTCGTCCATGTCGGTGGCTGTCAGCAAGCAATCAGCTCAGGAACAGCCCAGTACCAAAGCACTCCTTGACATAATGGTTAAACAGCAAGAGCAGATCGACCATCAACAAAAACAACTTGATGAATTGACTGTCCTTGTACAACGGTTGTCACAATCTAAGCTGAACACACCTACAGGCAAAAGACAAACAACAACAACTTGCACATTCTGTAACAAGATGGGGCATACAAATGAGAAATGTTTCAAGCGCCAACTTAAGGAAGCACATGATACAATAGAAGACCTTAGGAAATCAGAGAGACCTTCGACCAATAAGGAAAACTGACTCCTCTCTCGGACCAGGGTCCCTTCGATGAGAGGGAAATTTCGGACCCCTCTTCTAGTTCTTGTCATGCTCATGAGGTCCTTTCCACCTCTAATGTTGTTTGTAGTTGTCCCACTCTCTCTCTTAGTCTGGGAACTGTAGAGACTAAGTGCCTCATTGACACAGGTTCTATGATTTCCACTGTAACTGAAGAATTCTTCCTGACACACTTAAAGCCTAAAGGTACTGAATTCAAATCCAACGGCCCTTGTTTGCGCATAACTGCTGCTAATGGCCTTGAGATACCTTATACTGGGTACTTGGAGCTAGACGTAAACTGTGACGGAGTAACTCTACCTCAAATGGGTTTTCTAGTTGTCCGTGATGCAGTAGATGCCACCATCAAGAAACATAAACAACTAGTTCCGGGTCTCCTTGGGATGAATGTTTTGACTCCTTTGGTTAATGCTTTGGAAGATGCCAAACTTTCTACGGCATCCCCTCTGCATTTCCTAAAGTCAGTTCTTTGTCTGCAGATCGATGCCCAGGACAGGGAACAGGATTCTGTGGCCTTTGTCCGGTCTTCAAGTCAATATGTTTATATTCCATCCAATACCTCTGTTACTATCCAAGGTGGGATCTCCCCACATTTACCTTTTCGTACAGCTGTTATTGAGCCCCTCCGTAACAGTGATCACCTGCCAGTTGGCCTCCTTGTGGCATCTTCTTTAGTACAGGTTGGCAAAACTGTTCCAGTTAGGATTGACAATCTTTCTAGCTCTGGATTTGTTTTACATCCTAGAACGCGGATAGGTGTTCTTCGTAGAGTTGATCAAGTAATAACTGATTCATTAGAGGTCGAATTTCAAATAACTTCACACGAAATCAAAATCACTAAAGCTGAATGCCCCTCTTCTACTCATATGGATGCTGTAGACATATCCAGCTTTGATGGCAGTCCAGAACAACTGCATAAAATACAAGACCTACTGGAGAAGCATAAGGACATCTTCGCCACTCACGACTTTGATTTGGGTGATACTAAAACCGTTGAGCATCACATAGAAACTTCTACTTCACAACCCATTTCTCAGTCTTACAGACGTATTCCTCCCAACCAGTACGAAGAAGTCAAAAAGCACATTCAGAAGCTACTTACTTACGACATCATACAGGAGAGTCACAGTCCTTACGCCTCACCCATTGTTCTTGTAAGGAAGAAGGATGGTAGCCTTCGCATGTGTGTCGATTATAGACGTCTCAACGCTGTAACCAAGAAGGATGCTTTTCCTCTCCCTCGCATTGAGGAGCTTATCGATGCCCCCGTTGGTGCCCAATTTTTCTCATCACTGGACTTGGCCAGCGGATACCATCAGGTGCGGGTGCGGGAATCTGACAGAGAAAAGACAGCCTTTATAACACCCATGGGATTGTATGAGTACACCCGGATGCCTTTTGGTTTGTGTGGTGCCCCTGCAACATTTCAGAGATTGATGCAGAGATGTATGGGTGACCTCATGTATCAGCTTATTTTTGTCTATCTTGATGATGTATGCATCTTCTCGAAAACTTTCGATGAGCACTTGCAACATCTTGACACTGTTTTCTGCAGATTGAGGGAACACAATCTCAAACTTAAGCCCTCTAAGTGCCACCTCTTTTGCAAGGAAATCAACTATCTGGGTCACACACTTTCTCCACTTGGCATTGCTACCAACTCAGAGAAAACCAAGGCAATTGTTGAATGGCCTGTGCCTCGCACCACCAAACAGCTGCGTTCTTTCTTAGGCTTTGCAAGCTATTACAGGAAGTACATCAAGGACTTTGCACGCATAGCTGCACCGCTTCATGCTTTGGTTGGTAAAACACAGCAGTGTTCACCTAAGGTGTTTCGAAAACAGTGGAACAAAATCTGTCATACTGCTTTCGAGGAATTGAAGACAAAATTTGTCAAACCCCCTATTCTTACCTTTGCCAACTTTGACCTCCCCTTCATACTTGATGTGGATGCAAGCTTGTCCGGCTTGGGCGCTGTCTTGTCACAAGTCCAAGATGGCGAGGAAAAGGTTGTGGCCTTTGCCAGTCGCTGCCTGCGAGAAAATGAGAAGAACATGGAAAATTACAGTTCTCGTAAGCTAGAACTATTGGGTCTGAAATGGGCAATAACTGAAAAATTTAAGGACTACTTATATTGTTCAGTTTTCACAGTCAGGACAGACAACAACCCGCTAAGTCATCTCCACACGGCAAAGCTGGGTGCTACTGAGCAACGTTGGGTTGCCACTTTGGCACCCTACAATTTCAACATAATTTACCGACCTGGTCGTGTGAACTCCAATGCTGATGGACTTTCTCGACAACACCCGGCAGAGAGTGATCAAACTTATGCCTTTGTCTCTGAAGTAATAGCCGAGGAAAGCTTACACAACGCCTCTCCATCTTCCTTACCTGCAACTTTGCAAGTAAAGATTTTCAACACTGTTGGCGAACTGTGTGCTGCTCGTGTGCATGCAGATGTCCTTTCCACTATTTCTTCTTTTCCATCTCTACCTAGATCTGAGTTAGCCAAACTGCAACAGGATGATCCTGATATTGGCCGATACTTGCAGTACCACAGAACAGACAAGTTAGACCAAGTCTCTAGGAAGCATGAATCTTCTGCTGTCAAGGTTTTATTGAGGCAGTCTAAGCGTCTTAAGCTTGACAAGGGTGTCCTCCATCGAGAAGTTCATGACCCGTTCCTTGGTACTCTTAACCAAGTGGTCCTTCCTGCTTGTCTTAGATCTCAAATCCTGACCAGCCTGCATAACGACTTTGGTCATCAGGGCGAGGAGAGGACCATGTCTCTCATTCGCAGACGTTGTTTTTGGCCATTTATGTTTAGAGACGTTAAAGAGTGGATTAGAGAATGTGAACGCTGTTCCGTAGCTAAGCTACCGGTGCCCCCTGTAAGGAACCCTCTAGGTCATTTGGTTGCCTCCAAACCACTTGACACTATTGCTATCGATTTCACTCTACTGGAACAGGCATCTGACAGGACTGAAAATGTGCTAGTCATTACTGATGTTTTCAGTAAGTTCACTGTGGCGGTCCCGACTAAGGACCAGACAGCTAAGACAACGGCTAATGCTCTGGTGAAGGAGTGGTTCTACAAATATGGAGTTCCACAGAGGATTCACTCGGATCAAGGACGACAATTTGAGGGAGACCTCATTGCAAATCTTTGTGAACTTTACAACATCACCAAATCCAGAACCACACCCTATCATCCTCAGGGTAATGCACAGTGTGAAAGGTTCAATCGGACTATGCATAATCTCCTTCGAACACTTTCCACCAAGCAAAAGCAATCTTGGCCTAAGCACTTACCAGAACTTCTCTTCGCATACAATGCTACTCCACATTCCTCTACAGGCTTTTCTCCTTTTTATCTTATGTTTGGCCGTGAACCACTACTGCCAGTAGATCTTTTACTGGATGGGGGCCTACCTGAAAACATCTCTCATGACTGGTTGGCTCTTCATGCAGCACGGCTAAAGGAGGCATATCACCTAGCACAGAAAAAGACACAGCAGGAGCTAGCTAAGAGTAAGAAGCACTTTGACCGCAGAATCAACCCCAACACTTTCAAAGTAGGAGATCTTGTGTACCTCCGGCAACATCACAAGGGGAGAAGCAAAATTCAAAATTACTACTTCCCAGATATCTATAGGGTGACATGCCATCATTCCAAAGACTCGTTCATTTACACCATTGAATTAGCAGACGGCTCTGGTGCTCACAAAACTGTTAACTCTTCTGAACTTAAACCTGTCCCTGCCTCTTTAACTCAGCTTCCCCATACTTCTGCTAAAGACTCACCACCTTCTAACCATGACTCTTCGTCCTCTGACACAGAGTACGAACTAGAGGTGTTCATACCGGATGGTGATGGTGACGATACTACCCCTCCTCCTCTTCAACCAACCAGAACGCCATCTCCTCCTAATCCTCTACGACGTTCCGCTCGTTCCACTAGAGGAAAACATAGTAACATTCATAGGTTACCTCGCTCTGTGCTTCAGCAACAACACCTACTTTCTCCTGATGACAGACTAATAATAATTTTTCTGGTCTGTACCATCTTGTTTCTTGTATTCGTTAATATTGGACAAACCTTTGGCTATGTCCACCTGCTCTGGATCATTCCTTCTGTCTCTGTGCTGACCTTCTGCAAATTCCATTTCCGGTGGTTGGTCGAACACCTGAGTAGATTCAGTGGCTGGATACAGGAATTTGAAGAGCATGCCAATAGTTAATATTTTTAGGCATCATGTAATATAATGATATATATGTACATAGTTTTTTTTACTTTGTTATGTCCCCACTTAATACTATGTCCATCCTAATTTCTTTGGAATGCATGGACAGCAACACATTTACTCTCTTCTCTCATTTGCTTAACCTTTGTATACAACATTACCTTGTCACTATTCTGACTTGATCTGTACTATTATTCCAATGCTGCTACTATCCTTGTACAGGGTCTGCAAGCCCCACGTCATGTTCTATCTAGTTCATCTCGCCTGTCTTCATACAACAGTCATAGACAGTCCAACGAGGTCAACTCATTCCAGGGACATCCTGGGCTGGACATAAAGTCTCTACATGTTGCATGACATTTCTATCACATGGCCAATGTTTCCGAACCTGGCCTATTCCATGGACCTTTTCCTCTTGAGAAATATCAAATTGATATGTGTCTACTCTATACATGAGATAATTCTCTGCCCTAGTGACATACTAAGGATAGACCGTAGTCATATTTCAGCCATGAGGCCTAGTGTCCTATTCTATACAGGTTGAATTTGTTCTAGAATGACATTTCACCACGTGCATCTATATTAATTAACGTTAGGCCTAAAACACAAGGAACAAGCTTTATCATTCACTGTTCAGCTACTTTCAATTTGGTGACTTTACTGCCTTTACACACACATACACAAAAAAATGCCCATTAAAAACTACGGGGTGAGTGTAACCAGGTCGTATACTCGTATTAATAAATATACTCTTACCCGACGCCGGTTCCTTTTCTTCTCTCTACTCTTTTAATTGTTTCTTTTTCCTCCATTCACATGACACATGCTTGTATTATTTACTGTTTTAATCCAAGCTGCGCCTGCGTCGCAAGCACTCACAAAATAGCGCCCTCTTGCGACAGTGTGGCGTTGAGTCGCGCGATAACTTAAATAATACACTTTGCATAAGGAATGCCGCGCTATTGTCCCGGAGCGCTTTTTACATTTCTGTACCCGGGCGTTGGCAAGATTTCGTTTTAGGAAATTTCCTGAGAGAGTTGATTTCGATCCAGCTACGCCCGGCGTACAGATCTGTATTCTCCTGCCTCCCCCTAGCTTTTGGCTTGTGTCTGCTTCTCAATAATTATTTGTATTAGCAGCTAGCCCTTTCTCTTCAATAATTTTGAAGAATGAATATATGTATTCGGAGCGATCGTAAGGGGAAAAGAAGGCTTTGACATACAGTGCTGGGAGTGAGTATTTTTTTAATGTGATTAATTACTTTATCGTAATGCCCCGTAATTTTCCATAGTTATGTTTTGTGTGTAGATCTTATTTTCTTAGGGCTGATTTGCCACGACCGTAAATCGGTCTGGAATAAAGAACTGTGCGTTTTGGTAAATAACCTCTCACAATATAATTACTAGTGAGAATGGGAGATCTTGTATAAAATCCTCATAACTTTGTATACCTTTTTGTATAGTTTATTATTGTCTTGGCGATACCGCCGAAACATCAAGTTCCCGCCAAGTAACAAATTAATTGAATTGGCGGCGATATTATCCTTGACGTACTTTACACGTAGTCGTGGTCCACCTCTCAGTAATATGTTCGTTTTTATCTTAATCTATGTCAATAATTTTGTAGATAATTAATGTAGTCCCTTCCTATCATATAATTACACTTTGTTTAGTTTTCATAGTGTTTCGATTACGAAACTGATAAATGAATTGTAATTATAAATTCGTCTATAAACATATTAATATGGATTAATTTTTTTGCTTTTGCAGACAGTTGTTTTCCTTAATTCCTATTGACTGTCGTTCTTTTTATATGTTCGCAATTAAAAAAATTCCACCGAATATTGCAAAACAATTATGTCCTCCACCTTGTAATATTTTTAAGTGGAACCGCCCGGTAACAATTGTATGGAGAAACACTAGAAGAATGCTACAAAAATGTGAAGGCGACAACAGAACTAATGGCCCAAGCAGGCTTCATTGTGCATGACATTAAATCGGTCTTTGAACCAACGCAAAAATAACCTTTCTAGGGTTTGTGCTTAGCTCCACAAACATGACGGTCTCCTTAACAAGCCACAAAACTGAAGGAGAGTTTTCAGAAGTTAACAGCCCAAAAGTCAATTCCCATACGAGAAGTAGCGCAAGTTATTGGTATGATAGTATCAAACTTTCAAGGTGTAATGTTTGGGAAACGTTATTACCGGTACGTCGAAAAAGACAAAAAATACTGGCTTTGCAGCAAAGTGACGGGAATTATGATACTCAAATGAGTTTGTCACACGAGGCATTAAATGACCTCACATGGTGGATTGAAAACATTGAATCCAAAGAAGCCACAAGGAGTTTACGTTTGATTAACTCACAGCCAAATTTGTCAATCACTTCAGATGCGTCCCTTTCGGGATGGGGTGCTGTTTGTAATGGCGTACGAACAGGAGGGCATTGGAAACCTCAAGAAGCTAAAGCTCACATGAATGAGTTAGAAATATTGGCTGCTTTCCTTGCATTAAAGTCCTTCACAAAGACAGGGGAGAATGCCCATGTACGTCTTTATGTTGACAATACAACGGCAGTTGCCTATATCAACAACATGGGAGGAACACATTCCGCAAACTGTGACAAATTAACACGACAAATGTGGCTGTGGGCTAAACAAAACAAAATATGGCTCAGTGCAACTCATATTCCAGGCAAACAAAATGTTGCAGCAGACATAGAGTCGAGGAAAATGAATGTCGATGGGAATGGATGCTTAAACCGCACTTATTTCGACAACTTTGTGGCAAATTTTCTAATCACAAATCGATCTCTTTGCCTCGAGATTAAACTATCAGGTTAAGCCTTATGTGTCATTGAGACATGACCCAGAAGCAGCAGCCATAGACGCATTTATGCTTTCTTGGGAAACTCACAAGTTTTATGCTTTCCCTCCCTTCAGCTTAATCGGAAGAGTTATCCAGGAAACTCTTAACGACAAAGCAGAAGGACTTCTGATAGTCCCCAACTGGCCAACCCAATGTTGGTACCCTAGACTAATCCACATGCCGATGGCAGAGCCAGTGCTCATCCCATCGAGTGCCGTACCGCTCAAGTTGCCACAGGACAGAGATGCAGTGCATCCACTACAGGCAAAGATGTCCCTGCTAGCATGCCATTTATCAGGGAACGTCTCCAGAGTACGGACATTTCAAGCCGGACCGCAGAAATCATAGTTTCTTCATGGAGAACTGAGACCCCAAAACAGTACACCTCCTACTTACGGAGATGGGACTCATTTTGTAGACGGGGGAATATAAACCCCATAAAACCAACAATAGGCAAAGCCTTGAATTTTTTGACAGAGTTATTTGATTCAGGCCTTAGTTACAGCTCTATTAATACAGCCAGGTCGGCGATATCAGCTATTACTTTGCCCATAGATGGCACTCCAATCGGCAGTCATGCACTTACCTCCAGGTTTAAGAAAGGAGTATTTACTGCTAGACCAACATTCCCTCGTTACAAAGTTGTCTGGGATGTTAATATTTTGTTGAATTATTTTGATAAAAACAGTCAACTTTCGTTAAAAGTTTTAAGTAAGAAACTTGTTACGTTGCTAAGCCTAGTGACGGCACAACGTGTGCAAACACTGCATTTTTTATGCCTTGAAGATATTATCATATCTGACACAGAGTGTCGCCTATTCATTCGATCATTGTTGAAACAGAGTCGGCCAGGGGTACATCAACCTGATATTATGTTGCCAATTTATTCACGGATTGTGAAGCTTTGTGTTGTTTCTACCCTACAAGAATATATTAAACGTACTCAGATTGTACGTGGCCAAGAAAAACGCTTGTTTATAAGTTTTCAAAAACCATTTAGAGCCCTGTCCAGAGACAGTATAAGTAGATGGATACGAGATACACTTAATGCAGCAGGAATCGACACTACAGTATTTACACCTCATAGTGTTCGAGCTGCATCTACTTCTGCAGCTGCGACTGCTGGAGTTTCTTTACAAGTCATTATGGCAACTGCAGGCTGGTCAGGGGCACAGACATTTGCCCGTTTCTATAATAAACCCATTGTAAATGACCCTGCATATTCTACTGCTGTTTTGCAAAGGAAACAAGATTAATTGTGTGCAACCTGCGAGCTAGAGGGAAACCACCTCTAGTGTAATATTATCAAGTACATATTATCAACGCCCACAGCACACAGTGGGGCTACAACGTGAACAACCAAGATGGCGATGAAGTCGAAGCCTGGCTTGAAGCTAATCACCTGAACCTGATCCACGATGCCAAACTGCCAAAATCCTTTCACAGTGCCAGATGGAAACGAGGATATAACCCAGACCTCGTCTGTGTGAGCAGCGACCTAACATCAAGAGCTGTAAAAGAGGTCCTGGACCCTATCCCCCACACGCAACACCGGCCTATAACCATAACCATCCAAACCTTTCTCCAAGCCACAACTGTCCCCTTTCGCAGAAGGTTCAACTTGCGGAAGGCAAACTGGCTGCCTTTCAAACAGGAGATCGAGGAATCCATCTCTAGTATCCCAGCACACCCCAACAACTACAACATGTTCACTAACTTACTGAAAAGGTCAGCCAGGAGACACATACCAAGAGGATGCCAGTCTGAGTACATTCCTGGGCTTTCAGACACATCCAGCGACCTACTACAAGACTACCACAGGGCATATCACGAGGATCCCTTCTCCTCTACCACCAAGGAACTCGGAGATATCCTGTTAAACAAAGTTGGGGAAGACAGAAGGCAAGCTTGGAAGGAACTAATAGAAAACACTAACATGACCAACAACAGCAGAAAGGCATGGGCCACAATACGCCGCCTCAGTGGAGACCATACTACATCGCCCACAATTACAACAGTCACAGCAAACTCAGTAGCAGCACAGCTTGTGGCCAACGGTCGCAGCCAAAACCGACGAAGGCCCACAGGAGAACACCACCGGACAGCCGTACCAGACCACCCACAACCAGCCCAAGACCTCACCAAGCCCTCAACATAAAAGCACTTGAAGCTGCAATGAGTACATGTGTATGCTTAAACCTGGGAAAGCAGCAGGAATTGATGACATACTGGGGGAAATGCTACAGCACCTTGGACCCAAAGTAAAGATCTGGCTCCTAGGAATGCTGAACTTATGCATGGCACAGAAAACAGTCCCACAAGTATGGAGAAAGACCAAGATCATCGCAATTCCCAAACCAGGAAAGGACCCATCATCGCCCAAAAGCTACATACCAATTTATCTCCTCTGCATCACCTACAAGCTCTATGAGAGGCTACTACTCCAACGTCTTACCCCACTTATAGATTCCAAGCTTACCAAAGATCAAGCTGGTTTCCGCCCTGGCCGCTCCTGTGCAGGACAGCTACTGAACCTCACCCAACACATAGAGGACGGTTTTGAGTGCAAGCGCACCACCGGAGCAGCCTTCATAGACCTCACGGCCGCCTATGACCCTGTCCAGCACCGCACCATGATCAGGAAACTTTATGATATAACTGGCGATATCGACCTGTGCCAAGTTATCAGAAGCCTCCTAAACAACAGGCGCTTCTATGTCCAACTAAATGACAAGAAGAGCAAATGGAAAGCACAGAAGAATGGCCTACCACAAGGAAGCGTACTGGCCCCCCTCCTCTTTAATGTCTACACCAACGACCAACCACTCCCCTCACAATGCCGGCGCTTCATCTACGCCGACGACCTCTGCATCTCTACTCAACAGGAAAACTTCCAGAAGATTGATTCTGTGCTGGAAAGCGCCCTCCAATAGATGACAATCTACTACAACAAAAACCACCTGAAACCAAACCCAACCAAAACCCAACAAAAACCCAACTCTGCAGCTTCCATCTCAAAAACAGAGATGCAAAAAGGGAACTGAACATCTCTTGGAATGGCTACAAACTCTCAAACCACCCCCTCCCAGTCTACCTTGGAGTCACACTTGACAGGACACTCTCCTTCAAAACCCACATCCAGAACACCAAGGTCAATACCCGCAGTAACATCCTGCGCAAACTGGTCAACTCAAACTGGGGCGCTGATCCAGCAACCATCCGTGCAACAGCCCTAGCCCTGTGCTTCTCTACAGCTGAATATGCGTGCTCAACTTGGAGTCGGTCACACCACACCAAACTGGTTGACACGGCCCTCACCGACACTTGCCGCATCATCACAGGATGCATAAAGACAACACCAGTTCCATGCCTTTATGCCCTAGCAGGCATTGCACCCCCCACATCAGGCGATCCATCACCGCCCAAGACGAACGGCGAGCACAGGAGTTTGATACCAGGCACTCCCTCCACGGACATATAGCACCCCCTCCTCGGCTGAAATCCAGAGCCAGCTTTCTGCAGGCTGTTCCATCTCTCCTGACAACCAAAGAAACAGCAAGGACCAACATCTGAAAAGATGAATGGAACCAGCCAAATATCCCAGCCGAGGACTGGATAGAGAGAGACATCTCACCAACAGAGAGCCTGGCCAGCGGTCACAACCTCCCATGACCAACCTGGAAGACCCTCAACTGACTCAGAGTGGAGCAGGGGAGGTGCAAAGCACTGATGACAAGATGGAACCTTCAGACAGACGATAAATGCAGCTGTGGAGCAACACAGACGATGCCCCACCTACTGGTGTGTGATAACGCCCCTAAGTGCAACCCACGGGACCTTGCTGAACCAACATCACAAGCTGTGACCTGCGACGAATGCTGGCAGAACAACATCTAAATTGAATTGCGACGGACTCGAAGAAGAAGAAGAAGTACATGTATGTGATGTAAGATTATACACAAATGTGTTAACGACATTAAATCTGGATACTTCACTTGAGAATTGTTTGTTTGGTTATCTTTTTTCAAGTCACTTTTATCGTTCTCTAAAAATCTCACGTAGTCTCTGTAGTGACGTCAAAATGGGGAGGTAGAATCCTAAAATTAGACGAGTCTAGAATTAGGCGAAGTTTGATTGGGATTCTACCGACCTATTGTGACAAACGAAAGGGATTACGTGCCCTCCTCTTACCCGTTTATCCCTCCCTATTTTCCGATAAGTGTGACTTGTGCTTTCAAATATGACGTGCTGCTGGCTGGTGAGCGCTATCTCACGTAATCCCTTTCGTTTGTCACAATAGGTCGGTAGAATCCCAATCAAACTTCGCCTAATTTTAGACTCGTTTAATTTTAGGATTACTGGGGACATGAACCAACACCCTATAGAGGTTGTGCAGTCACGTGATCAGGACGCCATTTTGGACGGCAACGCTGTACACATGTATAATGCACGTACGTACAGTGTATACATGTAATTAACCCACATGCGTTCGCGTACCTTGAAAATCAACCGGACGCAGAAGTGCGTGCATTATGATGCTGTCTGGTACGCGTACGCGTGCGGGCGAACGCGTGTCGTCCAAAATGGCCGATAAGCTGTCAAGCGACGTCACGTGCACGCTCTCTATACAGCGATGCATGTTTCTAGGAGTCTGACAAAAGAAGTTAATCTCATGTTTAGGTGCAACTTACAGAGTCTGGAGTTTTTCCAAGTCACGCAGAGCCTCATATTTCATGTCGATTGCTTTCTTCTGACCATCCGTTTTGTGTCCACGGATTAGCACCCTGAAATCACAAAATTGGGAGACAGGTTAGCATCTGAAAGTGAACATTTTGGAGACATCCGGAATGGGAGACTTTTGGAGAGTCGGTCTTGAGCCAACAGCGCACGCGCAAACCATGCTTGCCCAATGCGCGTGCGCTGTTGACTCAAGACCAACTCTCCAAAAGTCTCCCATTAGGGGACATTTGATACCTCTCTCAAGTATCAGCTACCTTTTTAAGCAAATCAACAACGAGTTAACAAACACACAAACATAAATATTAATGCTTGATAGATATTCAACATTCTGCTGCTTAACATCGAGGAATACCTCTCTAACGATGTTTTTCAATACGTTTCGTTATGTAAGCAGTTTATTTTAAGTACAGTATTTTTTTTTTCCATTTTTACAAATAGAGAGAAAGGTAAGCCTTAATTAAAAGAGTGAACATTGTAAGATATTGGAATTAGATGGACATATTGATGTCTCTTGTAGGTATCAGCTACCTTTAAAAAAAATATGTCGATTGTCCAAAATTTAAAAGATGACATTAAAGCCCTCAGTATGGATATCATGTCAAGTTCAAGTTTATTGGTTTAAAGGATGTTTTGAAATAAGTGCAGCAAGTGCAGATAATGCATGAAGCTTTCCAGTCAGTCAGTCAGAAATAAGTTAGCAAAGTAATTGTGCACAAATCCTATGCGAATGTTCCCAACGTACAGAACCCCACTTGTCATTATTTTCGTTATTTATGTTATAACTGTATTCGTAACGATCCATACTACATATACTAAAATACTGCCATCCCATTATATTCTCTGTGGAGTATACAGTTCAGGCTGCTGTAAGGCCGGGCACAAATTTAAAGCTTAAAGACATCGTACAGGATTTGCAAGGCCTACAAAAAATATTGCGTTTGAGACAGAAAATGGACTCAACAGTTCGTTAACAGTGCAAACAGTCACCATGGGAAATCTTGGTTCATCAGATGCTGGGATTTTCAAGGAAATCTGCATTTATTATCTTTTAAAAAGATCGTTCGTCCGAACGATGTAGTAGCATTTCGATAAATTTTTGAAGGATTCACGATTTGTTTCGGTCGTATTTCTGCTATCCAGATGAACAAAGCTCAAAAAGGCACATGAAACAACGTCTGTAAAAAAGTTTCAGACATTCACTTCTGTTTAAGTACCAAATTCAGTCAAAACGCACATCTTTGCAAATCCTACATGCTCCTTTTTAGCTCAAAGCCGTCTCTTCCTTTGCACGAACCATTTACTCAAAATGTTCTGCTTTCACGTGATGCATGGGCAGCTTTTGCTTTTTCCAACTCCCATTGGAAGGATTGGGCATGTGGAAGTCTAGTTCGCCTTGAGGTGTCAACGGGCAGCTGATGGGCCTAAGCTCCACTGGTGCTCCAATTGGAATGCGGGTTTAAGACACCCACTCCTCCAGAGGAGCAATATGTGACACCGTGTCTTTCCCAGGGACAACTAACCCATGGCTAGAATCAAACCCACAATCTGTAGATTGACCAAAAGACTTGGACTACGACACAACAGACCACTTAGCCACGGCACCCAACATACAAACACTGGATGAGAGAGCCCCTATGAAACCATTGCTGCTGTTTGGCTTTGCAGAACAAAGTTTACAAATCAGTAACCAATAAACATAGCTTCGTGTACAACTATAGCTGCAGTAAATTTGCAAGATAGCAAACCCTTCTGCTGATTCTGCTTACATGGTTCGCAATTCCTTTAACCCATCAAATGCTGCATCTTCAATCGTTTCCAGTGGTACTCCAGAAATAACACTGCGAAATAAGCGCACAAGAAGAACAAAATATCAAACACCGCAGTGTGGCACATTACATATAGGCCTACTCCAAATTGCTATAGGTTCTACGTGACAGAATTGTACATCGCAATCCTAACGAATTTTACTCATTCAATTTCAATATATTCCATAATACCTTGAGGTTTCTATAGACTCTATGAAACAATTAAATGATATATGTTTAATACAATTAATTAAACAAGGTATTGAGCTGCTGCTCAACAGCCAAAGAAATGACCTTAAATATATAATATGCTTGGAGTTGGAGGGCCTAAATCGTTTCGATCCCAACAGGATCTTTATCTTTAGTATTCGATAAAGATCCAGCTAGGATCGAAACGCGTCAGGCCCTCCACGCATACTTTTATGTTATTTTTTCTTGTTAATGACAATAACAGGCACTCACATTCCCTGCAGTTTAATCAGCTCCTTGAAAGATTCGCCGTGAAGGATATTTAAGTCATTGTGGGATATATTGCTGCAAAAGAGGTCAGATGAATGCAAGTTATTAAGTACAGGAAACTAAAAACGTGCAAAACATAAAATGGTGAGCGTATTAAGAAAAGACTGACGTCTCAATCCAAGAAGAACTTTGAAGAATGTTGTGGATTTCATCAAAAGCGAGTCGAATTGATGAAAGCGATATGTAAAAATTATACAACCCCTGGGCCGTTCGAGGCCTGGCTGTGCCTGGCACGGTTTTGTCACGTAGTACGACTTGTCATGCGAGGTACATGAAGAATGAATGTGCTGGTTTGAAGAATGTAATGGGAAAATGCGCATTTGAGAGAGAGAATGATCAAATGTATCTATACAATTTTTTCTAGGGATAAAGCAAGTTAGCATTATTCACTCAATGGGAAAAATAACAGTGGCACACAATATAGAGGGCCTGATATTAAACCCATTAAAAATTTACTTAAAGGTTACCTGAAATCAAAACTCCTGAGGTTAATTACATATGTATTGTTATTAAACTCAACAAGTCGATCATTGTTTGTGTTAAAAAAAATATTGTACGTAAAAAAAGAAGGAATTTTAGACCTAAAATTTAGCACCCCATTTTTCGCGACGAAAAACCTTGCTACGTCACCGGCAGAACGCCACTCAGTATACAAGTCGCAATTCCTGCCGACCCCGCGTTTTTGTTCAAATCGAAGATCAAAATCCCACATACAATGCGCGTGAGCCAGCATGAGCTACTGATGCGCAAACCTACTTGTTCTGCTGGTGACGTCACATGCATTGTTGCGTGGATCGGTTCCGATGGGAATCTTTAGGCACGTTGTCACACACCAAAAAGCGCGACTATTGGGGTAGCTTTTTGTCGTGTCCACACAGGCAAAAAAGCCCGACCCAAATCGCACCGGTACGATTTCTATCAAACAGCGCTTACGCAGTGAAGCGTGAAGTTGGCATGAGTCCTGTGCTAGAATCGCGGGCCCGCATTGCATGATGGAATATACAAACCGGTATTTTTTGGTGCACCGTTCACACAGCAAATAATCGTGACTATTTGCAAAAAGACGCACTACTAGAGCGATTTGGAACGCGCGCGATTATTTGTGTCCCCACACACAATTAATAAGAGCGACTATTAGGGGCGCGCTGCAAATCGCGACCCAAACAGTCGCGCTTTTTTGGTGTGTGGGAACGTGCCTTATGTTGTTGTTTTTTTTGGGGGGTGGGGCATACAAGTACTGATATTTTTTTGTTTAATTTGGGGTCAAAATTAAGCATTTACATGAACAATTTGAATCTATATAGTCATTAACTAGCATTAAGCAATAATCTGAAAGCACTTGCATCCCTTTCCAAAATTTGATTACAGGTAACCTTGAAGAGCTAAAGGAAGACACTACAAGGGTTGGACCGTAGAGGACCGTTTCATTCTACAGTATATAGTTGATATCACAGTGCACAAATCAGTAAATACAACTACCTACATAAGGTCCTTGCAAAAGCAATCATGCACAATGATGGTTTGCTGGAAGGTGAACAAACCAGAAGAAAACGAAAATTGCAACTTACAGCCACAGAAGATTATTCAGACCTTCGAATGAGAGTGGAGGTATACTTCGTATTCCATTGTTTGTCAAGAAGCTAAAAGACAATGACGATTCATGGATTATTGGACCTACACTTACCGCTTGGTTAATTTTTCAAGCAGTCACAATGTAAGATGTATTTACACAGTTTGAATAGAGCGATTTGGCCGAAGATTCCAGATTACTCGGTTTTAAAAGTAAACCAGTAGCATTGCTCAAACTGGCATAAATCAAATGCCATATTACATTCGATGACAAGAAAAGTACAAAGGCCAAGTCATTGTTAAGTATATTTATTTTGTTTGTCTCTTGAAACCAAAATCAAATCTTCTACTGGAAAAAAAATCGTTAACCATATCTGGCTGGTGGCTCAGGATTCTAGTGCAAATGTTGTTGAGGACTTCACTTCAAAACAGCCAGTGGGTATCCTCGGGCGATTTTCCTTGAGGTATATTTCTATACTTTTGTAATCAAGCATTGATCAAAAGCCTTGATGAAACCCAAATGGTCAAAAGGGTAACTCCAAATTAAGCCCCGGTCTGAAAGGGGCCTTAGGGCCTCCATACCGGGCCTTGCGTAAAGTTGCGTATCGTTGCGTAGCGACTACGCTGCACTACCCAATTCCTACGCTATAGTCTACGCTGACTTGCGTATCAATACGCTGAGGTTGCACAAGAAGTAGGCCTACGCGAGCTGGACGCAAAAGATTGGTTCTAAAACATGTTAAATTTTTTTCACGTACTCTTGGCGTAGAGCACTTGAACGCAGTTTTTACGCAAGTCTACGCAACACTGCGCTACTTGTGTATACCATGCCTACGCAACAGTACGCTACCCTACGTCTGTTATTCTACGCGTAGGTACGCCGATAATTATAATCCTTGTAGGGTATAATCATTGCCTGCACAGGGTACGGAACCATACGCCCTCGCACTACGCACATTTACGTATTACTCTCACCTTGGGTATACGCAGCCTTATTTCTTCGTACACGATACGCCGCACTACGAAACTCTACGTATGGCCAGTGTGAAGGGGGCTTAAATGGAAATAATGTAATAATAAGATACAATTTTCAAGGTGGGGCGAGAACCCCTAAGCAATGATTTGTTTAAACCGCAAGAAATCAGGTTGGACCCGAACCAGAACAGACTCGAACCTAGGACATAACAGATGAAGGATGGGGATAGATTCACTATACCAAGCTATTAAGTCGGTTGGATGAACAAGACGACGCAAAGGTACGTATGGTCATACTTACAGTACTTGCAGCTTGAAGAAGCGTTTAAAATGTCCAGGCATCAGCGTACTTATGTTTCCACCTGATAACTCCCTGTTAGACGTGAAAACAAAATGGGTGACAAAACTCGTTCAATGGAATCACATTCCATGAATTCAAGGGATATTGTTATTAGGCTTGAACAAACGAGAATGTTTGTCATTGAAATGCACTCCACACACATTTCCATCTTTAAATGACAGTTCAGGTATACCTTCCCTCTGGTAAGACCTGGGACAATACACCGATCCAGTAGGCCGCGCCCCTTAACAATTTGGCCAATTACAACGCGTTATTTAAGGTCCGACAAATTGCCGCCATTTTGTCCGACATAACGGCATGAATTTTGTATTCTTTAGTTCACACTTTTCGTTGAGTTTAATTTTGTTTTGTATGTACAGCGGTGTTAAATATTTCCATTATATTCCTGGCTCTCGATGCCCTGGCTGAAAGTAAAGGTACATTTTTGGCCTTTTGCAAAACCAAAGTCCAACTCAGAGAGAAGTGTTTATGTGGTTGAGTGTATGTGATTCGTCGCGTGTGGGCGATGTTGACACTTGGGGCCTGTTTGTTTCGGACGAATCTGCGGATCCGGATCCCATTTTTCGGATCCACCTCCTATGCAGGGTACGCTAAAATGGGATCCGGATCCGAATGATTCATGTTCCTCTGCGTGAAACAAACGGGCCCTTCATGTGCGTGCGCGTGTGCGTTGTTGCTAGGACGTTGCTATGGTGGGCGTGGCCTACTGGATCGGTGTTTTGTGGGACTCTTAGAGAAATCAATGTCCTAAATTGTTAGCTTTTCAGCAGAACAGTAATTTGACTTATTATGTGATTTCAACCATAATAAATCGCAGAAAGTATCGTTTCTTGTTGGACACGCAACAGGTTTTGAACTCTTGGTTGCTGCAAACATGTTATTCTGTCTAGACGTCTTGGCGTGTTCATTGATCCTGTTGTATACTTTTGTTGCTACCACTTGATTTGAAACAGTTCAATACCCGGATGCGATTGATACCACCAATACCTCAAAATCGCCCATTGTGGCAACCAATCTTGAAGATCCAAAGTCCCCATAATAAATAAATTGTTGAACATTTATACAATTTAATCCTAAATATGCTATAGTGTATGATATAGGGTACGTCTGATGCGTATACTTACAGCACATCAGTCGTGGCCGCCATGTTTTTGAGTGTGCTCTCTGTCCATCCTGACTGACATTTGACGAAGAGGGCGCTGTTTTTGTAATAACACTGGCATTCATTGGGGCATCGATGCTTATCTGAAATGGAAATAAAAGTACAGTGTGGCTTTATATTTTATAGGTTATCTACACCATTTATAAGATTGTATAGAAACAATCCAGTGAAAATGGAACATAGTTATGTGACCTGTCACGACAAAATTAGCTTAAAGTAGTTGTTTTTTTAATTGAGATATTGCTATTTTTGAATTCAGCATAAAAAGAGCTTTCCAATGGTATATAAAACTTAGGGTAATAATATTCCCACGACGCCGTAGGACCGGGGAGAGTGATGGAGTTCACACAAATCTTGGAAGAAAAATTAGGAGAAAATCGCATGTAAAGTTTTGCATGAAAAACCAAGTAAGAAATAACTGAAGACAACAGGAGGTGGTATGGTCTTGTACAGCAACGGATGTGTTCCCGTCATTATTTTTTACCAAATGTTCACACATCATTATTTGCAACATTGGCAATGTAAAAAAAAGAAGTTGATTTGAGCAAGTATTAAAGGCTAGTTTGCATATTCAAAATTCAGATTTTAATACTAATAAAGAAAGAAGAATGATACTCTTAATTTCCGTTCAAGCAGTCATGTACTCAGTTGAATGTTGATGCCAAAATATATTTTACCGCAGTTAAGTTCGTCATCTTTCAGCAAGCAGTGGTCGGTACCATCGCATACTTTGTCCCATAGAAGGCACTCTTTGCTCCCGCTGCATTCGAAGTACCCCGAACAATTGATATTGTTGACTTGGACATGTGAAAGAAGAACGGTGATTCATTATTAGGGTTACTCTGATGTTAGAATATATTATTCAAACCTAAGAATGTCATACATGTAGTTATAATACGTGTTTCATAGTCTATATCATACTAATATAAAATTTGCAGCAGTTTATTACTTGTACATACTAATAATAACAGGAACTTTAAAATATATTCTAGTAATAAACTGCTGCAAACTGCTCATCAGCCAAAATAATAACCTGAAATTTATAAAATGCTTGGAGTTAAGAGGGCCTGACGCGTTTCGATCCTAGCAGGCTAGGATCTTTATCGAAGGCTAAATGACGCCGTCTAGCCTTCGATATAAAGATCCTGCTATGATCAAGTCGCTTTGGGTCCTCCTAACTCCGAGAACTTGTATGATTTTTAAGCCTAAATTGCAAACTGCTCTGTGCATGATCTGAGCAGCTGAATACAAGTTCACAATGTACAAAGACCGATTTCAAATAAAAATGTAAGATACTAAATCATTTCGGTGATTTTGGCTTCTCAATGTTAAGATTAATCGTAGAGTATTGTGAAATTTAATCTAGGTGTATAATACATCAGTATATATAGTGCGCCATTTTACAAATAAACAGTAGGTAGCTAGGCAGACCCATGTAGATACTGCAATGTTTCTAAGCTCAAGATGACACACACAAAGGGGGTTTACGAAACGGAGGCTCGGGCTCAGGATCAGGATCAGGTTCAGGCTCCAGCTCCATTTCGTGAATCCATTCTGAAATAACTGGTATCAAAATATAAGCTTTTGGCTGCGGTTCGGAAGTAGATTCTCTGGTTTGAAAAGAAAACAGAGCTTGAGCTTCAATGAAAAAAACACAACTTATATTTAAAACACATGTGGGTGACAGATCTGGAGCTTGAGCATGAGCCTAATCCGCCGTTTCGTAAACGCCTTAAAGAAATTATGACCGATGCCGATACCACAAAGGACCAAAACTGATATCAATGATCATTATAGTGTACAGCAACCCTTTGCTTAGCAAAGGTTGATGTCACATTACAAATCACGATGGTTTTATACTGACAATTCAAAGTCAAGGTTAATCTAAGTGATTCATAAAATCCACCAACAATGTTGGCAGATTATGTTTGTATCACGGATTAGGGGTCAAAGAGGTCAAAGGTCAATAGTAAGGTCAAATTACAACACTCCAGCAGCTCGTCGTATGCGTTGGGGCAGTCCTTGAAGCCATTACACACAGCCTCCTCGGATACACAGACAGTCGTATTCTCACATGGGAGTTCACCTGAGCAGTCCACCTCTTTATCTGTTAAAGCTAAGTTTATCATAAAACAAATGTGATATTGACATGTCATTTCATGGTAAATCGTAAGAATTTGGTGAAACCAAAGGCATGCTCGGATCGATTGCACGAAGCCCTACTATCGATCATAACTCGTTTCACGAAGGATAACCCATCGTATACTACGTAGGGCTGCAATACATCCTCATAATATGTCCTGCGATTGGTAGTAAGCTACAATGGGTTGGTGAAATCGACCCAGGGGTCGATTTCACGAAGCCCTGCGATCGATCGTAACTCGAGTTACGAAGGATAACCCATCGTAGGGGGCCTATCCCACGTAGGGCTTCAATGCATAAAAAGTCCTACGATTGATAGTAGGTTACGAAGAGTTTGGTGAAATCGACCCCAGTGGCCGATTTCACGAAACTTTACGCAGTTGCGTAAGTGGACTTACGCAACTGCGTAAAGTTTGGTGAAATCGGCTGCATATTTATCCAATGTGATATCATGTGAGGTTCGTTTGCTGCGAGCCACCTGTTCGTATTCGTATTAAGCGATTTCTGAGCGCCTTAGTGTTGGGTTGGGTTGGGTTGGGCTGAGTTGGGTTGCATGGGTTGGGTTGGGATCGGGTTGGGGATTGGTTTCGGTTGGCTTGGCTTGTCTTGGCTTGGTTTGGCTTGGTTTGGCTTGGCTTGGGGTGGCGTTGGCTTGAGTTGGCTTGGGTTGGCTTGAGTTGGGTAGGCTTGGGTTGGGTTGGGTTGGGTTGGGTTGGGTTGAGTTGCCTTGGGTTGGCTTGGGTTGTCTTGGCTTTGGTTGGGCTGGGCTGGGCTTGGCTGGGCTGGGCTTGGCTTGCCTTGGGTTGGGTCCACATGTAGTCGGGTCAGGTTGTATCTGGTATAAGGGGGTCTTGTTGGGATGGGTCATGTCGGCTCGGATTGTGTTGTGTTTTGGGTTGAGAAAAAACCTGTATAAATCCATAGGATTGATATCCACTTAGATATGATTATTTTGATGTGGAAATGACACCTGTTGAAGTAGCTGAAATGTACAAAAGGAACCCCTTCTCCGTGACAGAACCATCAGTTGTGAAGTTCAAGACCAGCAGAGGCCCCGTCGACACGACCGTGGTGATTCTCGTGGTACCGTTAAGACTCAACGTGTTCCCAACGTCATCATACACCAGGCCCAGTCCCTGGATGATCAACTTGTCGTACTTGGCTTCAGTCTGAAAGTCCACAATGCTGACATGGACACGGTACAGTGACATGAACTTGTCCGAAGCTCGCAGTTCCCAGCTGCAGTGGACATTATTAGGGTAGAGCTCGGGATAGTTTGGGGAGATGAGCCTATGTCCAGAATCACCAGAGAGGTAGATTTCTCTATCACCACAAATATCTGTAAGACCAAGCAAGCACCAACCATTCTTGTAAAGATGATAATTCTTAACACAACACATAACAGAAAGGAAACATACTGTATTTGTATTGTCACTAAAAGGGCCACAGACAATTAACTGGAGTGGGAATCGAACTTGGGCCCTCCTTAATACCGTATGGATATTCTACCAGCTGAACTATCCACCTCTAATTAGCTGTATTCCAGAACTATCAATTATCTTTGTTCGTTTGGCAGTCAGAAGCCACGAAACCATTCATATTGCATGCCACTATGATATCAAAAGGAAATTATCAACATTAGCAATGCCGAAACCTGAGGTAAAGTTTGTCACGGATCACAGTTTTTTGTTACATCCGTGGATCTTATTATCCTGGACATTACTTGCTGAGACCGTTTACAAAGAAATCCCCAAATGCCAATACTCGTTAAAGGTAGTATCATACTTTATCAAAGAAATTCAGATTAATGGGCAGAAAAATCAAGACAGATACAGTAACAGTCATCTGTGAAAAGTTCAGTCGCATACGGTGCCCACTTTTTGAGAAAACAGTGACAAACAGCCACAGTATTTCTTATATCTTTTCTCTTTTATTTTTGATCTTTTAAAAGATCAAAAAGATTTTCGGTCGTTGATTTACTAATTTCTGGATATATAGATACACCATTTCAGGCGGAAACATTTTAACGGTAGGTTTCTACTAGCACCATCTTCATACCCTGAAAGTTATACGTAAATCTGTGAACATTTCTGTTTTGGCCTCTTACCAAAGTATGATACTACCTTCTAGTTTGTGGATTCCTTCGTCCTTCAATATCAACATCAAGCATATGCTTTGTTCTGGATCATTGTTGGCACTATCCAGACTGTCCGCATTGATCATGATCAATATCCAGAAGTAAAGTTTGATGATTGTATTAAAGAAGCTATATTATAGGGAAGTCCAAGGTGGTGATTTTAGTCCCAAAGACCTGATACCTGCTAGCCTCAACAATGACAAGGCTTGAAAAGTATTGTTATTATCTCCCTTACCAAGGCTGCAGATGAACAATCGAAGGTAATCCGAAGCTCTTGATTGTATACATATCAAATCAGGTTCTCCACATGCAGTTTGACCAGCATCGCAGTTCACTGAAAAAAAAAACCCAGACTGTTATTTTAACCAAATCTTTAAACAAAATCATAAAGTTAGGTTCGCCGCAACATATAGGAGAAGGCAATTCTGTGTACTAAGTCGTGCTTGAATTTAAATTTACGAGAAAAGGCAAGTTAACTATTACCTACGCTAATTGACTATTGGGGTCACCACCAACGTAGGGCCAGATGGCTCAGTTGGTAGATCACCTGTACGGTATTCAGGAGGTCGCCGGTTCAAATCCCGCTTCAGTAAATTTTTCTTTGTTCTCTTTTCAATGACTATAACCTACGCTATTTGTAGTTTCTATACCTCATAAATATTCATGACCTACAGCAGAATCTCAATTGGTCAATTCGAGAGAAGTTGATTCTAGCTTCCCTCGGTGTTGGACGTTTGTCAACTCTCATTGCCTCGGGAGCTAGAATCGACTGTCCACCTCCAAACCATGTGATATTCGTATAATAAAGCAAGACATAATTTACTTCCAAGTGGAACAAATTGTAAGCAAATGACAGTACCTACCTTTGGCATGTTCTTCACTAAATATTTCTTTCCTATGATAGAAACCATATGCTTTGTATCAATACGACTTTTTAGCTGTTACCTGACCGTTTCTTAATCCTCAGAGAACCTTACCTGTTTTTCTTGCCGATATGTTGAAAGAAAACCCAGCATAATCGTAAGATGAGGCTGGATTAGCAGTAAAGCTTATCCACATATTCCTATCTCTAGAAGCTACAGCGGCCAGTCCGCTAGTATGGCGCCGCTTCAGTCCCGGACCGATAGCCGTTTCTGCGTCGTAGGGATTTGAACCCCAGCCAAAAGCGGCCTCGTCTTCGTTTTGGCCAATGTCCAGTTCGTTAATGGTCACCATGACCTTGTATCCTGTCGGTGCCACCACTGACCAGACGCACCTCACGTTGGTCAGATACGAGACAGAGTAGGACGGGGAATAGAGCACATAGTGGTGCAATGGTTCTGTTCCGTGATGTGAAAGGTCAATAGACGTTCGACCGCATGGACCTGTAATAAAACACGAAAACAGGTTCATATGGGGTGGGGTGCGGTGGCCCAGTGGTCTGGCGTGTCGTTCTCAAGATCTTGTGGTCAATGTACATAATGTGGGTTCGAGTCCGGCTATGGGTTAATATTGCTTGCATCCTTGGGCAAGACGCTTTGTCACATATATTGCTTCTCTTCACCCAGGTGTAAATGGGTACATGTGAGGGCTTATTGCAGCCGGGACTGTATACTCCCCAGGGAGTTGATATTGTTTCAGGAATGTTTAATAATGCAGCCCAATGACCAGGGGATAATGATAACCTGCGCCTTTGAATGGAACTTTTCAGATAGTGTGCGCATTAGATATGTTCTGAGATTATTATTATTAATATTTTTTCTAACAACGTCCGAGGACGCGTCCTCTTTCAATGTGGAGACTAACTTCGCAGAGTTGCGTAATGGTGAGAGGCACTTCTTTGATTACAGGCCTATACAACACAATTTTAGTGTAGACATAACTTGTCGGCATCCACGCTTGGCGATTTGAATTGTTAAAGGTACTATAATACTTTGGTAAGAAACCAAAACAGAAATGTTCAAAGATTTACGTATAACTTACAGGGTATGGAGATGGTGATGGTAGAAACATACCGTTAAAAATTGTCCGCCTGAAATGGTGTATTTATCGAGAAATTATTAAAACAACGACCGATAATCTTGTTGATCTTTTAAAAGATCAAAAATAATAGAGAAAAGACTTAAGAAATACTTTGGTCATTTTTCACGATTTTCTCAAAAAGTGGGCACCGTATGGGACTGAAATGTTCACAGATGACTGTTACTGTATCTTCCTTGACATTTGTACCCATGAATCTGTACTTGTTTGACAAAAACCAAAGCATGATATTACCTTTAAGTCACAGATTCTAAACAACCAGTATAGTGTAGATTTGGACTCTCGACATACTCGACCGTAAAGCACCAACCATGTCTCTGAAACAGGTCTTTGAAATCGGCCCATGTCTCAATTCACCAGGGGCCATTTCCTGGTCTAACTTTGGCTGCGGCTTCGTAGGTTGCAGGTTTTCGTTCAAGTTTCATTTTAATTTTCTTGTTCAAAACAGAGCAACTGCTACCAAACCACAGCCGAAAGCCTCTATTGTGACTTTTTTGTTTGACTTAGCAGTAGCCCGAACCCGAACCGGAGTATTGTCCGAGCCTGAGACCGAGCCCGAGCCGAAGCTCACTTTCCGTTAAGAGTCGCATGTGATGCATATTCAGACACTTACCACAAACTAACTTATCTCGGCAATACGTTTGTGATTCACACAGTCTCCCAGCAGGAATACATCTTTCGGCCGATGCACAATGATATTCGTCTGAGGCGCAAGTAGCTGATTAGAAAAGGAAAGGAAAATAACTACTACTCAATTAATGGGTTTTTCTTTAAGCTTTTGTAAAATACAGGTCATGGGAATGTATTAATCTGAAAGTCATGGGTTTGAATCACGCCTGTTATATTAATGTGTTGACCTTTTCAAAAGGAACGTATTATAGGCCTCATTATAAAAACTGACGTCATCACTCCGCCAACTTGAAGGCAAAGTCCCCTCCCCCCCAAAAAAAAAACCAAACAAAGAAAAACAACAACAAAGATAATTGACTATTGGGGTCACCACCAACGCTGGATGGCTCAGTTGGTAGAGCGCCTGAACGGTATTCAGGAGGTCGCCGGTTCGAATCCCGCTCCAGTCAATTTCTCTTTGTTCACTTTTTAATGAAAAAAAAACATGTTGGAAATGCACATATTATTAATTCGGGCGATTCACAATAGTGCGCCACCATGAGTTTGTAAGGCCTTGGCCAATCAGAATACGCGGAATTAATTTTGTTGACAAAAACTGCGCATGTGGGAATATGCGGAGCTTGTGATGGACTAAAATGTGCAAACTCCTGGTGGCGCACTATTGTGAATCTTCCAAAATTCAAGATAAGGCAATGACCTAAATTTGAAATTTGACCTTTGACATATAAACTAGAGCGCCCTACTTCAGTGTTAGAGAAACTGTTTTTTTTTTTATCCCGTCAAAGTAAAGCACAAAGCACAATTATTCAGTTATCCGATATTTACTTTTTATTTCATTAAATCCAACATTAAGATGACTTACAGCAGCCATTTTCGTCCGAGAAGTCCAAACAATCAACGTAGCCGTCACATACAGATGAACCACGTATGCACACTCCTGGGGCGCATGCGTGCTCGTTGTCAAGACAACCTAAGTACACAGTTATATTGAAGTGTAGTTTACATTTCGTACAAATTTGCGAATTGATCCAATTGTTCTTGTTTCAGATTGAGCAACCTGTTGTCGTTAGCAAACAATCCGTCCAAACTCACAGGAAGGTGAATTTTTGAGATAATGGTTTTTCGTATCATGTCGGTGCATCAAGGGTCGATTTGATGAAACCATACGATCGACAGTAACTTGATTAACGAAGGATAACCCATCGTATCATACATGCAATGCATCATAACTAGACCTACGATTGATAGTAAGTTACGATGAGTTTGGTGAAATCGACCCCACATGCATTTTAAAAAAGGTCACATAAGGAGACTTTCTCAAAGCGCGGCTCCGACTCATGCTCCGGGTTCGTCTCTGCAATCCATATACTAAAAATATAGGTTGTGGTTTTTCATCGAAGCAAGCTAAGAGTCTCTATTTTCATACCCGTAATTTTAAGAATGGATTCTCGAAACGGAGCCGAAGCCGGAGCCTTAGCCGGAGAGGAGCTTTGAGAAAGGCCCTTGGTCTTATATTTGTTTCACAATTCATCATAAACTTGTTCGCATCCACCGACCCTCATATCCAACCCTCGCCCAGTATTACATGCTTACCTGACTGATTATACTGTGTCATCTCGATAACGATCGTCTCCTCATTTTCAAATTTGCTGTCGGGGTTGTTTCCAACATATGATGAATAGTTATGAGCGATCCACACGTGGTTTCCTGATGACTTCACGTCCTCCTGGTAGTGAATTGGCGGCGGCTCTCTGGAGAATGTGACCCGTTGGAGCTCCGTGGATCGGTTGGAGGGGTCATGACCATCGCCAATCGTCAACTCCAAACTTGGGTTTACAATAAAGCTTTGGGGTATGCGACGAAGGCGGAGGGATACCCGATATCCTTCCGCAGCCGTGATGAGGAACAGACAGTCACCGGGACGTGAAGCGGGCCTGTAGGTTATAGTTTGTGGTCCACCGCCACTCAAGGTAATCACTGGCGAATTTCCACAGTTGCCTTTTTAACAAACGAAAGACAAGACATGATTGTCATCCGTGGCCCGATGATTATGGCCCGATGACCAGGGATAATAATAATGTAGAGCGCTTTGATCATCTTGGAAAGGCGCTTTATAAATGGCCGTTATTATTATTATTATTTTTATCCGTGACTGACATGTAACATTCGATAACGCGTCTTCTTCGCCATTCACAAAACTATGTCCCATGTCAGGATCATCCACACGAGAGTCGAGACCCATTGCACAATCTCAACCACCGAAAGCACTTTTCTCTATTGGACTTATTAGGTTTTAAAAAAGGCCAAAAAGGTATATTTACTCTTAGCCAGGGCACCGAGAGTCAAACACTATTGAATAAACCCCGCTTGACCATGGTTAAGGCTGAAACTCGGGTTTGTACAAGAATTATCTTGTACACTACAACAGCAAACTCAACGAAAAGTGTGTAGTAAAGAATACACAATTTGTCGAATCTAAAATAACCCGTTGTGGTTGGTCAATTTGTCAAGGGGCGTGGCCTTCTGGATCGATGTATTTGGGTCAGGCAATAATGGAAATCTGGGATGATCGGATTATATTTAGTTAAAAAAATACGGATTAAGGTCTTAACCATTGTTTCTGTGTAGTACGTCAACGGCTGATGAGGTGGATAATTGTTCTGTTTTAGATACTCACCGCATAATATCTCATCGGTCATGTCATCACACTGCGCAAGGTCATCACACAGGAATTCATTGTCCAAACATCGGGAACCATCACATCGAAAGACACCAGGCGGGCAGTCATCTGCGTTAAATCATACAACACGGAATCTCGTAAATGACTACAAAGAAAAGAAAGTCCTGATCACCAGGTGAAAGAACAGTGTACAAATATCAAAAGGTTTGAGGGTGACAGTCGATTCTAGCTCCCGAGGTGTTGACAAACTATAGTTCCCAAAGCGAAGCCGAAATAAACCATGTGATATTTGTTTTACTATGCCTCATTAATATTCACATTTTCTTTGAGATCGGTATCAGTAATTGAAAACAAAATGTTCGTGTTCCTCAGCCGCCATTGACTTCATATAGGTCGAGGCTCACGCACGCGCACTTCAAACTTTTCCTAGGATGCGCAGTGAGATGTTACAAGTGTAACAGTTCCCCGGCATACTCGCTGGTGATCAGCAAATAATATTTATATCCACTGGCACATGGTGGTGAATAAAGTGAATTGACCAATTGGGACTCGGCTATAGGTCATGAATATTTATGAGGTATAGTTATAATGATTATGAGCCAATTAGGTACTGTAACGGACACATTTTGTAGCGATACCGGCGGCAAAGTTGTAGAGCACCGCCGAGGCAGCTGCCCGCCCAGCCGAGAAAGGTTCAGCGAACTCTCAATAAATGTCCGCCATGTCCCAATTTGTGATTAGTTTTGGGCGTTTACGAAACGGAGGCTCAGGCTCAGGCTCCATCTTTCAATTCAATTTATTTTGGCAACATACAAAAGTACTCACACACGAAATACAACAAATAGCAAAAGCCAAGGATAGCCCAAAAAGCTGTAACATGCGGCTTATTTGCATTGGGGTCCTTACAAAGAGACAAAATGTATACATACTTCATAAAAAAAGATCAAGAATTGCACAAGTAAAGGACATACAAAAATAAAAAACGATATAAAGACATAAAATCCCACTATTAAAAATATTTAAAAATGTTACAATTCAAGATTCAGATAAAGAGGACAAGTGTGCTTTAACTGCGTTTTTGAGCTTGCAGAGATTGCTGCAGCATTTCACATTGTTCGGAAGTGAATTCCATAAATGAATTCAAGTATAATAAAAAGTATTGCACTCGGGCCCTTTTATGCAAGGGACAACTAAATTTGTTGAACTACCCCTTGTTGAATAATTATGAATATTTGAGACCCTCTTGAACTTTTTACAAAGATAGTCTGGTGCCATATTATGAACAATTTTATAAACCAAATTCAATTTTAATTAATCTTTGACATCCATATGCTGAAAATATAGGTTGTGGTTTTTCATTGAAGCTGAAGCTCTGTTTTTCCTTTTCAAACCAGAGAATGACCTTAAGGTTTGACCAATCAACATCCTCAACCTCCGTCCCGACCCAGACAGAAATATCCTCAAAACAGATCTAATTGGCTGATGAGCGGTGTCGCATAAAATTTGCATGCACGCATGTATCAGAATAGTCTGGTTCTCGGACCCAAAAAGCTCCCGACTATTGTCTGTCAAATATAGGGTCAGGTATCGGCTAAATTTTGTTGACCAAAAAAGCAAATTTTTAACTTTTTACGGATTTATCTGAAACATTACGAACTCGTTTTCGCCGGACTTCGGATAGTTACGTGGACTGTCGGCATTTTTTCGGCAGGTCACACGAGGTCACGCACAGTACAAGACAAGTCGTGTATAAATCCCGTGCTTCACCTTCATCTCGTGATTCACCCGTGTTACAGTTAGCCAAAATAGAGCATAATTATTGTCCACATACAACAGATAACTCTTCCTATGATGCACTTTTGAGGAGTTTGTTGTATGGTTTTTCCCACTCTTTGAACCCTTATTCTGCCCAGATAAAATTGCATGTGGTTACAAAAGTGCAAACAAAATCATGATAAAATGGTAACTCGCCAGACTCTAAAACTAGCTTCCGCTCAGGCGCAGACATGACAGCTGTGTCATGTTCTATTTTTAACCGTAGCCGATACCTGACCTAAGATTTTTAATAAGAGTCGTCAGGGAATCTTTGGGCAGGGAACCGGACTAGTATCAGACGTTCGTACGAAGTATGGCACAGAGTACAACCACTGATCTGTTTGTATAGATCAGTGAGTACAACGGGTGATACTCAGACTAGTTTGTGATTGGCTGTTGTCGCACAGGTCACACCGGATTTTTATGCAGAAGACTGTGGTTTTGACACAATGTGTAAATCTTTTGTTTGTAAGGGCGGCTAGGGAATCGGAAATTGGCCCTAAACCAGATATCCTATTGTGTTGTCCAGATGGTTTTTGAATAGCATTTTCAGAGAGTTGAATGGAGAAGGTCGAGAATAAAGGAAGTTTTGCAGTTGTTCATAGAAATAGCTGTCTGCTTCCTTTTGGAGGCAAACATTTGTGCGACTTCGTGGGCACAAACCAACAAGGATAGACATATTGAGCTACAGTTTGCAGGTTTATATTGCTGGACAGTAGCTTCAAACTCAACAGCAAACAAACAGTGATTTAAGCAGTTTAAAAGGTGGTTTGGAACTTACTACAGCCCTTCTCGTCATCGAACACGGAACATTGTGGGATGCCATCACACCGCTGGCTTATAGGTAGACAGACTTCAGAGCCATCGCACGGAAACTCGTCAGGTCCACATTCTATGCATGGGGAGATACAAGTAAGTGATAGGCCTTTTCACACGACGCTTAAAAAACTCTCAACCAATTAGACATTTTCTCATGGTTGCGAAATCTTACAAAACGGTTTACCCTGGCCGTTTCTGCGTCCTTCCATACTGCACAGTGTAATATTTCGCAAGCCTCCCTTGAGACGGAACGCGGGTAATTGACAAATTATGCATTTTATGAATGTAAACGCTGCTATAGTACCATCGTAACGCTGAGGTGGCGGGTGAAGCGCGCGGTCTGCAAAGGCCATGTAACACATAGAAAACACACGCATGCGCATTGCAAAGCACTTCGCAAGGGACCCTTGAGAAATGTTGTCGTAGGTCTGGACCTCGGTCAAAATCTCTCAAGGATTCACCAGGGACGTCGGTCACTCTCAAGCATTGGTGTCCTTTCACACGATTACGCTTTTAGATTTCGCAACCGTGAGAGAATTTCTCAATGGTTGAGAGGTTTTTTTTTGGCGTCCTGTGAAAAGGCCTTCTTTAGTAGTATCAGAGTTACTCAAATGTGACTTGAATCTACACTTGAATCTAGTGTATTCTCCTGCACATGTTAGCATGTTCTGAGTGGACTTACCGGTCTCAATGTACGCTCTCAATGTAATCTGCGTCACATTGGTAGGATCATCTAGTCTCATTCCTAGGAAAGAACTTGGGTTGATGCGCATGATGATCTGCACTGGTACCCCTGCAGTGGGCGAATAAGTGGTTGGCACGTAGGAACGACCGCTGGTAACCGTCAGGAAGACACGCGACATGTCGACGGTTCCGTCAGCATGACCAAGGCCGGCGGATAACGTGCTCTGCCCAGTGCTGACGAACTTGTTGATGAAAATTTTCACTCGCGAGGATGGTGATGTGGTTACAAACCAGATACAGTCAATGGGCAAATAGTCGCTAGGGTCATAATAAATACCAGCAACATTGATTTGACTTCTGCTAGAGTTACCCAGGTAGATATTCTGCGTCCCACATCGACCTATATACAAAAATATCAAAATCAAAACAAAACAGGTAAACACGAACCACGAAGTAAACAGACCGAATTGATTCAGTCGTTGGAAGCAAAGCGAATGAAACTGACTGGAGAGTGGCTTAGACACAAGGCCTTTACGAAATGAGGCTTTTGTGTCCTAAGTGAAATGAAGGGCTTGAGATACATTAAGCTGGAGCCTTCTCTTAGGCTTGGTCATATGGCTCAATCCCTTCGTTTCGTTTTGTGGGCCTCATCGAAATGGCGAATAAGTCCCAAGCCTAGCCTCAAGCCTGGTTTCGTAAAGGCCCCTAGTTGGTCTATACGTTTGACCATTGGGTTGATGCAGTATTTTTACTTTGTTTTTTTGTCAAAGAAATACTGATTCATTGGCACTATGTCAAGAAAGATACAATAACAGTCATCTGTGAATATTTCAGTCCCATACGGTGCCCACTTTTGAGAAAACAGTGAAAAACAGCCAAGTATTTTCTCTTTTATTTTTGATCTTTTAAAAGATCAAAAAGATGTTCGGTCGTTGTTTTACTAATTGCTGGATAAATACACCATTTCAGGCGGAACAATTCCAACGTTATGCTTCTACCACAACCATCTTCGTAAGTTATAAGTTATATTTGAAATCTGGGAAGATTTCTGTTTTGGTTTCTTACCAAAGTATGATACTACCTTTAAAATAGTTAGCCTGCTTGGAGCAGGCTTAAAACTGTCTTTTTTTAATTACCCTTACTTGATTGCATGTTGTAATAACTGTTGTTGCCAAAATAGCAATTTTACTTAGCGGTTGAAGATTTAAATATACATGTAAATAGCTTTGGGCCGACGGGGGTTTCTGAGGGCAGGCTCAATCATGTGGTTAAGGGCGCCTCTTTTTAATCCTGTGGTTCTCATTTCCGACCGACCCATATTTTGGGCTCCGACCGAAAAAAAAAAACACCCTTCTTTTGCCGCCGACCCTGTCAGGATGGCATAATATTGAAAAAAAAAAAAGAATTCCCAGAATTTCTGGAGACAAAATTTGTCTCTAAAAACTCTGGGAATTTTTTTTTTTTTTGCCAATAGACCTCAAATTTGTATACTTTTTATCACCGAAATAATACAAAAATATTCAATTGCGATTACAGTGAATACAATGAACATCATTTTTTTTAGGTTTTTGTGTATTCAGCCAGGATTTTTTTTCACCAAACGTTTTTTTTTCGACCGACCGACCCACCCTCAAGGTGAACAAGAAATGAGAACCAAAGTTATAAAAAGGGGCGCCCTAATATGAAGATAATGAGTTTTCATTGAGTTTTTCCAATTTAATTTTCCATTGCGATTAAAGTCGTCCAGCAATTAATAGCACAAGAAGTTCTTACTGTACATGCTAAGCACATCACAGACAGGACATTTTTCAGTAAGCATGGGTGAATCATTTACTCCACAGGGGGCTATGACACACTGGCTTATTGCAATGGGCTAACTTGGTTATCTTAATCAAGACCGACTAAGAAAGAAAGACAACTTAGTCTGCATCCTTAAGCCCACTATTTATGACCATTTTATTCCATCCGCCCAGGGGCCACTTTTATGGAGCTGCTTAAGCGCCACAATTTGCTTAAAGGTAGTATCATACTTTGGTAAGAAACCAAGGTATGAAATTGGTGGTGGTAGAAACATACCGTAAAAATTTGTCCGCCTGAAATGGTGTATTTATCTAGAAATTAGTAAAACAACGACTGAAAATCTGTTTGATCTTTTAAAAGATCAAAAATAAAAGAGAAAAGACTGTGGCTGATGTTTCACTCTTTTCTCAAAAAAGTTGGCACCGTATGGGACTGAAATGTTACTGTATCTGTCTTGATATTTTTGCCCATGAATCTGTATTTCTTTGATAAAAACCAAAGTATGATATTACCTCTAAGCACCAAAACCTTGGTAATTAAAATCAGTTTGTCACCAAAAACTCCTTGTGAATGTTATGCTAAGAATGAAATTTTCATCTCGATTCACATTTATTTCCATTCTGTACAGGGCGAATGGAATACAAGAAACAACAATAAAAATGAAGGCCCAAACACTGGCCACAGTAAAAATCACATGAACATTTGGTTGGTAATCCTGTTTGATAATGGAAGATTTATCATGCTAAAACAAACTTTGCGCTTAAGCATCTCTATGAAAATGGTCCCATTGATCTCCAAAATACCATAATGGTTAAAAAAAAAAACACACAGAACAACACCTTTGTCTTATTCAGCATGTACACGAAATAATAAGCAGAAGAAAATTGGACATCCGAGTATCGAGAAAATAGCGAAAATCGGATTCAATTTATTTTAAGGATTTTTGATCTTGCCAACAACAAAAATGTTTTTGGTGTTTGATTTTACTCTTTCTGGGTAATGCAGCATTTTAGGTGGAAATGTTTTAAGGATATGTTTCCACCAGCACCATCTTCATATACGTAAATATGTGAACATTTATTTCTTGGTTTGTTACCAATGTTGTACTTGCTTTTGATGAAAATTTAACATTTTAACAACAAAAGTTATGGGAATGTAATTCGGTTAAGGTGGTGTTAAAAGCTTTTCACGCACCGGTAGCACATTGACTTTCATCCCAGTAGTCTGGGCAGTCAAATACTCCATCACATACAGCTGATGGGCTGATGCAAACTGCTAACACATCACTGAACGGACAGGGGAGGAATGGAGAGCGACAGACTCCTGTTGAAAACAAACAAACAAACAAACAAACAATCATTGAAGGGTGAACCAAAAAATTGACAGGATCATTGTGGTTACGTATACCTTTGTGGGTATACACTTGTGGTTATTTTATGATTATATTAATTAAAAAGCCGTATCCTCTTTGAGTGATCCCCAATTTCCGTTCCCAGGTTGCAGCATTACTGTGCGTACCGAAAAACAATTTTCCTTGGGATATAGCAGTATGTGCGTGGTTTCATGGCTTCTGACTGCAAAAGGAGCAAAGATAATTGACTATTAGGGACACCACCAGCATAGGTCTGGATAGCTCAGTTGGTAGAGCGCCTGTACGGTAAACTATGTCAGTTTCCCTTGTGGTTTTAATATTTGATGCTTAATATAATTATGAACGATAATCTCTGCTCGAGTAACAACATGAACATCGGCGCACATTATGTAACAGTAGGATTATGAGGCAAGTCATACAATTGTACTAGTGCAGATTAAAACAAAACAATAAAATAATTTTGCACTCGCAAATCAGTATTAATTGCTTAGCAATGTGGGGCATTACATTATATACCAATACTGGAAAACTCAAAGTTTGGAATTCTCTACATGTTTTGTGAAATCCACTACTTGGCTAGTCTACGTGATAAACAAACTCATCGTATAGCGAGCGTCTATCACCCCATTGAGTGCAGATTTAATTATTAATTATGCAAGCCAATCAAGCACTCATCTCTAGGTTTTGACCAATCAAGTTCAACATCATCCGTTACGACTCAGACGGAAATGTTCTCAAAACAGATCTGATTGGCTTATGTGCCGCGTTGCATAAAATTTGCATGCACGCATGTATCACACGTTCGTACGTAATGTGGCGTTGAGTAGAACGGGTGATACTTAGGGCCTTTACGAAACTAGGCTTGAGGCTAGGCTTTGGACTTATTTTTTTATTACCGCCATTTGAAGCCCTCAAAACTAAATGAAGAGATTGGGCCACATGATGAAGCTGGGGAAAGGCTCCAGCTGCTTCGCCGTGTATCTCAAGCCCTTCATTTCATTTTGGACACAAAATGGCAGTAGAAAAACAAATGTCAAGCCTAGCCTCAAGCCCCATTTCGTAAACGCCCAGAGACTACTACTTGGCGCGTATCTCTTCAAAAGAAAGACCAGCAGCCGATTCCACGAAATGTTGCGTAACTTACGCAACGTACAAATGTTGCGTAAGTTTCGTGAAACGGCCATAACCTTTGCAACCAAGGCAGGAAAATGTTGCGTAAGTTACCCAACAAAATGTTGCGTACGCAACATTTGAAGTTTCGTGAAATCGGTTGCACTTACTTTGGTTTTGCTGGTAGATCGAGAGCCTTACCCCTTGCTCAAGAAACGGATAGAAAGCCAAAGGTTGTTGAACGAGAAGCCTACTAGAAGAAATGCGTATCCAGAATATGTTGTTTGCGTCACCCACGTACGTCCTGTGCCCAGATGCAACAGGGCTATCGAGATCGAAAAAGACGATCTCAGTGGACGTGGTGGTGATCGGTCCTGATCCGGCAGACACGCGGAACTTCCAGATTGGAGGAATGCGCGCGTCTATCACCTCAATGAATATGTAGGGGTTTACGTCACTCGATATGGTCCAGCTGCAGTAGAACCCCATGGGTAGAAAGAGTAGCTCTTCGAAATCGTCAATCGAGAACATTAATCCTCCGGCCGACAAATGCAAATCTCGTCCATAACAAGGCGAAGCTGAAAAAAAATAAACATAAACAAAAATCCATTCAGTCATTTGATAACAGAGGAAGGCAATGAAGAAAGCTATAACTGCGAAATGCCTTGATGAAGCTTCATTTCGTGTCTACCATAATTTCGATGACCTATTTAGACAAAGCATCTACGAATGCTCGTCCATCTTTGGTGAAGTGCTCTGACACTGCCAACTTTACCTCAGGTGTATGATTATTCTAACATCAAAAAGAAACGTCACAAAATGATCGTGTGGTATGCGACATGCATTACATGAAAACCAAGCTGGCATTTTGTGCAAATGTGGTTGAGACAAGAGCCATCCAAAACAGAATGTCTCGTCAAATCCAGGACAATCGTCGAAACCGTCACAAAGCTTGGTATAGTCTCGGCACACCCCATCGGATCTGCAAAGGAACTCGTCAGCACGGCAACCGCCTGTTATAACGGGGGGGGGGGGGGACGAGAAACAATGAAAAAGACCGGCATCGGTGCGGCGTCCGAGCAGCGCTGTATCTTTCTTGAAACTCATTGCCAATGAATCTGCCTTTCTTAGGAATAAACCCAAAGTATAATACATGTTAGGTTGGCGTAGTGGTTCTTTCCCCGCCTTTCACCTCTGGCGGACCGGGATCAAGTCCGGCTCGGTCCACAAGTGGATTGGGTTTTTCAGTCCCTACCTGATTCTGTGGGTTTTACCAAGAGTATTACTCTGGGGTTTTCCTCCCACCTCTAAAACTGTTTCTTCTTCTCATCATCTTTCCATAAAAGGTTTCATCAGGCTTTCGAGCAACAGTGCCTAGGGCGCTTTTGAGGAATAATAGTAATTTTTGCCTTAGAAGTAGAGAATAATCTGTTATTGAATTAGTCTTCAAAAACTTGAAGATTAGTCTTCTTCCGAGTTCAAAGCAACAAACCTTCCAACTTACAATTCTGTAAGTGGCTCCGAGGCTTCTGACTGCCACACGAACAAAGACCATTGAGTCAATACAAGTAATAAACTGCTGCAAACAGATATCAGCCAGAATGACCTGGCCTGGCGCGTTTCGATCTTAGCAGGATCTTTCCCAACGGCTAAATGACGAAGGACAAGAACATGCAAGTGAATAGAAACACAAATTAAAGGATGAGAGGATCAGGACAATAGGAGAGGGATTTGTCGGACAAAGAGGGGTCAGGTAGGCAAGTCTCAAAGACCATTGAGTATTAGGGACACCACTAACATAGCTCAGTTGGTAGGACCACCGGTGCCGTATTTCGGGATCATTGGTTCGAATCCTGCAGCTCCAAAATTGTCACAGTTTGCTCTCTACAGGGCCACTGTTATTATAAGGTTTTACATGCAGGCAGGTAATAAATCATGACGGAACACAAAGGTGTACTATTTACACTATATTACATTTATTTACAAACAACTGAATCCCGGTTTTATAGTACAGCATTGGACACTATTCGGTATTTAAAAGGTTGCGCATATATTTCAGTACTCGGGTTAAGATTAGATTGCCAGAAAGTATATGTTCAATGATTGGCCCAATATACACGATAATTAGATTCAATATAAATATATATTCAAATGAATGTCTTCCACGGGAATGATTTAACTGGTGAATTCTAGTATTTACAATTTACAGTTGCCAAATGATATTAATTGGTTTTGAGAATTCAGACAATCATGTGCTAATAATTCAACTAATAATTACAGTCACGTGCACGTGAATTCACATTACTCTAACAACATCTAGAACTAGTAAATTGAATGTGGGAGCAACCTTAAAGAAATTAATATTAATCAAAAGAAGAGCCCCAAACAAATACAAGAAGTGGTAAATTCAATTAATAAACTTGATTAAGCAAAATATGGGTTGTCGCAAGCTCTCGTCTTTCTGTGTCTTAACAAACACAATGCTTGAATGTTAATACTCAACCCGATTCACAAAGGAGCTGCACAGATCCTGTAGTCAGATTGCTGCGCGTAAAACTTGCCCTGTGTGGTTCATCCGCGGCGCCACCTTGGCAACCGGGAAAAAGAACCCTCTCTACAAAGCGCTGTCACCATGCAGGGGCAAAACAGACATCAGGGCCAGCATCGAAAATGGAAGGAGATGCAGATCTCAAACGGGCTTCTATGATAACATCAGGTCTTCAAGGCAATCTATTTAAAATAATAGATCACCAAAATGCCAAATAGTATACGTGCTAACATAATGTACTTTAATACAATGTCAAACAACCATTTCCAAAGCTTCTGTTGGGACTCAAAACATCAATAAATTCTGGGCGTGTTTGCATCATATCAATCAATACTGTAATAATTCGTTAACAAAAGCAATCTAAGCAGTTATCTAAAGGTTGCCATCGAACTGAATGATATTAAATAAATCAAACTTCAACTTACGGTTTTCTTCATAACTTTTAGTCCTGGAATGCCGATCTGCCGCCACGAAACTCCTCGCAACCAATTTGCCCTCGTAAGCAGCCTGAATTTTATCTGCTTCTGGTTTTTGGCAAAACAACGGCACAAGCGACAATGCAAAATTCGCACTGGGATCGGGCACCTCATCAAATCTCACACCTCATCATCCTGATGCATCAATATGTAGTGTGCTTGCCACTCTACAACACATTCACCTATACTCAGTACAGTCAGAAAATAACTCATTCAAATTCAAATCACTCCACCCATCTCTTCTCAATTCACCCAAACTGGCCAAGTCCCTACAAAAGAAAGCTAAACCAATACAAAAGAACACACTACTGCTCCCAAATTCCTTGTCAAAGTGGGAGAAAGATTTGCATATGAGGTAAGAAAGCCATGGCCCTGGTCGTTGATGCATAAACTGGGAGTAAAGTAATGAATTAAACATAAGTATGCAAAACTGGGAGTAAAGTAATGAATTAAACATAAGTAGGAGAGTCTCTTGTTAAAAGTTATTCTCCTATGAGTGTTGTGTGCTCTGAAATAAAAGATATTTGGTGTTGTTAATTAACCTACTGAAAACAGAAAAGTAAAAGTAAAGTTAATGTAAGGGGAATTCTGACATTTTCTCCCCCCTAAAAGAAAAAAAATCCCATTTTTCTCTTCCTTCTCAGAATTCACCACCGCATCTGAAAGAAACTCAAATATTATAATAAATTAAAATTATTAGCTCCAATGTCTCCATCTCATCAAAAGAGAATCAATTAGCAAATTCAAAACAAAACAAAACAAAACAAATGTCACGCGCATTGCATCTCTGACGCATATACGCTTCCTGTGTTTAAACAAAGGAAAGAAATTGTTCACATTAGGTTCTTGCACTTCATCCTGAAACAGACAAAATTATCAGTGTTTATCAGCAATTGAACACAAACTGCGACTTAAATAGTCAGCACCTACATTCTCGCTGCCCTTGATGCATTCGATTCTAAACCTGTACGGCTGCAGGGATAGCGCCCAACGCAGGATGCGGCTACTAGTGACTTTCGCCCTTTGTAGGTAAATCAGAGGCTGGTGGTACGTCTCTAGGACAAATTCTCGGCCATAGAGATATTTCTGAAACTTTTGAATTGCCCAAACAATAGCCAAGTATTCTCTCTCGATGACAGAGTAAGACTGCTCACGTGGTAACAACTTCTTGCTTGCATAAGCTACTGGAAAATCTATTTCACCATCTCGCTGTAAAAGAACAGCTCCGATCCCGATATCGGAGGCGTCTGTGCGAAGAAGAAAGGGCCGTTGAACATCTGGAAGATGTAGGATTGTTGCTGTTATAAGCCGTTCCTTCAGAGTCTGGAAAGCGTACTCCTGGCTGGTTTCCCATCGAATGACGTTTGGTTCTCTCTTCTTGGTTTTATATGTGAGGGGTGCAGCAATAGCAGCATAATTGGGGATAAATTTCCTATAGTATCCTGTGAGGCCTAGAAATGAGCGAAGTTGCTTCTTCGTCTTGGGTCTAACTGTATTCTTGATGGTAGTTAGTTTGTCTGCAAGTGGCTCCAACTTTCCTTGACCTATGGTATGACCTAGGTACTCCAGCTTCTTGAAGCCGATGATGAACTTCGATGGACGTGTTGTTACCCCTGATTGCTGTAATCGCTGAAAAAGACGGTCTAAGGTGTTGAGGTGCTCTTCCCAAGTTTTGGTGTGAACCAAAATGTCATCAATGAAGTTGTCAACATTCATCAGGCCTCTGAACATGGTACGCATCATCCTGCTGAATGTAGCTGGGACGTTGATGAGGCCAAATGGCATGGTGTTAAACTGGTATAGCCCATCTGGTGTGACAAATGCAGTTTTTTCAGGGATCAGGCATGGGCTCGGCATCAAAAATGGTAAGCCTATTCAAGCGTCTAAAATCTATACAAAAGCGCTGAGTGCCATCCTTCTTCATGACAAGCACAATTGGTGAGGCATACGGTGAATCAGATCTTTCAATGACTTTCATCTTCAACATGGATGCAATTTCATCTTTCATTGTGCTTCTAAGCGCATGTGGAAGTGGGTATGGTTTGGAACGCACTGGATCAGATGTCGTGAGCTTGATGTCATGCTTCCCCAAAACGGACTGACCTGGGAGATCGGTGAGTATCGAGCAGTATCGTTGTACTTATAAACACTTACTTTACCGACTTGCTCTTCTGATAATCCATCGTCGATCTTCACGTCACTTATGGATTCATTCGCCTTGAGAGCAAGGAATCGTCATCTATCACCCGAACATTTGTTGAAGCATCATCTGGTTCCACCTAAATGACGGATGTGGCCACAATATCAAACACACCTTCTGGTAAATAATCACTAAGGACACAAGATATCTGATTAGTTTGAATGCTCGTTGGTGGTTCTATGTACCGCTTTAGGAGGTTGATGTGAAAAGCTTTGGTTGTGGTACCAAGGTCAATCTTATAGTCGCAGCTACCCATGCGTCTGACGACAGTGAATGGACCCTTCCATTGAAGTAGAAGCTTATTGTTGTCATCTGGGAGTAGAAGTAGAACCTTCTCACCTTCTTGTAGTTGTCTTGGTCGGGCCTTGCGTTCATAATACTTGCGATACCTCTCGCTGGACTTCTGCAGCTCTTCGTGTGCAAGTTGACAAGTATCTTCTATGCGTGACCTCAGATCAATGACATACTGGTAAGTTGTTTTGACTTCAGGAGACTCGACGTTGTTTGTCCAGAGTTCCTTCAGTATTGCCATGGGGCCTTTTACATTTCTACCGTATAACATTTCGAATGGAGCAAAACCAAGACTAGACTGTGGTGTTTCCCTATAAGCGAAGAGTAATGGACTCACATACCTATCCCAGTCCTTAGGTTTCTCCGCGCAAAGTCGTCTCAACATTTGCTTCAGACTTCCATTGAAACGTTCGACCAAGCCGTTACAAGCTGGATGGTAGGGTGTCGTTGTTAACTGCCTGATGGAGAGTTACCTGCTCACCTCCTTCATAATGTCTGATGTAAACTGGGTTCCCTGGTCGGTGAGAACTTCACTTGGGATGCCAACGCGTGTGAATATCTCGACGAGGGCCTCTGCTACTCGATGGGTTTCAATGCTCTTCAGTGGTATGGCCTCTGGATAGCGGGTGGCATAGTCTACCATGGTTAAAATGTACCGGTTACCCCTCTCTGTCATAGGATAAATTGGTCCAACAGTGTCAATGGCAACCCTTTGGAATGGCTCATCTATCAATGGCATTTGCACCAGTGGGACTTTGGTCACTCTTCCCTTTGAAAATGTGCGTTGACAGATGTCGCACGATCTACAGTATCGTTGAACCTCTGATTGAACCCCCGGCCAGTAGAATTGTGAAAGTATCTTTTCTGCTGTCTTCTTGGACCCTTGATGTCCTCCTAGAATGGATTCATGTGCTAGCTTCATCACCAACACTCGTTGTGGTCGTGGTACAACCAGCTGTGTAATGATGTCTCCACCTTCCACCCTGGGACTACAAAACTGGCGGTAAAAAAGGCCATTCTTAATGAAGAGCTGGTAGTGGTTTTTCCTCGGCTGCTTTTTGTGCTCGTGTTTGAACAGCGTGCACATGGAAGTAAGCGTCAGTCTGCTTTTCCTCATTGGTTGGCTGATGTTCACCTGCGTTGATGTTGTCATATCTCCAGTCAGGGTCTGGGTCACTCGGATCTCGAGCTTGGGGAATGTTACCGATAATGACGTCATAGATTGGATCGGCCATACAAACTGCTTCCACAGATAATAAGGTGAGTCGATCTCTACAACAGCAACTGGTAATGGACGAACAGTGTTATCAACAAAAACACACAACTTGTTTCTGACCATCTGACGCAAGGCTGCGATGAATAAGAACACCTGAACAGCCCGTGTCTCTCAGAACGGAAACATGCTTGTTGGTTTTTCCAACTCTCCCCTTTGTTACTGGCATACCTCTCACAAACTCTGCTTTGCAAGCTGCGCTCATGATAGGTAGGTTATGTCCACAAGGTAGGTTTACATATCCCCCTTTAGAACAACAATTTGCAACATTCATGCATGCTATGTGAACCTGATCAACTTGTGATGGAATTGTGTGATGGCAACTTCCACACTCGCCCTGTGAATAAAAAGAATTTGACGTTAGCTGTGATTGAAGGCTGTGCTGGTTGTCTGCAATCTGTGATGGGTTCTGCGCTGGTTCCGCATCCTGTGTGATGAGTCCTGCCACCTTAGTTGTGTCTCTGTTGGGATTACTCCAACAATTTTTTGCTATATGACCTGATTTGCCACACACAAAACAAGTCACATGTCGCCGGTAGTTCGTTGTGTTTTGGAAAGGCGGCGTCTGATAACTGGACGAAGGGGACCTCTTCTCGAAACGTTTGCCTGCCCGAAGGGTTTGCCGGATCCATCGGCTCGCTGACGATGATCTTTCGGTGTGTCTGATCTGTTTGAAGAGGATTGTGTTTGCTTAGAATCTTGGGTAAACATTCCTCCTCTAGCTTCCACATACGTCTCAGCTAATTCTGCCATTATAGTGATGTCCTTCGGGTTTCTCTCCTTAAGGAAAAGAGATAAATCAACATTGCATGCATTAATGAATTGCTCTCTTAGCAAAAGATCTTTAACTCCATTGAAATCCTTGTTAATCTTGGCTAGGTCTACCCACCTGCAAAAATAATTATCTAACCTAACTGCAAACTGCTTGGGACGTTCATATTTGTCTGCCCTTGCCCTTCGGAACTTGTTGCGGAATCCTTCCTCTGTGAAGTGGTACCTCTTCAGCAAAGCACTCTTGAGGCAATCGTAGTCGGAGGCATCACTAACGGACAACCTGGAATAAACTTCGAGAGCCTTGCCTTCAAAAGGGCACTGAGATTAACTGCCCAGTCACTCTGCTGTCAGTTTTGGGTATCGGCGTATCTTTCGAACCTGTTGAGATAAGAATCAATATCATCCTTGTCATCATTAAAATAGGGAAGTTTAGGAGTTAAAGTTCTTGTGCCAGTTTTAGGTTTAAATTCCTGCTTTTCTACCTCTTCCTTTTTGAGCTGTTGTACTCTTAGCTGTGTTTCAGCTATTTCCCTTTCTTGTCGCCTTAATTCCATCTCCACGGCCCTTTTGTCTCTCTCTACATCTTCTTTTTCCTTTCGATCTACTCTTATTCGTTCTTGTTCCTCTCTGCAGTATTTATCAAGCAAAGAGTAAAAACATATTACAAAAAAACAAACAGTTTTGATCTTTTAAAGATCAAAGATTGTTTTCATCATTACTGTGGGCGTGTTTCACTGTTTTCTCAACAAGTGAGCACCGTAAGGGACTTAAATTTTCACAGATGACTGTTACTGTATCAAGTTCCTTGATATTATTGCCCATGAATCTTAATTTCTTCAACAAATACCGAATTATGATGCTACCTTTAATCGGTACAGAGTTTGACGGACAGTTGTGAGTATTTGATTTTTTTTTTTAAATTGGAATTTCACAAGGGACAATATTAACTGGTCTGCATGCACGCTAATAAAAACCAGTATTAGTAACGACGCCAAAAGGCCATATTCACTGTGTATCATCCTGCATTACAAGCAGAACAATCAAACCGAGGCTTTGATTCAAAACATTCTGGTACCCGTTTTGTTTTTAGAATTGGTGTTATCTATTCCGAGGGGTATACGAAGAATGTGAGAAAAAATTGATGCGCCATGAATAAAGGGGGTATCTCACTGAGCGGCGAATGCTTCCGAACGTAGCGAATTCGATATTTCGGCAGGGTTCGTAAAAGTTTGCAAGAAAGTTCGTAAACAGTTTTCATTGATGCAAACAGTTTTTCTTGTCGCAAAGAAATGTTGAACACGTTAAACATGTCTTTCCGCAAACAATTGCTACCGTTTGCAAAACTTTCGTAAGCCTTTGCAAACGGTTGTAAAACGGTGTCGCTGAAGTTCTTTTTGATTCGCCAGTATGCTAGCGACCACATGACCATAATGAATCGACCAATTGAGAGAAATTTGCCATATAGATCGTCATGCCGAGAACAGAAATCTGAAAGCTAGGGAAGGTTACTCAGCCTTTTTATAGGGTTGGGACCTGATTCGCCTGGTACTTCTCCAGGACCCAAACATTCACAAATATTGGCAAAGGATTGACAAATAGTTGTTAATATTCGCAAAAGCTGTCGCTAACATTCGCTTACAGTTGCTAATAGTCGCAGACAGCCTTTCGCAAACACTTTCGCAAATAATCGCTAATATGTTGCTAATTGTCGCTAAATATCGCAAATGGCAGAGGCAAACCCTGATTTTCGCCAACATTCGTCAGAAAGGTTGGCGAATCCAAAATTCGCAACGTTCGTAAGCATTCGCCGCTCGGCGAGATACCCCATTTTGGACTATGGCCGGCGAGTTTTTCAGAAACACATACCACAATCAAGTTCATCTGCCAAAGTAAAGCAATCGGGAGACCCGTTGCAATAGCCAGCCACAGAGGTACACGTACCGTCCCCGCAGGGAAATGCATATGGGTCTCTGCAATCAATGAACCCCTCTGGTGAAGACAATATTATACAAATGAAATACTGTTAATGGTGCAATGGTTAGAATTTTTTCATGGGTTTAAAGATTGTATGTTTCATTTAAAGGGCGTGTACAACGTTGGTGAAGGTGAAATAATAGCACTCACACTTTGTCTAATCCAGTATGTACGTGAAGTATTAAGCCTGTAGAAATTTCAACTCAATCGGACATCTGAGTTCCGAGAAAAAAACCGAAAACCTTATTCAACTTTTCTTGTAAAACATAAAGAAGGATTTTTGATCTTGCCAAGATCAAAAATGTTTTGGTGTTTGGTTGTACTCTTTTGTGGATAAATTCAGCATTAAAGGCAGAACGTTTTTCACATTATGTTTCTATCATTACCGTCTTTATATCTTGTAAGTTATACTATACGTAAATATGTGAACATTTCGGTTTTGGTTTATTACCAATGTTGTACATGCCCTTCAACAAGCCACAGGCATATATGCCAACAAATGCATAGGGTATAATATCATTTTTTCAACATTTATGACGTAAGACTTTACTTACCTATTTCTAAACATCCTCCAAACCAATTCACATAATTATGTTCACATCGAGAGCATCTTCTGTCTTCTATTGAAATTTGGACATTAACAAATGTCTCTAGCATGTGCCTAAAACATTAGGGAGACAAGTCCGGTGCCTCACTAAGGTCGAATTTATTGCAAACCCTGTCTCCCTATGATCAGATCAAGGGATAATTTAATCAGAAAAAAATGAAAAAAGTGAGAAAAAAATGTTCAACCCCTACACACCCTTTTTATTTCTGGTTATTGCAGAATAACGCGATTGCTTCACATTCGTTATGATTTAAAAAAAAAATTGAAAATGTTCTCTGTGTGTATATCATGGGGACAACTTCACGGCGCTGCTTAGCACAAAACAAATGCTAAGCATGTCATTCATGTCTTGATGTAAAAACAGGGTTTACAACCAAATGTCCATGTGTTGTTTATCGCTTGTGATTGTTCTATGGCTGGCTGACCATGAATATCAAATGGATTTCTTAATGGTGGTTGTTTTCTTGGGCAAGACATTTTTGTGCTAATCATTTTTTATGTGCTTAGCAGCTCCGTGAAATTGGCCGCTGTAGTTAGTTAGGTTCTTACCGAAATTATGTACAACACAAAGCATTTGCAATATAACCCAACGCCACAGGAGTGCATTCAACTCAGCCATAACCTGAAATGAAAACATTTAAAATTCCAAAATTAAAAGGACTATGGGACCACATTCAAGTTGAAGCAAAAGTTTTTTTACTATCTCCCATTGGATACAAATTCCTATAAAATTCCGAGTATATAGGTTTTTATGTCTACGCTTTAAAGGTAATATCATACCTTGTCATAGTAATACAGATTCATGGGCAAAAATATCAAGGAAGATACAGTCACAGTCTTCTGTGAAAATTTCAGTCCCATATGGTGCCCACTTTTGAGAAAACCGTGAAAAAAAAAACTGTCGAAGTATTTCTTAAGTCTTTTCTCTTTTAGATAAAAAGATCTTTTAAAGATCAAAAATAAATTTGATCACTGGTTTTACTCTTTTCTGGAAAAATACAGCATTTCAAAATTGTAACGGTATGTTTCTACCATCACCATCTTTAAACTATGTAAGTTATAGGTAAATCTGTGCAGATTTCTGTTTGCTACCAAAGTATGATACTACCTTTAAAGTGCTGTTCTGATTATTAAAATCACTAAATTGTATGGACAGTCAAACTGGTGCGTGCAATAAATAACATACGACGCGCATTCGATTTAATATTGTAACGGCAATTTATTTCTATAAACAAAGCACCTGGGGTCGATTTCACCAAACTCATCGTAACCCATAGACATAATTACGGAAGTGCATTAAGGACATACGTAAACAAAAATTGTGGGCCTGCTATTCCGCCCGGGCGAATTACTATTCCGCCCGGGCGGATTACTATTCCGCCCTGGCGGATTACTGCCGGCACTCCTAGCCCTGTCCATAACTAGTCTTGGTTTCAAGACCTTCGTTGTTGCTTTCCCGCGGCCCATAGGGCGCCCCCGCGCGGCGGATATGGGGAGACTTTGGACTGTCACGAAGGTCTTGGATATTAATTTTGTTAAGCGATGTTTAACTTTTTCTTTACTTTTCGTGGAATCTCCCTTGGATTTCCAAGCAGTGGCGTAGCCAGGGGGGGGATAGCTATGCCCCACACAAAAATTGTGGGTAGGAAAAAAGTTTACGTGTTATCTGTAGGGTATGATAGATATAAAGGAAATAAAAACAACTTAATAGCTTTTGCTGTTCCAAATGATACTTTTGACTTTCAGCACCCTGAAAACCCTACAGTGAAGAAATCTGTGCAACATTTCAGTGTAAAAATACTATTTTCTTACGCGCTTGTCTGCGGTCGTCCGTGCGACCGTGAAAGTCGTGAAAAATTTTCGTTACCGTTTTTACCCCAAAATGTCCCTCAAAAAACAAAGCCCTGCCCTCTTTTCACGCAAACTATCTTGCTAGTAATATTGCAGAGGACACCGCAAAGGTATTATTAGGGTAACAAACTTTGCAAGAAGTTGTTTTTATTTCTTTCTAGGCCTATATAGTTGTCGTACCCTTCCAGAAAGGGGCCTAAGCCTTACTAAAAAAAAGCAGGAACTTAAAAGTAAATTTTGTGAAAAAGCATGCATTATCTCAGCTCACCCCACGAATTTGTAAGCTCCCCCAAAAATCCTACATGTAGCTATGCCCTGTATACCTATGTCTTGTGAACAAAGTTCTTATAAAATTCTCACCGCTCTCCCACTTCAGAGTGTTGGATTATAAATTATAAAATAAATTCCGGGTGCCCCCCCCCCCCACAAAAATCCAGGTCCCAACAACCCCCCCCCCCCCCAGTGCCCCCCTGCTGAAAAAATCCTAGCTACGCCGCTGTTTCCAAGGGAGCAAATCAGCGAGAGAGTTTCAGCTCACATCATGAATTATTCATGTTGTATATTTTGCAAACCTTTCGGGAAAGATTTTGAGGACTGTATGTACTGTATGTACTACGTAATCGAGCTCAGCTGGCGAATTAACTTGGCAGTGCATATTTTCTATGCATTTATGCCGTCTAGCTCGACGACGAGCTAGCGACCGTCAGTCGCGCTGTCGGCATGATGGCCCGTCAACACGGTTATGCGTTATTTGTGGAAAGCAGTTAATTTCTTGCAAAAACTCCATTTCACTTAGATCTAAATCCAAGGGGAAAATACCATTAGTCCAGGAGGTTTCAATAATCACAAAATATATATTTTGTGCAACATCTGCCGCCCACAAGTGAAACAAGTACAAAACATGTGATTTTAATAATGTTGTATCGTTGAAATGATTACGTCATGTTGTATTATTGGAGTGATTTCATTTTCTTGATTTAGTTTCGTATTCGCAAAATCATCCCAAAAGTCGCATTCCATGTCCTCCAACACCATCATAATGTTCAAGGAAACGAATTGACCAAGACGGCCACATACATGCACGCCATGGCTTTGTTGTACTGTAAACATGTAAAGCTCAGATTGTCTCATTAATTCCTGTAGCTGGCATTTTGCATAATAAATCACCATACGTCATATGCGCTGTGCGTTATTACCATAATCTGGCCCCGCCCTCAAATACAAAATGTCCAAGACCGTAATTCGTGACGGTCCAGAACTACGAGACAGAATTTTCCCCATATTCGCCGCGCGGGGGCGCCTTATGGGCCGCGGGAAAGCAACAACGAAGGTCTTGGAACCAAGACTACCAAAATAACACATACCACGAGACATATCCCCATTCCACTGTTAATCCGCCCGGGCGGAATAGTAATCCGCCCGGGCGGAATAGCTGGCCCCTTTTTTTTTTTTTACTCATGTCCTAAATTCACTTCCGTACATAATGATGCATTGCAGCCTTACGTAGGATACGATGGGTTATCCTTCGTAACTCGAGTTAAAATCGATCATAGGGCTTCGTGAAATTGACCCCTGATTTCATAAAAGGGCCAACATTGGCAATTGTCGTTGCTATTCATTAAAATTCGTTGAGGACAGAGTTTGACACACAGTTGAGAATTGTAATTCTTTGTATCCATACAACTGTAAATCTGAAACATTTTATTTGTGGCAAGCAACCAAATAACGCTATATTTGTTGGTATGGATTGTCCATATTTCATAGGGAAAATATGTAAGTCATCGTTGCCATAACTTGATTAAACACGTATTGAAAACACATTTATCACCGGAAATCATTTAAGAAACAGACAATTTAAACATGTAATCTCACCTTTTTGTTCTGCAACTGAAGTTCTTAGGACGATGATGACAAAATTTGTGTTGCAAGTCCGATCCGTACCGGCTATAATACCAAGTGCATAAAATCCTTGTGTCGACCACTATACTCTTTGCTTGGTTGGTAATGGACTAATGGTTTTGCATTAATGCTGGTCAGTTGTTCCTTAATAATTAGCTTCTGTGTATATCCAATAGGACCTGTGATAGGATGGGGATTGGCAGTCAGTAAGCAGTGATGCAAATCAGTATAAGTCGGCACGGTGTTGGTTTACTTCGCACTGGGCGAAATATAGAGTTTTAACTAGCTGTCAGTATGAATTAGCGGGGAATGACCAACGGTATTCGGTGGTTTGGGGGGGGGGGGGGGGGGTTGGCATGAATCAACAAAATAAATGTAGCTAGAGAGCGGGCTCGGTGCGTCTGTCGAATTTTCACTATTTGTTTAGATTTGAGATTATTGTTGTTCTTGCTGCTGTTGTTGTTGCTGCTGTTGATGTTGCTCTTGCTCTTGTTGTTGTTGTTGTTGTTGTTGTTGTTGTTGTTGTTGTTGTTGTTGTTGTTGTTGTTGTTGCTGCTACCGTTGCTGTTGATGTTGATATTGCTGATGTTCGTCAAGCGGAAAACTACTAAGCCCTTGTGATCTCGATTTGTCAGCGTATGGCGACGCGTGTATACTTACATCTCACAGACAGCCTCTAATGATTTTCAAGTGGCACACAGAAAATACCATGCTGACTTTGTATGGTCCCAGTTCAATCAAAATATTTATCTGATATGGATTAATGTTTATTCAACTTAAAGGACATGTGATGAAAATAAAAAAGGAAGGTCAATTGCAGAAATCTTCCTTAAACGATTTTCCCTTTGCGTACCAGCATAATTATTTGTTCATTGACACTGTTAAACGGAGTATTTTACTGACCCGTAAAGTAAGAGCTGTCATGGCCCCCTTTAAAGCTACAAGAATCACACACATTTCATTGTACCATTGTAACACTGTACATGTATACAGGGTGTCCATAAAATACCGCAACACTTTGTGTCGGAAGTATTATATAAAAATGTAACTGTTTTATCACTTCAAGATTCAGATATGTGATACAACAATGTCTTGCCTATAAACAATGTAAAATTTGAGCAAAATTTGACTGAAATTGATTGGAAAAAAACCAAGACTGAATTACCCAACCTCAAACCCTTTTTTCAGGGACACTCAATTATAAATAAGGATGATCCGGCTTGATTAAGGATGGAGACGGTCGCTTTTAACCCACTCATCTAGAAGTAATACTAATTAAAACCCATTTGCAAAAGAATATCTCTCGGAGGAGACGTATTCTGGGCAGTCGAGCTTTGACATAGGAAAAGCACTGCATGCATACGGTCAGATGACTGATTACTTTGCTTTCAGAAATTGAAAAGGTTATTTGAAAGTTAACAGGTCAAAACCCGACACGGTTCTCATTGAAGGTCTTTCAACTTAAATTTCAGATAAAAAAAAGGAAAAAAGGGCTATTAAAGGTATAATACATGGTTGGTAAAGGTCACAAAACAACACTCACACTTTGTCTGATCCAAAATGTACATGAAATGAAAGCATGTGAACATAATGAGCTCAATTTGACATCTGAGTAACGAGAAAATAGCGAAAACCCGACTCAATATTTCTTATAAAACATAAATAATGGTTTTGCTCTTGTGCCGAGATCAAACCTGTTCTCGGTCTTTGTTTAACTAATTTCTGGATAAATGAACCATTTCAGGCAGAAATATTTTAACGGTGTGTTTGTCCCAGCACCTTCTTCATACCCTGAAAGTTATACGTAAATCTGTGAACATTTCTGTTTGGATATGTTACAATTCTGTGCAGTAACTTTATAGAAATAGTGGGTTCTGATGAGTTTGTGACAAAGCAAAAGAGGGGAAATGATTATACAACCATCAAGGAAAGAGAGCGCAGGTCTACTTTATAAAGAAAAACCATTTAGACGGGGAAATGACCTTGCATTGAGTGCCGCTAATGCATATTTTGGCCGGTAGACGCATTTGACGTATAAATGAATGATGGGCAAAGACATACAGCGTGAAGTGAAAGCTATTAGAGGAATATAATTAGTATCACGATGGATGCACAGTAGTAAAGGTACAGTACAGGATTGGTACCATACCCAAACAGAAATGCTCACAGATTTACGTATAACTTTTAGGGTATGAAGATGGTGCTGCTAGAGGCATCCCGTTCAATTATTTTCGCCTGAAATGGTGTATTTATCCAGAAATTAGTCAAATAAAGACCGAAAACAGTTGTCATCTCTGGATAAGATCAAAACCTATCTTTATGTTTTATAAGAAAAATTGAGTTGGTTTTTTCGCTGTTTTATCGTGACTCAGATGTCCGATTGAGCTCAAATTTGCACAGGTTTATCATTGCATGTACGTGCTGGATTAGACAAAGTGTGAGTGCTGCTCTGTGAGCATTACCAATCAGCTATAATACCTTTAATACCGTAATACATGGAAGAGAATTCGAAGAGAGAACCATTCACAGCAAATAAGCAAGTTTATTTGGCACAATATTTCGATCTCATGGACATTATAAGACCTTATTGTGGTCAATTACATGAACCAAAATTGCAAAAAAATAGTTACATTCATTTGCATCCATACCATCTGATGTGACGTCAGCCTGTAATTTGTTTTTTGGCAACAATAATGATTAATTTGGTAATAAATAATCCTTAAACTGAAAGCTCCATTCCCAAACGGTGCTCACGTTTGGAGAAAGAGTGCAAACGATATTTCATGTGTTATGTAATTGATTATACTTTTTTATGGATAAATATGGCATTCAGGCAGAACAATTGTAATGGTATGTTTCTACTATCACCATATGTATACCCAAGGCTGTACGTTATAGGTAAATCAGTGAAGATTTCTCTTTAGTATGTTTTCAAAAAAATGATGATACCTTAACTTCACAAAAAAAGGCCAGCAGATTTTACCATACACCTTATTTATTGGAAGTTTAGGAAAACCATTCCCTCTGATATTTTTTATTGCATACCAAGAATTTACTGAGTATTATTAGAGTAGGATTGCCGGTCTATGTGATTTCTTGGGGGAAAAAACTAAGTAACTATGTATTAATTACCTTAAATGGATATGTAGCAATGTCCTCGGCATACTTCAAGGTACTATCATACACAACTGTACTTTGATATAAGATGATAACAGAAATCTCAATAGATTAACTTCAAAGTTACATGTTGTAAAGATGGTGGTGGTAGAAAGATACCTATTTTTTTTTCTGCCTGCATTTTTATTTATCCAGAAAAGAATAAAACTATTGACCGAAAACAATTTTGAAAACAATAACTGTGAAAAAGATTTAAGAAATAATTGTTCACTGTTTTCTCAAAAACCGTATTGGACTGAACATTTCAAAGATGACTGTTGCTGTATCTTCCTTAATATTTTTGCCAACGAATCTGTATTTCTTTGACAAAGACCAATGCTTGATAATTATTACCCTTAATACACACAAGCCTAATCAATCATTGATAGCCGAATGACCTTGTTAGTCATAAAATTCACCCGATTTCATTTATACAATAATAAAAATATGCATCAAAGGGCACAGTTAATGATATCAATATAAATGCGATCCGTAATACCATACACAAACAAGTCTGTCTCTCTTTGAAACTTTCATTCAAAGGGACCTTTTTACAAATAATAAACAGTCAAAAGAAAAAGTATTTCATGAAAGAAATTGAATAAAGAAAACAATTCCTTATCTTTCAATTTAAATATAATGTATCCGATATTCGGTTAAAGCTGTTGCAAAACCTTGTAACGTATCACAACAACGATGCTTACTTCACTCGAACACCTGTTTTGACGCCTTAGAAACATTAGACCATTGTGTCAGATTTAATGATCGCTCGGCTGTGCAACAATCGATTTTTGTTTCGTTTTATTCAGTCTGGGTGGGTAGACAATGTTCTGTTCATAGCTCAACAAAAGTGTCCACGATGTTGCTAAAAATGCAGTGAACATTTACTCGAATTCACAAACCGGTGCAGCACGATTAGCAGGCATGCCGTACAGGGAGGCACGCATAATCAATGTTCGTCACACTCATGCCTGATGAATTTTACAATCAAGACCGGACGAAATAACTGCTATTTTGTTGGCTGTGGAAGTATTATAAGCACTGCATAATGTGATACTTATGTAGATGAGTACAGATCGTTATTTGTTCATAATTACGACTGAATTGGACGCGAGGAACGGTCGAGTCTTGCAAATTGGTTTGCTTGAGCACGATTGGGAAAGTCGGCTCATTCTGCGTTCATTCTCCGGAACTATACCTTTGATATTGAAGAATACAGCCTACGAAATAATACACGATGAGGCTCACTTCGTTATGTGCAATCGCCGTTGTTATTATCCTCGCGATCAACATCGTGAAATTGTTATCCCGTCACCGGATATTGAACCTTTATGAGGTTATGGACACCTCGGCAGAGGAAGTTCTTGTAAGTGGTGAGAGAGACCTTTCTATGGTCAACTCCCATCCAATCGTGATACAATCTCTGGAACACTCAACGAATGGCACTAAGGATATTGGGAGAAGACAACCCGAATATCTTCCAAAGGTGAATTCGAATCAATCACCATTAGATAAGGCCTCATCATTCAATGACTCAAACAATCTCCACGACAAGGGGCTGCAACGGAGACTAGGGATGCAGGAGAATCCTCTGCACAGCGAAGAGGTTCTCAATCCTCATCCTTTTACGTTTACGTATTCACCCAGTCCTTGCAGCCAGCATGCACCTGATGGCAAGGTGTTGTTTCTTCTCGTTTTGGTGGCCTGCCGACCGATGGAAAACAAGGACCGCCGCCTGATCAGAGAAACCTGGGGTGGAATCAGGATGTACAACGGTAGGTCCATCCTCATTAGGTTCCTCGTCGGCAAGACGTCACGGCGGAGACCGTACAGCTTTAAGATGGTTGCCAACGAGAGCGCCCTCTACGGCGACATCATCCAGGAGGATTTTGTGGACACCTACAGAAACATGACGATTAAGATCTTGACGGGACTGAAGTGGGCGTCCCAGATGTGCCCCAACGCCACCTACGTCATGAACCTGGACAGCGACATGTTTGTTAACATCTTCCGATTGGTCAGTCGTCTTGAGGAGGCACCAAGGAGTGATTTTGCAGAGGGGACATTAAAGGGCATATCCAAGCCTCTCCGAGATAAGCGGCAGAAGTGGTACACACCAGTGGACGTATTTCCCGAAAGTACATACCCTCCATATTTGAACGGACCCGCTTACGTCATATCAGGTGACCTGCCCATTCGTATCCTCAAAGAGTCTGCGCATGTCAGATATCTACCCTGGGATAACGTGTACATCGGTATCGTCATGAAGAAATTCGGGACTCGTATCATGCATGGATATAAGTATGAACATAGCATCGCAGAGTGGACACTTGCCGGAGTTCTGAAAGCCATTAAATGTGCTGTAGCTACAACTGTGGGTCATAACAGACAGACACCTTTAATGGGGGAAGCATGGCTCCTGTTGTTAGATCTGTACGGGAATTACACGTACTCACCTCCGCCTGGTACCCGTCACAGACTCAAAGATGCCAGAGCACTGTCACTAATTAAATAGTATACAAATAATGAATATTTATGAGTAGAATGGTAAGAATAGTTTGATGAGGTGAGGGATGGAATGTTACTTAACTTCCGGACAAACGGGAAGTATATCTCCCCATTCAACAGTGGTAAAAGCTAAGATCATGATTCTTTCGATACACGTCAATTTTAGGGAAGGTCTTTCTTTGTGGCACATTGGTTGACCTCTGTGACCGCCACTTACGGTCTATCAGGAAGTAGTTCCTCTTTCAAAAGTTGTAAAAATTAGGATCATGATGTTTTCGCCAAATGTCGGAAACATTTTAAAGGTATGTTTCTACCAGCACCATCATTATATCCTATAAGTTACAAGTGAATCTGTGAACATTCTGTTTTGGTTTCCTACCAAAGTATGATGCTACCTGTAATTAGCTTCGGTGTAATATTTGGGGTTAATTGTCACCCTTAATTGTTCAAGACTGCATGTCTGTAAGTGAAAATGTACAATTGTTGATTGCATATACCAAGAATTTACTGTTATTTTTAGAGTAGGATGGCCCGTCTATATGATAAAAAAAAAAAAAAAAAAAAAAAAGTAACTATATAGTAATTACCTTCATTGGATATGTAGCAATGTCCTTGACATACTTAAAGGTACTACCATACTCCGATATTATACCAAAACAGAAATCTCCACAGATTCAATTAAAACTTACATGTTGTAAAGATGGTGGTGGTAGAAACACACCTTTAATTTTGTCCCTGCATGCATGTTTTTATCCAGAAAAGAGTAAAACTATTGATGACAACAATGTTGACCTTGTTTTTGTCACAAATAACGGTGAAAAGATTTAAGAACAAATTTGTCACTGTTTTCTCAAAACATAGGCACCATATGAGACTGAAAATTTCACAGATGACTGTTGCCAATGCTGTATCTTCTTTGATATTTTTCCCCCGTGAATCTGCATATCTTTGACGAATACCAAAATATGATATTACCTTTAATACACAAAAGCCTATAATCAATCATTGATTGGCGAATGACCTTTTTAGTCTTGTTAACGAGTTTGCAAAGGAACGTTCGTATGCTGCTTGTCATAAAATGCACAGGATTTCATTTGCTAAAACTATGCATCAAAGGGCACAGTAAATGATCTGAAAATAATGAACATCTGTAACACCATACACAAAACAGTCTGTCTATATCTTACACTTTTCATTCAAAAGGATTTGTTTACAAATTATAAACAATCAAGAGAAAAAGTATTTGATGAAACAAATTGAATTAAGAAAACAATTCTTTATCTTTCCGTTCAATTATACAATGTATCAGATATTCGGTTACATATGTTGCAAAACCTTGTGATGTATCACATCAATGATTCTTTTATTTTTGGCGCGAGGTCTATTTACAGACCGTTTGGGAACCGAGCCAGGTTGCCCAATCCCTTCTGGCCTGATCGGTTCAGAGCTTGATGCCCCTCGGTTACTCAAGCGTGTCACCTACTCTAGTCCAGACCCCCAGTCAGTACTTCCACAAAGGGCAGCTTAATATCTTGGTTGGCTATTGTTAACGGATTACGTGGCTGACTTGGCAAGATACACGGCCGCTAATTTGTCTACTTGTTCGACTTGTATTATGTACATGTACTTTCATTTTTAAATGTATCCATCATGTTGTTAATAACATTTAAAACTATATTTCTCGATACACTGTACATGTAAATTGCAGAGCTGCCAACACTCCGCGATCCTGCGGAAGACTCACGAATTTTACTCCCGAATCTCCCGCTATCCCGCAAGGATCTACATGTTCATTCTCCCGGATTCCCGGTTTTCCAACGGTTTTTTTTTTTTTTTAGATTTAGGAAAACCAAAAATCGTGTTAAGCAACAAATAAAAGATCACAAAAGTTAGAAATAAATGCAAATAAAACGTAGAAATTAGCGCATGAAAGCGGACGAAACGAGAACGTACTTTACGGTTGTAGGGGGAGATACCGTACCGTAGCACACCACGCATGCGGGGTACACAGGACAGACACCGGCCGACATAAAAAATTATCTTGATCTCCCGGTGCCTCGAGTACACCGCGTAACCACGCCACAGTTATGGTTAACCGAGTCAGGGTCTCACGGTTTTGTCGTTTTTTTATTTTTTTCAAAACCGCTCAACCTTACTTCCCTCTGTCCTACACGTATGTGTGTAGCAACAAACACTGCATTTTTGGATTCATTATTGTTGTGCAGACAGATCATTCGGGTACCGATCGCACTATGTGCATGTTTCCGTAAAATCGACTGATACATGTTTAGTTCTAGAAAAATGGCGTCGCGTGAAACATCTTCGATGGTGTAAGAAGCCCAAAAATAAATTGAAAAACTATGACAGTATCAGAAGTACAAGGACGACTATGATACCGAATGGTCTTGTGTGATCCGCGCGGTTAGGAAGGGAGGATTATTACGCATTTTGTTCATCGTGTAGCAGTAAAATTTGTGTGAAATACGGAGGTCGAAACGACGTATGGTAACACAGTCGGGTAAAATCCAAATTTCAGTTCATATAAATGTGAAAATCGTTGTTTTTTGGAAAGGTTCTTTGATCATATTTTTGAACGGTAAAATTTGGTTAAGGAATGACTGAGATCAGACATTGTTCATTGCAGAGATTTTTCACCGGCTCCGGAAATCAAGCTTGCACACTAGGGGATTATCTCACCAGGCTACTGATCAATCTCTGTGTACAACGAATACCTATTGTGTCTCAACTGTAGGTGTCAAACTATTATTTTCGACGGCTGAGAATATATTTGTTTTCAGGGACTTGACCGACCATTATTGTATCTCTGAGACCCACCCTGCAATATTTTCGTCTCCCAACTATTATTTTCCCGGCTGAGAAAATATTCGTTTTCAGGGACTTGACCGACCATTATTGTATCTGTGAGACCCGCCCTGCAATATTTTCGTCTCCCAACTATTATTTTCCCGGCGGAGAATATATTTATTTTCAGGGACTTGACCGACCATTATTGTATCTCTGAGTCCCGCCCTGCAATATTTTCGTCTCCCAACTATTATTTTCCCTGCTGAGAATATATTTGTTTTCAGGGACTTGACCGACCATTTGTATCTCTGAGACCCACCCTGCAATATTTTCGTCTCCCAACTATTATTTTCCCTGGCTGAGAATATATTTGTTTTCAGGAACTTGACCGACCATTATTGTATCTCTGAGACCCGCCCTGCAATATTTTCGTCTCCCAACTATTATTTTCCCGGCTGAGAATATATTTGTTTTCATGGACTTGACCGACCATTATTGTATCTCTGAGTCCCGTCCTGCAATATTTTCGTCTCCCAACTATTATTTTGCCTGGCTGAGAATATATTTGTTTTCAGGGACTTGACCGACCATTATTGTATTTCTGAGACCCGCCCTGCAATATTTTCGTCTCCCAACTATTATTTTCCCGACTGAGAATATATTTATTATCAGGGACTTGACCGACCACTATTGTATTTCTGAGACCCGCCCTGCAATATTTTCGTCTCCCAACTATTATTTTCCCGGCTGAGAATATATTTGTTTTCAGGGACTTGACCGACCACTATTGTATCTCTGAGACCCGCCCTGCAATATTTTCGTCTCCCAAGTATTATTTTCCCAATTGAGAATATATTTGTTTTCAGGGACTTGACCGACCATTATTGTATCTCTGAGACCCGCCCTGCAATATTTTCGCCTCCCAACTATTATTTTCCCAATTGAGAATATATTTGTTTTGAGGGACTTGACCGACCATTTGTATCTCTGAGACCCGCCCTGCAATATTTTCGCCTCCCAACTATTATTTTCCCAATTGAGAATATATTTGTTTTGAGGGACTTGACCGACCATTATTGTATCTCTGAGACCCGCCCTGCACTATTTTCGTCTGCCAACTATTATTTTCCCGGCTGAGAATATATTTATTTTCAGGGACTTGACCGACCACTATTGTATATCTGAGTCCCGCCCTGCAATATTATCGTCTCCCAAGTATTATTTTCCCTGCTGAGAATATAATTGTTTTCAGAGTCTTGACCGACCATTATTGTATCTCTGAGACCCGCCCTGCAATATTTGCTTCTCCCAACTACTATTTTCCCGGCTGAGAACATATTTGTTTTCCTGTATATTTGTGAATCTGTAACGGTGTACACAGACATCAACTACCTGCTGTAATATACTTATTTCATAAGCCACTGCGCATGCTCGTACTAGCGAGACTTGTGGGAAATACTTTAGAATCAAAGATGGCTGACTAGATTGTTTACATGTAATTCCAATCCTTCCCAATCATTGACAGATGAAACTATTCAATAAACTGATCAAGTGAATCATTGTTGTTGTAAATCACACCAATTTGCAGTCTTCCGAATCTTTTATTGTGTAACTACCCGTTACACTGGCGTAGTCGGCAGGATGGCTGTTTACTGTGTGTGATTTTTGAAGATTTTGCTTGACATCGATCATCGCCGATCGTGGCTTTGTGGGCTGTACACTCAACGTGTGAGACCCCACATGGGTGGGGGTCCTGAGTACTAACGTTATTCCATGACCCAACAACCTGACGTTATAATTGTTCTGCCATTCATGTATCATGAATATTCGATTGTTGATTGTTGATACTAGATGTGATTTAACATCACTGTTCTGTGTCTGAATAAAGTGAATTATTTCGCTGCTTTTGTGAAATTCTGTACACGATTTATTAACGATATTGCCTAACGAGTTGCCTAACGTTATTGTAATTTATATACGTACGCACGTATAAATTGTTCCATCTTTTGGTTTCATCTTTCCGACTGTCCATCATGCCTCTGCCAGACATGGACAAAGCAAACTACTTGCGACGTTTTACGGCAGACTACATAACTCAGTTATGTAATCTTAATCATATAGACACAAATGTGGTAAAAAATAAACAAGATCGCATTGAATGCTTGTGTGGGCTGCCACATATGAAGGAGCCGGAAGATGTGAAACCCAAGGTTGAACCAGCACCACCTGTCCAGCCAGACCTTGGTGAAATTTTGGAGAAACTCGAAATGATGAGGAAAAATGAAACCGAAATCCTGTGTCAGTCACTGTTGCAGGCAATGACCACGGCAACCAAATCATCAACTGAGTCCATTAGGGTGGGACCCGAGCTCCCTGATTTCCATAAATTGTCAACCGATGATGACATCACGTGTTATCTTGCGACGTTCGAGCGCATGGCGACGGCAGCGAACAAACCGAGGGACCAATGGCCCTGCCTCTTAGAACCATATCTTACGGGGAAAGCTCAGAAAGCATTCCATGCGCTAAGCGAAGAAGATAAGCAGCAGTATGATAAAATCGTTCAGATCATTCTACGTCATTTTCAGTTGACTCCAGAGGCGTATAGAATCAAATTTCGTACAGCTACAAAGAATCCAGAGGAAACTTTTGAGGAGTTTTCCACACGCCTAGAGCTGTATTTCCGACGCTGGTTGGAACCAAATGAGGGTATGTGTCTGTCGCCTGATTTTAAGCGAATGATGCACCTACTTCTGATAGACCAATTCTTATCATCGATTGCTAATGATAATCTTCGTACCAAGCTTCGAGAAAAGAAGGCGGTTCTTGTTCAGGCTATAGCACGCATTGCCGACGAGCATGTTTTGAATCGCAGAGCTGAAGCGGCAGCGAAGCCTTTTCAAACCAAACATTACTCTCCACAGAGTAATAATACTTCGAGCAGTAGTGATAGACATGACAAACGCCAGGAAACAAAAACCAGAGGACAGACACCAGAGCCGACCATCTGGAACGAACAACAGTGCGAAACGCACTGGTAGGTTCGAGGCAGTTTGTTTTAGGTGTCGTCAGTTAGGACACAAAGTCTATGATTGTCCTTATCCTGCTCCGGATAAGGGTCACAACACTGGATCTTCTTCCAGTACCAAGCCAGTTGTCGAAATCCGACAGTCTCCTGGTATTAAGCCAGACAAATCGTCGAAGCCCACTGAAGGCCCTCGTGTGAGCCTCATCAAGTCTCCTGTATCCAGGGAGTGTGCTGACGACAGCAGTGGCCCCTACATCATCGCTAGAGTCAATGGTCAAGACGTGAAGGCGTTGCTGGACACCGGTTCTGCCATTTCTCTCATTGATGCTGAATGTCGTGAGACATTAGGGTTAGCTGTAACCCCTGAGTCCTCCATAGGACCTCTGACCACAGTTAATGGGTCTGTGTTCCATACATCTGGAATTGCTGCGGAAGCAATCGAGGTTGCGGGTGTGGATGTAGACATTGGTCTACATCAGGTACAGAAGCTACCAGTGCCAGTGCTGCTGGGTAGGGATTTTGCTCAAAAAACAAAGCTAGTGATAGATTTTGTACATAACTCCTACTGGTTGGAAACAAGTCCAACAGAGCCTCGAATCAAATGGCCTCTACTTGGCCTTGAGACGGAAACCTTTCCAGAGGATGATGTTCCACTGAGCCCCTCTTCGCCTGCTGACCAGGTGGACAGAGGGATGGACCCTGCTTTGACTGAGGATGTGGTATCGCAACTGGAACACCTTCATGAGGAGTTCCAGCGGTTTTCTCAGACAAGCCGGGCCGTACAGAACTCCTCCTTCATGGTATTGACACTGGGGACTAACGGCCAGTCCCTGGTCCTGTGTATCGCCTATCATCTGAGAGACGTAATTTGCTACGTCAACAGATAGATGAAATGTAGGAGGATGGTCGCATAGTGCGATCACATTCATCTTGGGCCTCACCAGTCGTGATGGTTCCAAAGCCACAGTCGGGACAGTACCGACTATGCGTCGATTATCGAAAACTCAACCGTGTCACCAAACTCGACGCAGATCCTATGCCAAACATTGATGCCATTCTAGACTCGCTACATGGTGCCACGATCTTTAGTTCGTTAGATCTGAAGAGTGGCTATCACCAGATGGTGCTTAAGAGTAAGGGACTGTAAATATCAAAGAAATCTTGAAAATGTTGGCCATGGCCAAAAAATAGATTTTCTTTAAACTCTTATATTTGATTGACCTTAGCCCGAAACTAACAAAAATGGATATATTTTTGGAAAAATTACTTCGTTGCCATAGCAACAGCCAAATTACCTTTTAAAGCATTTTTCGTCATTTTCCCAACTTTTTATAGGTGTAATTTAGCCATTTTTAAGGTCGTGTTGCGACTACACAATATACACCAAATTAATTTTGTTAAAGGATGTGCATAGATTGGTCCTTAAAGCTTACATTAAATGTGTAAAAATTATAACTATGTATGTGACTGGGTTATACCATTTATTTGAAATAGGGGTGTTTTTTCACTTTTTCAAAGTGTGAAAAATTACTCTTTTTTAACAGCTCATAACCCACATGGTAGTGCTCCAATTTTCACAAATAACTCATATTGTTGAGATGAGACATTGGTCTTCTAGAAAATAAAAAAATTAGCTGGGGGAAAATTATTCCTTCTTCGCAATATTGCTGGACATTTGACCATTTTTTCACAATTTTCCTTCAGGCCGTCCGTGACTTATATGGTAAGAAAATAGATATTAATTCTGTACATTATTTTTTGAATACATTTGAATGGAATTCATACCAAACTGGATCATCTATAATGGTCAGAGTTAAAAATTAACCACTGGAGTTTGTACTTGTAGGGCTTTAACACTTTTTATGGGGGGGGGGCAGAGATATATACACATTACATGTATTTGTACCCTCATTTTAAATCTTGTGGTTCTTTGCCAGGATACTTGCTGAATTTGTATTGTTTTATTGTTACTTAAGTTCCTTACGGTCAATGTGTTAAGGAAGCAGTTTAAAAAAATTACTGTTGCCATGGAAACGGTTGATCATAGTTACCATGTATACGTGTATTATGCGTATTCTTTGTGACTTCTTGAATTTTCCTTTTAAAATATGTTGTTTTTCAAAATTGTAATGCAGTACACATAAAGTTAACAATAAAACTGATTCCAACTTGAGGTGATCTTATTGTGCAAAGAGAACACTCCGCTGGTCAGTATAGTTACCTATCAATCAAGTGGACAATAAGAATGAATAGAATGCCTCCTGGTAATTCAAACCAAGTATATGGTCTGTTTCTATTTTCTCTCTCTCCCCTTTTACACAATGATCATTACATCACTAATTATTATGTTGCTTATACTGGTCTCTCGGGTGGAGGAGAAGCACACCAATATTATACCTCCAGTATTTTTCACATCAATTTTAAATCCTACTTTTCTCTGCAATGAAACTTCCTGACTTTATTAAGTTCCAAAAGGATCTTTGTGTTATAGGAGTAGCTTTGGGAATTATTTTCCATTTATCATTTATTAATGTATACCTTTCTTCTTCTAAATTTTGTTGAAGCCTGAAAAAATGTATGGAAATCAATTTTAATTGTTGCTCTTTATATTTATTTATTTATTGATTGATTTATTTATTTATTTATTTATTTATTTATTTTTTATTTTTTTTTTTTTTCACTTGAAATTAATCTATACCAAACTCAACGCGATCAGAACCACTGGAATGTAACCAAAACTTGATGATTGCTTAGCGTCAAACTTCTGCTGTGTCTAATTCAAAAATTGGCCCAAGATTTAAATTAGACGAAATGTGATGCTTTCTGTCGAAAGCTCAACACGTCTTGCCGCTTTTATAACAGCAGAAGAGCGGCACGGCTTCAAACGTTGATTTTCTTCCATGTTTAATTCAATTGAAACGTCCCAAGTCAGTACCGTTTTAAACTGCACATGACCGCGACCACTCCCTGTTGCAGGAGAGAGTACCGCCTTTTCACAATAAGAATGTATCGCATAATCATAACTCTCTTTTGGTCCACCATGTTGAAATTTGCATTAAAGGTATACATGTAGTATCATACTTTGGTAAGAAACCAAAACAGAATTGTTCACAGATTTACGTATAACTTATAGGATATGAAGATGGTGGTGCTAGAAAGATACCGTTAATTTTCTTCCACCTGGAATGGTGTATTTATCCAGAAATTGGAAAACCAATGACCGAAAATCTTTTTGATCTTTTAAAAGATTTGAAATTTACACAGATGACTGTTACTGTATCTGTCTTGATATTTTTGCCCATGTATTTCAGTGATAAAAACCAAAGTATGATATTACCTTTAAGGTTTTTGCAATATATTGAATTCGGGCCTAAGCCTTACGTTAGGCCTGAGAAAAGCAAACAAAAAACACTATTAACTACAAGTATTTTTTTCTTCTTGAAACAGGAACATTCCCAAATAGTGCATGTGTTCAATTTTAGCAACATCTATACATATATTTATGGTCAATACATCAATGATGAAGTCTTGTTCAGGTTCGGAAGCTCTATTTTGCTTAGTTGTTGCCCTTTCTTGCAAAAATGTACATCGTCGATACACAAAGATGATGCTTGAATTAAAATGAATCTATAGGGCCTAATAATTCCATCGTGATATTTTGCAGTCATATAGACACCTAATTCCCCACCGAGCAGCTTCCCTGATATTTGTTTTTCTCTTGCCAGAAAAAGTTCGACTTCACTTTGGTTGCCCGCAATTTTATAGTATGCGGCATGGGAAGTGCCAAAACACATGGAGTAGCTCCTACTGTGTAACACTTTTGTTTTATTCTTAGGTTTACTCCACGAGGAGTGCCACTATATTACCAACGATCATATAAATCTGTCTGATATTGTTTAGTATCATATGTAACATTAACCACATAAAAACCTGCAAGCAACATACCGGTAAATAGAGATGTATGGTCAATGTGTATGGTGCCCACACTCACTGTCATTATTAAATTAGTTCGATGAACTCCCTTTAAGGGAGATAGATACATGTACCTTCTTCTTGAAGCACAGTATTGTGTGTGTGGTCTTAGCTTTGAGGTGAAGTTTGCCCAATAAAGGGGGAGAGGGAGAAAATAGAAACAGACCATTTACATGTACTTGGTTTGAATTACGCATTCTACTCCTTCTTACAAACCCACATGTTAGCAGTCTAAGAATTTGGACTATCCACTTGATCTGTAGGTAACTATACTCACCAGCGGAGTGCACGTTCTTTGCACAATAAAATCACTCGAAATCAGTTTAATGTTAATTTGACGTGTACGGCATATGATTTTGAAAAAGAAGGTTGCATTTCTGTGGATAAACATAATTTCCATACACAACATTACACTACCTTTCACAACATATTTTGGAAAGGAAAATCCAAGAAGTCACAAAGTATACACGTAAAACGTGTATAATTGGTTACTACAATCAACCGTTTCCATGGCAACAGTATTTTTAAAAACTGCTTCTGTAACACGTTTACCCTTGGGAACTTAAATAATGATAAAACAATACAAATTAAGCAAGTATCCTGGCAAAGAAAAACAAGATTTAAAAAGAGGGTACAAATACATGTAATGTGTATTATATCTCTTCCCCCCCCCTTCATAAAAAGTGCTGAGCCCTACAAGTACAAACTCCAGGAGTTCATTTTTAACTCTGACCATTATAGATGATCCACTTTAGTATGAATTCCATTCAAATGTATTCAAAAAATAATGTACAGAAATAATATCTATTTTCTTAGTATATAACTCAAGGACGGCCTTAAGGCAAATTGTGAAAAAATTGTCAAATATACAGCGATATTGCGAAGAAGGAATAATTTTCCCCCAGCTCATTTTTTAATTTTCTAGAAGACCAATGTCTCATCTCAACAATATGAGGTATTTGTGAAAATTGGAGCACTACCATATGGGTTATGAGCTGTTAAAAAAGGGTATTTTTTCATACTTTGAAAAAGTGAAAAAACACCCCTATTTAAAATAAATGGTATAACCCAGTCACGCACAGAGTTACAATTTGTACACATTAAATGTAAGCTTTAAGGACCAACCTATCCACATCCTTTAACAAAATAAATTTGGTGTACATTTTGTAATAGTAACTTGACTTTGAAAATTGCCAACTTTCACCAATAAAAAATAGGAAAAATGACGAAAACTGCTTCAAATGGTAATATGGCTGTTGCCATGGCAACAAAGATTTTTTTCAAGTTTTTTTTCCATATTTATTAGTTTGGGGCAAAGTTCCATCAAACATGAAAGTTTGAAGAAAATCTATTTTTGGCCGTGGCCAACCTATGTTTGATATTTACAGTCCCTTACTCTTAAACCCGAGGATAGAGAGAAGACGGCATTTATCTGCGAGGATGGCCTATTCCAGTTCACTGTGCTACCGTTTGGGGTTGTGAATGGCCCTGCAAGTTTCCAACGCTTGATGGAAATTGTTCTGGATGGGTTGATTGGCAAGATCTGCTACGTCTACCTAGACGATATAGTGTGTTTTTCATCGTCACAGAACCAACACATGGATGATGTGCGACAGATTTTGAGCCGACTCCAAGAGGCAGGCCTAACGGTGAACAAGGACAAGTGTGCTTTCGGCCGTAGTTCCATGCGCTATCTTGGTCATGTTATCGGAAGTGATGGTGTCCGCACCGTCCCCGAGAAAGTCCAAGGCATCGTGGAGTATCCGACACCACAGAATGTGAAACAGCTGGAAAGGTTCCTAGGTATGGTCACATGGTATGCGAGGTTTATCCCAAACCTTGCTGAAATGTGTGCACCACTCAACCAACTCCGTCGGAAGGGTACAGAGTGGACATGGACACCAGAGCACTTCAGGGCTTGCGAGGAGTTGAAGCGATCTCTCACATCAGAGCCAGTTCTCCAGTATCCTCACATGAGTCAACCATTCGTCGTCCACACGGATGACAGTAACACTGGTCTGGGTGCAGTTTTGCTCCAGGAGTCAGCTGGCCACCTGCATGCCGTTGCATATGCCAGTCGCTCTCTTTCCCCTCCTGAACGGAATTATAGTACGACAGAGAAGGAGTGCATGGCGGTTGTGTTGGCCATGAAGAAGTGGAGATACTTCTTAGAAGGGACACGATGCCAGGTGGTGACAGATCACCAGGCCCTGACTTGGCTGTTCAGGAAGACTAGCTTGACCGGACGTCTTGCTAGGTGGGTCTTGCGTCTGCAAGATTTCAGCTTTGATATTACATATCGGCCTGGAGAGTTACATGTTGTGCCGGATGCCCTTTCCCGTACACATGAGGATACTTGTCTGGTTGGTGTTGTCCGAGGTGAACCGACCTCTCGGTCACTTGACACCAACATCCCCAACGTTGACCAAGCCCCCTTTGCCGGAGATGATCTCAACCTTGCGGCAGATGGCGTGGCTAATGATGAGACATGTGCTGCAGTCCGTTGTGACCGACCCCAAGACGATGTATTGGACTGGATCCAGTGCGATGAGTGCCAACAGTGGTTTCACATGGTCTGCGTTCATGTGAAGAAGACAGCGGCTGACAAGATGCCGACATATGCATGTCCTGCATGTAAGCGGAAGTGCTGGGAAACCAGACGAAACCTGGAGAGGGTTAACAGTAAAACTCCTCCACAGGGAGATGCAGGTTTGCCCCTACCTACCGTGGACACTGTCCGTGAAGAGCAACGACGAGATAAGCAGTTGACAGATCTTCACGACAGGAACTCAGCGGTTTATCGAGAGCGCGACGGAGTACTGTATCACTACCATCACTCAAAGTGGAAGCTGACGGTGCCCGAGACACTGTGACGTGCAGTTTTGGAGGCGTGTCACTCTCGCCCTTTGGCTGGCCATCTTGGGCGGACCAAAACCTTGCACAAGTTGGACAGTCTCTGCCTTTGGTGGAAGGGTTGTGCACGGGACGTGCGGAGTTTTATTCGCACTTGTACAACTTGCCGGAAGACGAAGCCACTCTATCGGAAACCAGCTGGGTTTATGCTAACCACACAATCTGAGAGCACCTGGGAAACTGTGGGAGTTGACCTAATGGGTCCACTGCCCAAAAGCTACGGTGGCCACGAATATCTATTGGTAGCTGTTGACCACTACTCAAAGTGGGTAGAAGCCATCCAAATTCGTAAGGCCACTGGTAAAGAGGTTGCTTGTGTTTTGGTGCGACAGCTGTTCTGTCGCTTCGGTGCCCCAAGAAAATTGTTGTCTGACAACGGACCTCAATTCATCTGTAAAGCTATGAATGCAGTATGAGAGGAGTGGGGAGTACAGCAACTGTACATTTCCCCATACCACCCACAGAGTAATTGGGTGGAAAGGGTCAACAGGAACCTGAAAGGGATGATTCGTGCTTATGTGGGTAATGACCATAGCACATGGGACACCCACGTGGCTGAATTTAACTTTGCCCTCAACTCTGCCCATCATGAGACGATTGGAGTAGCACCCTCTCTCCTATTCCTTGGAAGATAGCTGGTCACGCCATTGCAGAATAAGTGGCATACTACTTCTGACCGTACTGCAGAAGAGCAGGAGAAACTCGCACAACGTGTGGAGTTTTCCCGCCAACAGGCTGTACACAAGCAGAGATCCCACTACAACAAACGTCGCCGTCCCCCAGACATCACTGTTGGTCAACAGGTGATGGCCAAAACCCTCCCCAAATCTGATGCCCGAACCCACTTCAATGCCAAACTTGCCCCCAAATGGAGTGGACCGTACTTGGTGGAGCAACGCTTGACCCCCGTCAACTTCAAGGTGTCGAGTGCCAAGAATCCCAGTCAACGTCTGGTGGTTCACGTGGATCAGGTCAAGCTGTGCAGGGACTGACTGAGGACTAGGTTGGACGGATCAACGACTTGGTATTAACTATTATATGCATTAGGGAAGAGCTGTGTTCTTAGATCTAGGGTTTATTTTCAACCCTGCACAGCAAGGCCAGATTATATTTTGTTTGTTGTGGACTTTTCATTTATTTAAAGACAGCTGTTTTTTACAAACAAAAAACCAGAGCGGAAATCAGTGTTCTTTGTCTAAACTTTGTTATGATTGTAAACCAACCTTATCTAATAATGAATCAGTTATTGTTATTTTGAACAGGTGCCAGTTGCTTTTTTTTTTTTGAAGATATTCTAACTGTGTGTTTTCTTTATCATTGTACACGCATGAGGTCATCTTACATGTAACTTGTGTCAACTGGATGTTTTAAAGGAAGAACTTGTTTTTTGATTGAAACTTTTCTTTTGTGTACAATTTACAGATTTACAGTTTGGAATGTGCAGACTGTCGGAGTGTCTGTTGAAATATTGTGCTTTTATTTTTTCTAAGAGTTTTCAGAGTTTTAAAACCTTTGCAGTTTTCAAACAAGAGAAGAGACATGACCTTTGATTATTGCCATTGTACTTATGCTGACTTTATTGTTTAAAAACAAACATTTGTCTTTTTTCTCTGCCATGTGTAGTCTTGTGGGGGGGGGAGTGTAACGGTGTACACAGACATCAACTACCTGCTGTAATATACTTATTTCATAAGCCACTGCGCATGCTCGTACTAGCGAGACTTGTGGGAAATACTTTAGAATCAAAGATGGCTGACTAGATTGTTTACATGTAATTCCAATCCTTCCCAATCATTGACAGATGAAACTATTCAATAAACTGATCAAGTGAATCATTGTTGTTGTAAATCACACCAATTTGCAGTCTTCCGAATCTTTTATTGTGTAACTACCCGTTACACTGGCGTAGTCGGCAGGATGGCTGTTTACTGTGTGTGATTTTTGAAGATTTTGCTTGACATCGATCATCGCCGATCGTGGCTTTGTGGGCTGTACACTCAACGTGTGAGACCCCACATGTGTGGGGGTCCTGAGTACTAACGTTATTCCATGACCCAACAACCTGACGTTATAATTGTTCTGCCATTCATGTATCATGAATATTCGATTGTTGATTGTTGATACTAGATGTGATTTAACATCACTGTTCTGTGTCTGAATAAAGTGAATTATTTCGCTGCTTTTGTGAAATTCTGTACACGATTTATTAACGATATTGCCTAACGAGTTGCCTAACGTTATTGTAATTTATATACGTACGCACGTATAAATTGTTCCATCTTTTGGTTTCATCTTTCCGACTGTCCATCATGCCTCTGCCAGACATGGACAAAGCAAACTACTTGCGACGTTTTACGGCAGACTACATAACTCAGTTATGTAATCTTAATCATATAGACACAAATGTGGTAAAAAATAAACAAGATCGCATTGAATGCTTGTGTGGGCTGCCACATATGAAGGAGCCGGAAGATGTGAAACCCAAGGTTGAACCAGCACCACCTGTCCAGCCAGACCTTGGTGAAATTTTGGAGAAACTCGAAATGATGAGGAAAAATGAAACCGAAATCCTGTGTCAGTCACTGTTGCAGGCAATGACCACGGCAACCAAATCATCAACTGAGTCCATTAGGGTGGGACCCGAGCTCCCTGATTTCCATAAATTGTCAACCGATGATGACATCACGTGTTATCTTGCGACGTTCGAGCGCATGGCGACGGCAGCGAACAAACCGAGGGACCAATGGCCCTGCCTCTTAGAACCATATCTTACGGGGAAAGCTCAGAAAGCATTCCATGCGCTAAGCGAAGAAGATAAGCAGCAGTATGATAAAATCGTTCAGATCATTCTACGTCATTTTCAGTTGACTCCAGAGGCGTATAGAATCAAATTTCGTACAGCTACAAAGAATCCAGAGGAAACTTTTGAGGAGTTTTCCACACGCCTAGAGCTGTATTTCCGACGCTGGTTGGAACCAAATGAGGGTATGTGTCTGTCGCCTGATTTTAAGCGAATGATGCACCTACTTCTGATAGACCAATTCTTATCATCGATTGCTAATGATAATCTTCGTACCAAGCTTCGAGAAAAGAAGGCGGTTCTTGTTCAGGCTATAGCACGCATTGCCGACGAGCATGTTTTGAATCGCAGAGCTGAAGCGGCAGCGAAGCCTTTTCAAACCAAACATTACTCTCCACAGAGTAATAATACTTCGAGCAGTAGTGATAGACATGACAAACGCCAGGAAACAAAAACCAGAGGACAGACACCAGAGCCGACCATCTGGAACGAACAACAGTGCGAAACGCACTGGTAGGTTCGAGGCAGTTTGTTTTAGGTGTCGTCAGTTAGGACACAAAGTCTATGATTGTCCTTATCCTGCTCCGGATAAGGGTCACAACACTGGATCTTCTTCCAGTACCAAGCCAGTTGTCGAAATCCGACAGTCTCCTGGTATTAAGCCAGACAAATCGTCGAAGCCCACTGAAGGCCCTCGTGTGAGCCTCATCAAGTCTCCTGTATCCAGGGAGTGTGCTGACGACAGCAGTGGCCCCTACATCATCGCTAGAGTCAATGGTCAAGACGTGAAGGCGTTGCTGGACACCGGTTCTGCCATTTCTCTCATTGATGCTGAATGTCGTGAGACATTAGGGTTAGCTGTAACCCCTGAGTCCTCCATAGGACCTCTGACCACAGTTAATGGGTCTGTGTTCCATACATCTGGAATTGCTGCGGAAGCAATCGAGGTTGCGGGTGTGGATGTAGACATTGGTCTACATCAGGTACAGAAGCTACCAGTGCCAGTGCTGCTGGGTAGGGATTTTGCTCAAAAAACAAAGCTAGTGATAGATTTTGTACATAACTCCTACTGGTTGGAAACAAGTCCAACAGAGCCTCGAATCAAATGGCCTCTACTTGGCCTTGAGACGGAAACCTTTCCAGAGGATGATGTTCCACTGAGCCCCTCTTCGCCTGCTGACCAGGTGGACAGAGGGATGGACCCTGCTTTGACTGAGGATGTGGTATCGCAACTGGAACACCTTCATGAGGAGTTCCAGCGGTTTTCTCAGACAAGCCGGGCCGTACAGAACTCCTCCTTCATGGTATTGACACTGGGGACTAACGGCCAGTCCCTGGTCCTGTGTATCGCCTATCATCTGAGAGACGTAATTTGCTACGTCAACAGATAGATGAAATGTAGGAGGATGGTCGCATAGTGCGATCACATTCATCTTGGGCCTCACCAGTCGTGATGGTTCCAAAGCCACAGTCGGGACAGTACCGACTATGCGTCGATTATCGAAAACTCAACCGTGTCACCAAACTCGACGCAGATCCTATGCCAAACATTGATGCCATTCTAGACTCGCTACATGGTGCCACGATCTTTAGTTCGTTAGATCTGAAGAGTGGCTATCACCAGATGGTGCTTAAACCCGAGGATAGAGAGAAGACGGCATTTATCTGCGAGGATGGCCTATTCCAGTTCACTGTGCTACCGTTTGGGGTTGTGAATGGCCCTGCAAGTTTCCAACGCTTGATGGAAATTGTTCTGGATGGGTTGATTGGCAAGATCTGCTACGTCTACCTAGACGATATAGTGTGTTTTTCATCGTCACAGAACCAACACATGGATGATGTGCGACAGATTTTGAGCCGACTCCAAGAGGCAGGCCTAACGGTGAACAAGGACAAGTGTGCTTTCGGCCGTAGTTCCATGCGCTATCTTGGTCATGTTATCGGAAGTGATGGTGTCCGCACCGTCCCCGAGAAAGTCCAAGGCATCGTGGAGTATCCGACACCACAGAATGTGAAACAGCTGGAAAGGTTCCTAGGTATGGTCACATGGTATGCGAGGTTTATCCCAAACCTTGCTGAAATGTGTGCACCACTCAACCAACTCCGTCGGAAGGGTACAGAGTGGACATGGACACCAGAGCACTTCAGGGCTTGCGAGGAGTTGAAGCGATCTCTCACATCAGAGCCAGTTCTCCAGTATCCTCACATGAGTCAACCATTCGTCGTCCACACGGATGACAGTAACACTGGTCTGGGTGCAGTTTTGCTCCAGGAGTCAGCTGGCCACCTGCATGCCGTTGCATATGCCAGTCGCTCTCTTTCCCCTCCTGAACGGAATTATAGTACGACAGAGAAGGAGTGCATGGCGGTTGTGTTGGCCATGAAGAAGTGGAGATACTTCTTAGAAGGGACACGATGCCAGGTGGTGACAGATCACCAGGCCCTGACTTGGCTGTTCAGGAAGACTAGCTTGACCGGACGTCTTGCTAGGTGGGTCTTGCGTCTGCAAGATTTCAGCTTTGATATTACATATCGGCCTGGAGAGTTACATGTTGTGCCGGATGCCCTTTCCCGTACACATGAGGATACTTGTCTGGTTGGTGTTGTCCGAGGTGAACCGACCTCTCGGTCACTTGACACCAACATCCCCAACGTTGACCAAGCCCCCTTTGCCGGAGATGATCTCAACCTTGCGGCAGATGGCGTGGCTAATGATGAGACATGTGCTGCAGTCCGTTGTGACCGACCCCAAGACGATGTATTGGACTGGATCCAGTGCGATGAGTGCCAACAGTGGTTTCACATGGTCTGCGTTCATGTGAAGAAGACAGCGGCTGACAAGATGCCGACATATGCATGTCCTGCATGTAAGCGGAAGTGCTGGGAAACCAGACGAAACCTGGAGAGGGTTAACAGTAAAACTCCTCCACAGGGAGATGCAGGTTTGCCCCTACCTACCGTGGACACTGTCCGTGAAGAGCAACGACGAGATAAGCAGTTGACAGATCTTCACGACAGGAACTCAGCGGTTTATCGAGAGCGCGACGGAGTACTGTATCACTACCATCACTCAAAGTGGAAGCTGACGGTGCCCGAGACACTGTGACGTGCAGTTTTGGAGGCGTGTCACTCTCGCCCTTTGGCTGGCCATCTTGGGCGGACCAAAACCTTGCACAAGTTGGACAGTCTCTGCCTTTGGTGGAAGGGTTGTGCACGGGACGTGCGGAGTTTTATTCGCACTTGTACAACTTGCCGGAAGACGAAGCCACTCTATCGGAAACCAGCTGGGTTTATGCTAACCACACAATCTGAGAGCACCTGGGAAACTGTGGGAGTTGACCTAATGGGTCCACTGCCCAAAAGCTACGGTGGCCACGAATATCTATTGGTAGCTGTTGACCACTACTCAAAGTGGGTAGAAGCCATCCAAATTCGTAAGGCCACTGGTAAAGAGGTTGCTTGTGTTTTGGTGCGACAGCTGTTCTGTCGCTTCGGTGCCCCAAGAAAATTGTTGTCTGACAACGGACCTCAATTCATCTGTAAAGCTATGAATGCAGTATGAGAGGAGTGGGGAGTACAGCAACTGTACATTTCCCCATACCACCCACAGAGTAATTGGGTGGAAAGGGTCAACAGGAACCTGAAAGGGATGATTCGTGCTTATGTGGGTAATGACCATAGCACATGGGACACCCACGTGGCTGAATTTAACTTTGCCCTCAACTCTGCCCATCATGAGACGATTGGAGTAGCACCCTCTCTCCTATTCCTTGGAAGATAGCTGGTCACGCCATTGCAGAATAAGTGGCATACTACTTCTGACCGTACTGCAGAAGAGCAGGAGAAACTCGCACAACGTGTGGAGTTTTCCCGCCAACAGGCTGTACACAAGCAGAGATCCCACTACAACAAACGTCGCCGTCCCCCAGACATCACTGTTGGTCAACAGGTGATGGCCAAAACCCTCCCCAAATCTGATGCCCGAACCCACTTCAATGCCAAACTTGCCCCCAAATGGAGTGGACCGTACTTGGTGGAGCAACGCTTGACCCCCGTCAACTTCAAGGTGTCGAGTGCCAAGAATCCCAGTCAACGTCTGGTGGTTCACGTGGATCAGGTCAAGCTGTGCAGGGACTGACTGAGGACTAGGTTGGACGGATCAACGACTTGGTATTAACTATTATATGCATTAGGGAAGAGCTGTGTTCTTAGATCTAGGGTTTATTTTCAACCCTGCACAGCAAGGCCAGATTATATTTTGTTTGTTGTGGACTTTTCATTTATTTAAAGACAGCTGTTTTTTACAAACAAAAAACCAGAGCGGAAATCAGTGTTCTTTGTCTAAACTTTGTTATGATTGTAAACCAACCTTATCTAATAATGAATCAGTTATTGTTATTTTGAACAGGTGCCAGTTGCTTTTTTTTTTTTGAAGATATTCTAACTGTGTGTTTTCTTTATCATTGTACACGCATGAGGTCATCTTACATGTAACTTGTGTCAACTGGATGTTTTAAAGGAAGAACTTGTTTTTTGATTGAAACTTTTCTTTTGTGTACAATTTACAGATTTACAGTTTGGAATGTGCAGACTGTCGGAGTGTCTGTTGAAATATTGTGCTTTTATTTTTTCTAAGAGTTTTCAGAGTTTTAAAACCTTTGCAGTTTTCAAACAAGAGAAGAGACATGACCTTTGATTATTGCCATTGTACTTATGCTGACTTTATTGTTTAAAAACAAACATTTGTCTTTTTTCTCTGCCATGTGTAGTCTTGTGGGGGGGGGGAGTGTAACGGTGTACACAGACATCAACTACCTGCTGTAATATACTTATTTCATAAGCCACTGCGCATGCTCATACTACCGAGACTTGTGGGAAATACTTTAGAATCAAAGATGGCTGACTAGATTGTTTACATGTAATTCCAATCCTTCCCAATCATTGACAGATGAAACTATTCAATAAACTGATCAAGTGAATCATTGTTGTTGTAAATCACACCAATTTGCAGTCTTCCGAATCTTTTATTGTGTAACTACCCGTTACAAATCCTGTGTGCGAATCTTTTTTCTCATTATTGTAAAAATTATGATATTAAAAATACATCCTTATGTGCTATTAACGAGAGGGTAGTATAAAGAGGATCCCCGATTTCGTTTTTTGATTACCACATCGTACATAAAATTCCAGTCCCATAGGTCTATCCCGTGAGGTAAGGTAAAAACACGCAATATGTATTACTTATAAATGTTCCTTTATCATGCCGTTTTCAATACTTTTCAACTAAAGATGCGGAGTTACAACAATACATGCTGCTTCCCTATTTCAAATCAAGCATTAAATCTTGCAAAAGTGGTAAAAGTCAACAGAATTGTGACCCCAACATCTTTGAAGAGCGTGGTTATTGTTTCCCTGTCCAGCCTGCCCAGAGGCCTAAAGCTTTCCAAAATGGTCTTTTGTTAAGGCTGGCCTGCCTGGTCCCTCGAGCCAGTTGAGTTAATCCCCTGCTTGGCGTATTTAATCCCCCTGCACCCGGTGGCATTCACAAATCCGATCCATCCACTGAACCGAGTGGGCCTTGTCCATACGGTCCGGGAAGGGATTGTAAATAGACCTCGCGCCGGGTGACACTCAGTGTCCGGGTGGCATTCTGTACTATGGGTGGCATTCTGTACTCTGTGTGGCATACTGTACTCTGGGTGCACAACGTTTTTATCCACAATTACGCCTTGGATTACTACAGTTTGCGTCAGAGATACAAAGGCCACATATGGGCACCAGGTGAAAATGAAAACTGCCGAAGTCATCATCAGAACCACGGCTATCCGTCGTTGCACCAGCAATAGTTCGTCTGTAGGGCCTGGGTTGTTTTCGCGTCGTCGCATGCGGGCGCTTCGTCTAAGATTCAGGATGATTCTCCCGTAGCAGATGAACATCATAGGGAGTGGGGCGGAGATGTAAATGGCAGATACGACGAGGCTTGCCTTGACCAGGCCGTAGCTTGCCTGTGACTGGAGGCACGACAGGTTGGTTACATCGTCTGCAGACATAAACATCTGAAATAAAGGTGAAGGTAGAGCAACTAGCCATGTACCAGCGATTGTAAGGGGATGCACTATGGCTATGTAACGCTCAACGGTAACCACCACTAATTAAGGCCACAGTGGACACACTCAACGCTAGCACTACAATAAGTGCCTTTCTGAACAGCAGGCAGATGATCACATTCTTGGGATCAGTTCCGGACGATCCGAGGTAACGCTTCTGAATGATGACATGAGCTACACTGGCAAAAAGATCTGCTGTTGCCAGGTTGGCGATCAGGTAGTTGGTGGCTCTGTGCATGAACTTTGACCTGTAGATGGTAACGCAGACCAGGGCGTTGCCCAGGGTACCGATAATTCCAAGGGTCACAAGGGATGCAACAGTGACATCATTCTGGGAACTGGTCGTCGTATTTGATGCCTCCATTCTCGGTAGTGTGTGGATTTAAACTCCAATGATGGAGTTATTAATCTGCAATAACGGGTTTTAATTTTTCTATTCGTATCACGAGCTATCACAATGTAGCTAAATTAGTTATACCTAAAAGTTAGGTTATGTGATACCCAACATGAAATTTGAGACAACGGAGGCTCGGTAAGCGACTGATAAACCACGTACATCAACTTTCCACAAGTATAACTGTAATACAGTATGGGGCACTCGCCACCGTTTACCACATCTGCGTGATAGCTACAGACGCGCACACAGTCTATGAAAGATACTCGGCACTCCCCCTCTCTGAACGCCAGATCAGCAACAAGCTGCACTTGACCCCGTGTTTATTTGCTGAATGACCATCAGCAAGAATCTTATACTGTCGTGATGAACTAGATCTCCCTAATTTGGTCAGGGACGAGTGACAAGCCTAAATTGAAAGTTGTGTGTATAAAGACTACTAATAAAGCTGTCAACTTTATAAAATATTTGGTCTCTTTGGTTGTTGGCCCTTTATGGCCGATAATGAAAGAATAACAATTAACGTCTCTGTCACTATTCTGCTCAAGTTCTAATTGGCGATTTATTAGTTTTCGTGCAATTGACTACGTAAGTACGTTATTTTCCCCTTGACAAACAAAGTTTGAAGTGCCTTTATGGGCACGAAGTTAAATGTCAAACACATGAAACCTTGCTTTCTATAAACCACAAGTTACCACCGAACATTTCACAATACGTCTAAAGCGTAGATGTTTACGACTTAAGGAGTTTGATCACACATAAGGCCGATATCAAAGTAAAAACGCACAATTATTAATCTTAATCGCTATCTTACTGCTGACGTCCCACTATAAGTTGCTAGAGCAACATTGGCAGATCGTCTTAAACATAGATGATAAAAGTTGTTGACATCTGGCTCAGAAAAAAGCAGTTCTCCACGGAAGAGTTATCAGCTAAGCAAAGGGAGACATCCAGTCAAGTCCGTACTGATGCCAGCACTCTGAACCCAAGATGAAACCCTGTACTCCGGGAGACGCTCTCTACTTTGGTTGACAGTCTGTACTCTGTAGTAGGGGTGATCGACGCTCTGTTTTCCGGATGACACTCTGTGCTACGGGTTACAACTGTTCTCCGAGTGACACATTGTATTCTGCATGAAACCTTGTACTCCGGGTGACACTTTTCACTTCAGGTGATACTGTACTCCGGGTGACATCGGTTCTCCGGGTGACACACTGTACTCAGAATGAAACTTTGTACTCCGGGTGACACTTTTCAGTTTGGGGGACACTGTACTCCGGGTGATACAGTACTTCGGGTGACATTTTCTTACTGTGGGTGACCCTTTGTACTTTGGATGATACTGTGTACTCCGTTTGACACTCTGTTCTCAGAATGAAGCTGTACTCCGGGTGACACTTTTCACGTCGGGTGACACTTTGTAATCTGTGTGACACTCAGTACTCTGGTGGACACTCTGTACTCTGGGGACACTCTGTTCTTCGGGTGACACTGTTCTACTGGTGATATTTTGCACTCCTGGTGACATTCTGTATTCCTGGCTGTCCAGGTAACACACTGTATTCCGGATATAACTGTGCTCCGGGTGACACTACTCCGGTTGTAATCTGTAATCTGTAATCTGGAACATCTGTAAAAAGCATAATGCTTGGTGCAGGTAAAATTTCATTCAATTTTGATTCTGACGTCAAGAGAGAAACTTGTGACCATGTCTACTGCTACCAATAATTTGAAAAGGTCACCAGCTACTGATGTCGTATGTCGATTTCTATCGCGGCCACCACCCGTCTCAGATTCAGGATGATTTTCCCCGTAGCAGATGAACATCACAGGAAGTGGAGCGATAATGAATATGGTAACTAAGATGACGCTTACCGTGACCAAGTCATGACTGACCAGTGACTGGAGACACGAACGATTGGCTAACTCATCTGCGGGCGTAAACAATTGAAAGGAACTCGTAGGTACATTGACTAGCCATGTCCCGGCGATAGTAAGTTTGACTCTAACACTTGTAAAGTAGCGGGGATAGTGCAGGGGATGCACTATGGCTATGTAACGCTCAACGGTAACCGCCACTAAGGCCACAGTGGATACGCCCACTTCAAAAAGTAGGATAAGTGGCTGTCTAAACAGCAAACAAATTATTACATTATCTGGATCAGTTCCAGACGATCCGAGGTAACGGTCCTGAAAAATGACGAAAGCTACACTGGCCAAAAGGTCTGCAATGGCCAGGTTGGCGATCAGGTAGTTGGTGGCTCTGTGCATGAACTTTGACCTGTAGATGGTGACGCAGACCAGGGCGTTGTAAGGGTACCGATGATGCCAAGGGTTAACAGGGATGCAAACATGACATCACTCTGGGAACTGGTCGTCGCATTTGATGCCTCCATTCTCGGTAGTGTGTGGATGTTAATTCCAACGATGGAGATAGTATAGTGCAGTATTGTGTTCTAATTTTCCATTTGTATCACAAGCTACAATATGTAGCCGAATTAGTTATACCTAATAGTTTGTGCCGACTACGGCTCAGCAATCGACTGATAAACCACGTGTTTCAACTTCCCACATATGTAACTGTAATACTGTATGGAACACTCGCCGCTTTTTAACACATCTGCGTGATAGCTATAGACCCGCACAGTCTTATGAAAGATATTCGGCACCTCTATCATATCTGAGCGGCCATTTAGCAACGAGCTGCACGTGACCACGTGTTTGAAGCCAGCGAATGGCAATTAACAAGAATCCGATAATGTCGTGTTGACTAGATCTCCTTAATTTAATCACAGACGAGTGAAATCGAAAGCTGTTGTTCTATCAGACAACCGATAAAGCTGTCAACTTTGCAGATGATGGTTCTTCGGTAGTTGTTTATCCTTCATGGCCGATAATGAAAAAAATAATATTTGCCACGTCTCTCACCTCTGATCTTCTAATTGGAGATTTATTAACTTTCAGGCAAACCACCACGTCTAAACGCTTACCCTTTACAAACCAAGTTTGAAGGGCCTCGGAACATAATGTCACGTACAGAAAATATCTGCTTCACAACAACAAGTTACCACCAAACATTTCACACGACGTACATAGCTGAAGAGTTTCTGTCTTTAGTGGTTTGATTAAAAAGTTCCATGCTAAGAAAAGACAAGAGAGCCAAAGTCAAGTCCCTCCCATTGGGATTCTACTCCAGGTGACACTCTTGACTCTAGGTGACACTCATGGACTTCTGTTGACACTCTGGACTCCGAGTGACACTCTGGACTACTGGTGACACTCTTGACTCCTGGTAGCGCTCTGGAATCCTAGTGACACTCTGGACTCCGGTGACACTCCGGACTCCTGGTGACACTCTGGACTCTGGGTGACACTCATGGACTTCTGTTGACACTCTGGACTCCGAGTGACACTCTGGACTACTGGTGACACTCTGGACTCCTAGTGACACTCTGGACTCCGGGTGACACTCTGGACTCCGGGTGACACTCATGGACTTCTGTTGACACTCTGGACTCCGAATGACACTCTGAACTCCTTTTGACACTCTGGACTCCTGATGTCGCTCTGGACTCCTAGTACAGGTACAGCAACTAGCCACGTCCAGGCGATAGTAAGTTTGACTCTTAAATTTGTAAAGTAGCGGGGGTAGTGCAGGGGTTTGATTTAGTGTAGTGGTTTGATTAAAAAGTTCCATGCTAAGAAAAGACAAGAGAGCCAAAGTCAAGTCCTTCCCATTGGGATTCTACTCCAGGTGACACTCTTGACTCTAGGTGACACTCATGGACTTCTGTTGACACTCTGGACTCCGAGTGACACTCTGGACTACTGGTGACACTCTGGACTCCTGGTAGCGCTCTGGACTCTGGGTGACACTCATGGACTTCTGTTGACACTCTGGACTCCGAGTGACACTCTGGACTACTGGTGACACTCTGGACTCCTGGTAGCGCTCTGGACTCCTAGTGACACTCTGGACTCCGGGTGACACTCTGGACTCCGGGTGACACTCATGGACTTCTGTTGACACTCTGGACTCCGAATGACACTCTGAACTCCTTTTGACACTCTGGACTCCTGATGTCGCTGTGGACTCCTAGTACAGGTACAGCAACTAGCCACGTCCAGGCGATAGTAAGTTTGACTCTTAAATTTGTAAAGTAGCGGGGGTAGTGCAGGGGATGCACTATTGCTATGTAACGCTCAACGGTAACCGCTACTAAGGTCACAGTGGATACGCTGAAAGCAATCGCTGTGACAACTTCATTTCTAAACAGCAGGCAAAATAGCACGTTCTCGGTTCCGGACGATCCGAGATAACCCTCATGAAAAATGACACAAGCGGCTACACTGACCAAAAGGTCTGCGACAGCCTGGTTGGCAATCAATTAGTTGGTTGCTCTGTGCATGAACTTTGACCTATAAATGTTGATGCAGACCAGTGCGTTACCTAGGATACCGATAATGCCAAGGCTAACCCATGGTGGCCACAATTACATCACCGTGAAAAGGCGTGAATACTGGTAGTCTCATTTGATGCCTCCATTCTCGAGCTCTGTTGTGCGTGGATGCTGATCACTTTTGTAGAGATCTTTTCTGTATTAACAGAAAAATAGAGACCATTTTTGTTCTCCATTATTTGCATCGTTCCTATGTTTAACCCTTAAAATCCTACGATTTTGCAGCCGTTTTGTATTGCTGCCTCTTTCACTTCATGGTAGTATCCTAATTTGTTTTTAATAATGGTGTCCTGATATTTGTACTTTAAGAGTGAACCATTATTTCGTATCTTTATGTGATTCAACTGATCTTGTTGATTTAGATCAGGTGAAATAATTATTTTGCGATATTTCGCTTACCTCAAATGACCACAGCTTTTCAGTCCTCGTGACCTGCTCGTCAGAAGGACACAGCCAAGGTGAGAATATCAACAGGGAGGTTTGTGGTTTGATTAAAGAGTTCCCTGCAAAGAAAAGACAAGAGAGCCAAAGTCAAGTCCCTCCCATTGGGATTCTACTCCGGGTGACACTCTTGACTCTTGTTGACACTCTGGACTCCTGGTGAAACTCTGGACTCCTGGTGACACTCTGGACTCCTGGTGACACTCCGGACTCCTGGTGACACTCCGGACTCCTGGTGACAGTCTGGACTCTGGGTGACACTCATGGACTTCTGTTGACACTCTGGACTCCGAGTGACACTCTGGACTCCGAGTGATACTCTTGACTCCTGGTAGCGCTCTGGACTCTTAGTGACACTCTGGACTCCGGGTGGCATTCTGGACTCCGGGTGACACTCTTGGACTTCTGTTGACACTCTGGACTCCGGTTGACACTCTAAACGCATGTTGACACTCTGGATTCATGATGACGCTCTGGACTCCTAGTGACACTCCGGACTCCTGGTGACACTCCGGACTCCTGGTGACAGTCTGGACTCTGGGTGACACTCATGGACTTCTGTTGACACTCTGGACTCCGAGTGACACTCTGGACTCCGAGTGATACTCTTGACTCCTGGTAGCGCTCTGGACTCATAGTGACACTCTGGACTCCGGGTGGCATTCTGGACTCCGGGTGACACTCTTGGACTTCTGTTGACACTCTGGACTCCGGTTGACACTCTAAACGCATGTTGACACTCTGGATTCATGATGACGCTCTGGACTCCTAGTGACACTCTGGACTCCGGGTGACACTCTGGGCTCCGGGTGACGCGGTACTCCAGGTGACACTGCACACTGGGTGACACTCTATTCGATCTCCGAGTGACACTCAGTCTGTGTTGTAGACTGTAATTAGGATTATAATGCTTGACAAGACTTACAATATAAAACGTTGGCAGCCGTGTCAGTCTATCGAAATGATAAAGAAAATTAAGGTAGCACTTAAAGACTTACTAGGAGAGAAACTACATAAGCTTTCGTAGAAACAACTACTTCATCAGATGTAATGAAGTGGAGCATCATCAACATGGGTATATTTAAACAGGTATAAAGCAATGAAGCATGTCCAAAAAAAAGGGGCATGATGAGTCATAACTGGGAGTGGTTGTGGGACATTCAATAGAAACCTTGGTTTCATGTTTCATAATTATTAGAATGGGTTTCGATCTTCTGATTTGATCTCGAACTACTGCCCGTATATTAGTTGTATAAAATTGCTAGGTTGTGTGATACTCAACATGAAGTCAGTGACGACGCCTCAGCAAGCAACAGATGAACCAGGTGCGTCAACTTCCCACATGATGTTAACAGTTATATTTTCAGTATGGAGAACTCCGTCGCCACCGTTTACCGCATCTGCGTGATAGCTTAAAACGCACATAGTCCTATAAAAGATACTCGGCACTCGCTCTCAGCAAGTATCATATCGTGTTGAACCAGATCTCCTTAATTTGATCAGAGACGTGTGGCAAGTCAAAATTTAAAGCTCTTTGTCTATCAGAATACCAATTAAGCTGTCAACTTCCTTCCTGATGGTCTTCCATCGGTAGTTGTTTATCTTTCGTGGCCGACAATGAAATGATAATTAAGTACGTCTATCACTGCCAATGTAATAAATGTCGATTTATTAAACTTTATCAAAGAAACTGTGTGTGCATGTACATTTCTCTCTTTATACAAAAATGCGTTTGGTATAGATGAAATGTCAAACAGCATCTCAAAGAATCTCAAAGAAGCATTTCGCTTACTTGCTCCTCTCCAGGAATAGGTAACTGGAAAGACCAAGTGAAAACCTAGCATTGGTATAATGACAATAAGCGGCCTTGGTGTTGAGACTGGAGTATGCATTGATTTGATGGGAGACTAATTGATCGAAGGTCCCTTATTGCACTCAACGCAGACGTTATATTCACTGTAACGTTGCGCCTGTCTCCCTATCTGGTCGTGTCTCATGTTCAGGAGCTATTTGTTGCTTTACTCGCCGCTAAGCGCTAGGAAGATCATCTTTGAAATATAAACCATCTACAGACATGGCACTATACCTACTTTCCGTGAGGTAATTTACGTTGCGAAAATGTTTGTTGTTGCACAAGTTCAGTACAGAATGTGGGTTCTGTTTATTTTTACAGGTTAAAGGTCCTTATTGAGATGTACGAAATGTGTTTATACAAATTATGTAAAAACGTCTTATCAGGGAATGACATGAAACTCGCCAACTTTAAGAAAGATCATCTGTGGTTGTCGTTTTCATCTAGCTGTTAATGGTGTCCCTCGTAATACATCACATTTGAGGCATTATTCCTGGGAAAAAGGTAATAATTATTTCCTTCTTTCTGAGATTCAGATGCAAAGACTCCTTGCAGAATGCGGAGTATTATCCAGTATTATTATGTTTTTGCAGCTTTGTGAATTTCGAAATCCAAATAAGTCACGAATATTAAAAGGAAAACTTTACATGGAAAACAAAACATACAAGGAAAGCTGTTTAAACTTCACCACCTATTCACAGTTTGTTGGGTAGTACCGAGCTTCATTATTAATATTGAACAAAACATTTCAATAAGTCACTAAAGTGAAATTGAAAATATTTCATAACCAAATACACTGCACATGCCAGCAATCGTGCGTATACAATGAGAAACCCTCTTTTTCTTCTTGCTTTGTTTTGGTGGGTTATACATGTTTATATAACACCTTAGTAGATCCTTGTCATTTGATTGGAGGATTGTATGTCACGTGATATTTGATAAATACACCAATTCATGGCTTACGTCACAATCGTTGAAATTTGTTCCATCCACCGTGCATTTTTGGTGCCATTCGATTTGTACCATTGCACGCCAGGGACTCTAATACGTGATTGGTCAAGCGGCGTTCCATTTATTTGTCACTGCGTGCGCGCGTACGCGTTGGTGTGCAACGCGCGTTACTGTAATAAGAGCATATAGTTTGCCAAGATTTTAAGCTTTTTTTTGTCTCGCTAACTCTTAAAATGTTATCCTCCAATCAAAATCAAATGACAAAGATCTACTTAGATGTTATATAAAACAAATAATGAATGTTTCACATTCGTAGAATGGAAAAAATAATTTCATTCGGTGACAGATGGACTGTTTCATTCCACTCGGCTTCGCCTCGTGAAATGGAACAGTCCATCTGTCACCTCATGACATTATTTTTACCATTCCACTCATAAACATTCATTATTTGTATAAAAATAACCCCCAATGTACCATTTGATGACCACTAGTGAATTTCAGCGTACATGCTGTAATAAGACTACGTATATAACCTTGTGACCCCTGACCTCTGACCTGTACCACCATTACATGTATCAGTATCAGTATGGCATAAACATGAAAACACTCCATAGTATCCAGTATTATGTGTCTCTGTATTTCATTATACCTGCCTTGCTTTATCACATGGTGGCAGCGGTATAAGTGAAGAATACCAGGACATCGAATTTGTTGCCAGATCGTGTTCTTTACAAGCGATATTCCGTTGAGAGAAGTTCGCCAGTCGTGCCGTTTCCGCGACCACAGTGACAGTGTAAGTGTGCCGCCAATACGCGGTAGCAACGTGCATACATTACATTTACAGTACACGATTACACGCACGGTGTACTATAAACAGTACATAGCAACAGAGACGACTACAGTGCAGTGCCGAATACGAATGCCACTAGCGGGGTAAGCCACAGTCATTCATTATGGCGGAATCACGCTTGCCTCACCCAAAAATGGACTGGGAGTGTTCAGATCGACCTCAAGCTTACAAAGACTTTAAGCAGACTGCTACAATGTGGTTTAAAGTGAACAAAATTGCCATTAAAGATCAACATAACTACATAAAATTGTGGTCCGGCATACAAGGCCTACATATGCTCAACACTTGGGGCCTCACAGAGGATGAAGTTCTGGATCCTGAGAACATTTGGAAAAAATTCTCCAAACAGGTTGAGCCGCAAGAGAACTTTCGTATACACCGCCTTGAGTTCCAGCGTTTCGTACAGACTGACAATGAGAGTGTGGATGAATTCTACATGCGTTGCAAATCCAAAGCCATGAAGTGTCAGTTTCCTGATGATGCAGCCCTCAACGAGAGAATCATCGAGGTACTAATCTCTGACGTACGATACCCGGAGGCGCAGAAAAAGCTGCTCCAAAAAGACGACACGCTGGAACTCAAGGATGCGTTTGACATTTGCCGTACACATGAAGCGAGTGTCAGACATGGATGCAGTCAAGATGCGAGGACAATGCAATAATTGTGGGGGTCGTCACCCTTACAGACCACGGGAGAAGTGCCCAGCTTACGGGACGCAGTGCAATGCTTGTGGTAAGCAGAGGCACTGGCAGCACATGTGTTTCAGTTCCGGCTCCAAACCTCGCTCACAACGCAAATCACGCTCCCGTACAAGGGGTTCATACTCACCCAAACGTGGGCGCTGGCAGTCCCAATCCAAATCGCGCCAGAAAACCGAGGTCGACAGTGTTGCACACGACGTTTCTGCTGTGCAAGAACAGTTCGAGAACATTTCATTCTTCCCTGCATTGATCGTGCATCCGACACCCGTGATGAACTCTTTGATACACTCGACATTCAGCTGCAGCACCGACCTGGATCGCATACGCTGAATGTGAAGGTCGACACCGGTGCACAGGGGAATATCTTACCCCTTCGCACATTTCGCCGGATGTTCCCGCGATCACTTGACGCTGATGGATTCCCCAAGCCTGGTTCCACTACTTCGCATGATACGCTCCGCGTATTCACCAATACGGTTTCGTCAAGTTACACTGCTGTCATGGTGATGCGAACTGGTTGGACGCGACATTTTTTGTGGCAGATACTGAAGGCCCAGCGATTCTTGGCCTACCTACGTCGCGAGCACTTCGCCTAATAACACTCCACTGCTCAGTTCGTGAAATCCAGCCACACGGTGAGCACCTTGCTGATGGCAATGCATCTCAGCAACCGAGACGCGAGCAGTTTGCACATCTACCCACTAAGGGGCCGTCCATAAAGTACGTACGCACGAAGGGGGGGGGGGGGGGGTTGTTACCGATGCGTACGCCATGCGTACAGGGGGGGAGGGGGGTTCATGCCAATGCGTACCGTACGCAAACAAAACATTTCCATAGCATTATCGCGCGAAAAGAGAGGTAAAAAACGTGAAAAAAGCACCGGGATTGTTTTGTTTTTTCCTTTTTTTTCTTATTCAACATGGTAAAAAATAGTAAAATCCATCTGTAAATGTATACAAACCTGCTAAACTTTAGTCATTCATTTCAGAATTTGAAAGTGACGTCCCAATAACGGTACCGGCCCGGATTACGGTGACATTTTATTGATGCTAAAGCAAGGGACCACGAGAAGTAAAAAACCTAATGTGGAATGCGTATGCGTACAGGGGGGGAGGGGGGGTTGGGACCACTGCGTACGCCATGCGTACAGAGGGGGAGGGGGGGGGTCAAAAAAGTCGGCATTTCGTGCGTACGTACTTTATGGACGGCCCCTAAGGAGGACTTACGCAAACTGTATCCTGTTCGCTTCACCGGAATTGGACAGTTCCCCGGTGAGTGCCATATTCAGCTCAAGAAAAACGCATGCCCTGTCGTACAACCTCCGCGCAAATACCCGATCCAAATCAAGGAGGAACTCAAAGCTGATCTGGAAGGCATGGAGGTCATCGCTAAGGTGAAGGAGCCCACCGACTGGGTTTCGGCACTGGCGTTCAGTCGAAAGGATAACTGCAGTTTGCGAGTATGCCTTGATCCACAGACACTGAACAGAGCCTCCAAACGCACATACCACAAGACTCCTACCCTTGAGGAAATAACCATTCAGTTCAGTGGCGCGAAAGTATTCAGCAAACTCGACGCACGAGACGGGTATTGGAGGATTGTGCTGGATAAGAAATCCAGTCTACTGACAACCTTCAATTCGCCATTCGGGCTGTATCGTTCCCAGCGACTACCTTTCGGACTCAAGGTTTCCCAAGATATCTTCCAGGAGAAGATGGACATGATCCTCCAGCAATACCCAGGGACTCTGGGAATTGCAAACGACGTAGCGTAGTTCGGGACAACGGTTGAAGAACACGACAAGCATTTGCATAACCTCATGCACGTCGCTCGCAGATACGGCCTGATCTTCAATCTGGGCAAATGCGACATACGTAAATCATGTATCAAGTTCTTCGGCTGTCTGTATGATGCATCTGGAGTACACCCGGACCCGGACAAGGTCCAGGACATACATGCACTACCCGCCTCGTTGACCATACAGACACCCTCCGCGCATTGCTCCGCAAGGACAGTGATTGGCAGTGGACAGAATCACATCAGAAAGCCTTCACTGATCTGAAATCGTTGATCACTGCAGAGTGTACGCTTACCTACTTCAACCCACACAAACAGACAGTGGTCAAAGTCGACGCGTCCTCCAGGGGACTTGGAGCAGCTCTCTTGCAAAACGGTAAGCCAATTGCTTTCGCTAGCAAAGCCTTGACAGAAACTGAACAGCGATATGCAAATATCGAACGTGAGCTGCTGGCTGTGGTTTTCGGTTGTACCCGTTTCCACACATACCTGTACGGAGCGAAGTTTGTTGTGGAATCTGACCATAAGCTCTTGGAAAACGTCCAATACAAAAGCCTTGCCAATACTCCACCACGACTTCAGCGGATGATGCTCCGATTGCAACCCTACGATATTACGATCGTCTACAAGCCTGGTCGCGACATGGTTCTCGCTGATGCGATGTCCAGACTGAACCCTGCGATCGCTTTCGACTCCACGATTTACGCGATGCAGTTTTCGCGAGACAGACTATCTCAGCTGAAGCAGGAGACCGCAAGCGATACTGTTCTACAACCCTTGGCAGAGATAATCATGATTGGCTGGCCAGAAGACCCCAAAGACTTGCCACTTCTGTTCAAGTAGAGATGAACTGTCTGTTGATGACGGCCTAGTCATCAAAGGCGACAGAATTGCGATTCCTGAGTCAATGCAACATGACGTCTTTGAGAAAATACACGCAGGACACCAAGGGGTAAACAAATGCAAGTTGAGAGCCAAGGTGAGTGTGTATTGGCCTTGAACCAACAAAGACATTGAACAGTTGGTTGGGAGATGCCCGGTGTGCCATACACACGAACGCAAACAGTATTCTGAACCGCTTATGCCACATGCGGTTCCCCAACGACCATGGCAGACCGTAGCAACGGACCTGTTCCATTTCAAGGATGCCGAGTACCTCATTTATGCAGATTACTACTCTAAGAGCACGTTCATCCGCAGAATCCATGGCCCGTGCACGAGTGCGGCCGTGGTCACTCTCTCTAAACAAATCTTCAGTGAGCAAGGCGTCCCCATGACTATCGTCAGTGACAATGGTCCCCAATATGCCAGTCACGAGTACCGCCAGTTAGCCAAGGACTGGGGTATTGACCATGTTACATCCAGCCCCAGATTTCCGCAGAGCAACGAATTCATCGAGCGCAAGATACAGACAGTGAAGTCAACCCTTGCAAAGGCTTTACAATCCAACATGGACACCTACCTTGCTCTTCTTTGTCTGCGCACAACGCCGATAGACAACACTCTTCCCTCTCCTGCAGAGCTACTATCTGGCCGGAAGCTCCGTGACAACCTCCCCTCACGGATTCGCAACGACAGACCCGACAAGGATGCTGTCCATTCCAGCTTGGTTGAGCGACAAACCAAACAAAAACTGTATCATGACAACGCTGGTGTGCGTAAGCTCTCTCCACTGGTCCCTGGACAATTTGTGACAGTTCAGGACCACCATACGGGCAAGTGGGCACCTGCAGTTGTCAAAGACACTTGTCGTGAGCCCAGATCATACATATCGACCTATATTGCAGAAGGGCAGTAACCAGTCTACTCCAGAGCAGCGCCACGGTGGAGACACTTGTCAAACAAGCCACACACTGAGCCATATTGCACCCGGAGTTGACGTTTTGTCAACAAACCCAAAAGACTGGTAGAAACATAAGACTGTTTAAAGCAAGAACCAACAGCAAACTGAGTGAACAGACATAGACAAGTCTACTATTTTCTAAATTACATTTATGTTTAATTTTGCTTAGTTTGTGAAACAATTTCAGCTTAAAACAAACCAAAGTATGTTACGTGTTTACAGCTAAGACCAAGCTTCATGTACGTGTACCTTGAAACACTTTACTTTGAAACGTTACCATTCACATTCTGAGTAAAACAGTTTGTTTGTTTTTCGGTCCAAAGTAGCACCATTTTGAACACACATGTTGAGCCACCGAGATGGATTTGGCACAAAACAGTTCAGTTTCTAAAACAAAAAAAAATGCGCTGGAGAATTTACCATGTTAAAGATTTTGGTTCGAACAAAAAACTATGCTATTGACTTATAAATTGAACAGTCAACACAAATACTGTTGTTTTCACTTTTTAGGAGATATTTCTTAAAAAGGGGGATGTAATAAGACTACATATATAACCTTGTGACCCCTGACCTCTGACCTGTACCAGCATTACATGTATCAGTATCAGTATGACATGAACATGAAAGCACTCCGTAGTATCCAGTATTATGTGTCTCTGTATTTCATTATACCTGCCTTGCTTTATCACACATGCGATTTGGTGCAATGGGAAAAGGGGGTATTATGAAGCACATTTGGCATCTTTGATTCACTTTTACAGAATATGTACCCTCCAGTCTTATATGCGAAGCCGGATCGATATCACATTAGAGACTAATTGATGGAACGAGTGAGTGCCACCAAGAGCAAAGATTATTATAGCGCTTCGCACAAGATGGATAACTGACCATAGAGCGCTTGGAAATTGGCATGGAGGCCGCCATTCTCCATACAGATTATACACGATCCGCCATGTTGGTGTGCAAATAGCAATTAATTTGTACACGGAACATACGGGAGCTGGGAGATTTATCAAAGAAAAGGGGAATGTTAGGCAATATTTTGGCCCAAAGTCAATTGAAACTTATTGTTTATTGTTGACATTGATGTGAAGCAGCTGAATATGAAAACGGCGATTTTTGGTGGTTTTCTGGACCTACTTTTGCAAGTATCGCACACATCGCTCATATCATCTCCGTACGTGGATCGCGCGGCGATTTCACGTTTCAGTGAGAGTTCCCAATCTTGCGCGTAGCGCTATATAATCTTTGACCAAGAGTTGGCACCACGTTGGCGAATCAAACTTCTGGGAATTTGTAGACGAAAATGTACATCATTGTAAATGGCAAACGCATTGAAAATTCTTGGTGGCGCACTTGTTTGAATCGGAGGTATTGGTACATCTCACTATCTATTCCGTAGCCGCAGTAGTATCCTCAGCCCTTATTTTAATCGGAAGCCAATTTTCCTCATTTGGATCACCTTACGTTTATAAAAAAAAAATATCTGCTGTTACCAAATCAGAGTCTTGAGCACAATTTACATCGGTGTGCTTTGGTTGAACTTTTCTGGCCACACTGGACTCTTCATATTCTTTTGATGCGCGTAGATTTGCAACAAAATAGCGCCCTCTTTCGGTGTGGTATTGATCAGCCCCCTCGCTCACTAAAAGCATTGTATGTAATGGTGGGCCTTGGTTGGAGGTCGTGAACATCGGTATCTTGATTAATAGCTTAACTAATAACCGTTGCCATATGCAAATCTAATGGTGCATTTCCTCACTTGCTTTATTCGGCCCACTCCCAGCTATAGATCCGACCGATGGCTGCACGTTGTGTAACGTAGCGTGTTTGTCATACAACACATAGGATATCAGCGGCTAAACCGAATAACTTCACTTCCTTTATTCCTATCGATCTGCCAAGTGCTGTTGTCGTCAGTTCCGCAATAATGATTATTCTCTCCCTCCCTCCTCGCCTTCAGTGTTAATGCCTCAGGAACTCCCTTTGAGGCACATGTTACTTCAAAGAGTTTATTTCCCCCAAGATAGTCTGGTTCCCTGCCCAAAGATTCCCTGACGACTCTTACTAAAAATCTTAGGTCAGGTATCGGCTACGGTTAAAAATAGAACATGACACAGCTGTCATGTCTGCGCAGGCGCGGAAGCTAGTTTTAGCGTTTACCGAGAATCAATTTTAGCATTCATTTTTGCACTTTTGTAAGCACATGCAATTTTATCTGGACAGAATAAGAAATCAAAGGGTGGGAAAAAAAACATACAACAAACTCCTCAAAAGTGCATAATAGGAAAAGTGCTCTGTTGTATGTGAACAATAATTATGCTCTATTTGGGCTAACTGTAGCCGGAATGTAACATATTTACATGACGTGTCTTTTCCTGAACAACGTGACCTCGCGTGACCTGTCGGAAATAGCCGAAAGTCAACGTTACTATCCGAAGTTGAACGAAAACGAGTTCGTAATGTTTCGGATTTTTCCGTAAAAGGCCAAAACTTGGTCTTTTTGGTCACGTGACCCTCCAGTACACGTAGCCGATACCGGACCCTATATTTGACAGACAATAGTCTGGCGCTTTTTGGGTCCGGGAACCAGACTACCCCCAAGATGGTTTCTTATTGCAACGTCCGGAACTAGCCTCCCAAGGCCTTGCGGTTCTGGCCACAGTGGTGGTATTCCAGCTAGTGATCATTAATTATTGTTGCAGTCGGAAAGACTGGACTGAGTTAATTTATAGGAATACCGCATGTAGATGGGTGGTCAGAACCCTTCTGAATGATCACTCACTTTTGTCCGAACAGTTTAGCCAGTCGGTTGTCCGGTTCTTAACAAAATTATTTTTTAGCCCACCGCCTCCCCTTTCTGCCACCTGTTCAGTTGATTCATTACATATCTTGTGGTCAATTAGCGGGAATCCAGTTCTGGAGTTACACAATTCTTGGCTGCCATGTGTTGCCGGAAGGGAATTTCCTAAAGTTTTCCTCCAATTAATGGTCAGAGCAATGTTATTGATTTTTTTTTTTTGCAGGAGTTTTTCGCCCTCCCCTGAATTTTTTTTTTCCCCCAGTGTTAGCTGAATTACATTCTGAACGCCATCGTAGCCCTATTAAGGCTTTTTATTTACCGCATTTAAACATCTCGAAATGTTTACTTTAAGTTTATTTCGTGTGATGTTTGCACAGGGCTGATTTTATTGGATGACCTCTAGTTTAAATCTTTACTGAAGGCAGGCAATGCTTGCGTGCTTTGACAACAGGGTATTTTTTTTTCTTTATCTATACTTGTTTCTGTGATTGATTCTTCTGGTTTGTTTTACTGTTGCTTTTTATGTATGTGTCTGGGTGAGGGGGGGGGATTGGTGCACAAGCGTAGCATACACTGTGGACTTCACGACAAAGGACGTCTATATGGTGCAGTATCCTATGATATGGACTCGAACATGTCCACATAATGTTTTGATGCCAACGAAAATGCCAAAAGGAGAAATTTTCAACGTGTCTTTATCCATCGCAAATTGAAGTTCAGCATTCAAGGGATATTCGGTCCAAATTACATAATGGAAAAAGAAATGGTTACAGTTCAAATACCAATGGTTTGAAGATGTCCTTTGAAAAGAGGCCAAGTTAATTGAAAACAGTTATTTCGTCCGTTTCTCATTATGTATAGTACGTACACTATTCATAGGCCTACTTGACATTAACAAACGGCGGGGGGTGGGTCTTCGAGCCTACTAACATTGCCACCCTTTTCATTTGTAACCTTTCAATTTTTCTCGTTTTGTTTTTGTTTCTATTGAATTTGTATTATTTGTTCAGCTCACTGTTAGCACAACTCTTTTAATTTGTATATTTTCGTACTTTCTCGGTTTCGTTTAGGTTTATTGTGCTCTTTCCCTATACATTTTAGTTTTTTTTTTTTTGGAAAATAAGTTCTTCCTTTGAAAAGTAAACAAAAAGTTCCTTTCTCTTTCTCTTATTCTTCAGGTTCATTTTTCTACGTTTTTTTTTCATTCTGCGTCGAGAACATCACGAACAACAACGTTTCTTTTTCTGTTTCTCTCCAGGTTTCTGTTGATGTTTCTGTTCAGTTTTTATTTACCTGCTTTTCATTCTGCTTCGAGAACAACACGCCGCCTTGATTGTTATTTACGCGTCGTTTTACTCTTGTAAACAACGTTCATTTTTCTGTTTTTCTACATGTTTTTGTTGATGTTTCTGTTCAGTTTTTATTGACCTGCTTTTCATTCTGCGTCAAGAACAGCACGACGCATGGTTTGTTATTTATGATTCATTTTCCTCTTGTAAACAACGTTTCCTTTTCTGTTTCTCTCCATGTTTCTGTTCGGTTGTTATTGTTCTGCTTTTCATTCTGCTTCGAGAACAGCACGCCGCCTGGTTTGTTATTTACGCTTCGTTTTCCTCTTGTAAACAGCGGCAATTGTACACAGTCAAATTGACTTCAGTCACGTTCACATGTAGCATATACACAATCTGGTTTTTCAATCTGGTTTTGAGGGTGGCACTGCCACAAGAACCACGAAAGTTACTGATTAATATTAAGACCAATGTTAATCATTTCCAATTTCTCTGTCCCTGTCTCTTTTTATTCCCTTCATTTTCCTTTTATTTTCCCTTTTCTTTTCCTTTGTTCTGTTATCCTTTTCTTTGTCTTTGTTTTTCTTGTTTATGTTTCTTATATTTCCTGTCATATTGTTAATTTGTTTTCTCCTTTATATTCTGTTACTTTGTTTTTCAAGTTGTTGTATTGTATTCTGCAGTTTCTTTTTCTGTTTTTGTACCAAATGTCCTATTTGTATGTTTCTCTTAAATTTCCCTCAATATGTTTTCCTTTTGGGGGTTCCTTTCTATTTCTATCTCTTCTGTTTCTTTTTGTACCTATTATTTTTCTTATTCCCATAGAACCATCCAGTGTTGTTTTCGCTTTGCCACAAAATCAATTCTCCCATGTCGTCTTCATTATTAACAATGCCTGGTGAAATTCGCGTACATGTCATGTTTGTGCAGTGTTGTGGTAATGAGTGCCGGCTAGTTTACCTCTCTACACTAGATGTATGAAAGCCATGCAGAAGATCTTTGCAACTTTTGTTTAACCCATGTCTCTTACTACGTTCGTTTGTTTGATAATCATTTCTGTAGGGGTACTGAGGATATGGGCTCTGGAAGAAAGGTTCCGAGTGATTTGTTTCATCTTTTGTAATGTTTGCATGTTATATAATTGAAATTTTGTAGCATAATTATTGTTCAAGATGAAACAAACTGCAAATATGAACAATTGATAGTAAATTCCCACATTTGCCTAGGTAATCATGAACGTGTCCTATCCTGTCCCAACCGTTGTTATCTTGTTCCGTTCTTGTTTTGCTTTATTTTGTTCTAGTTTTCTTTGTCGTTGTAATTCCTTTTCTTTTCCCATTGTCATCAAACCGGCAAGGGCTGGTTTCGCCTGCGGTTTATAAATCATTCCCCACATCTATTTGTCTTTGGTAAAACTGTCTCATTGGTCGTGCGTATTTGCCTGGCATTTGCCAAGAACTGACCAACGTCTTGTTTACCACCCGTTAAACCTTTACATTCTGTCAAATTTACATCCGTAGAAACAATGCAACACGAGGCAATTATAACTCATATTATGTTCATGCTTGGAGTTTAGAGGACCTGACGCATTTTTATCATTGAGGATTTTTAACGAAGGCTAAATGACAAGAGGACAAGAACATGGAAGTAAAGATATACGTGAAAGAACATATAATGGTGGGTAGCCGTGTCAGTCTGATAACATATACAATACAAAAATAGTGCTACTTGTATTTTTGTATTTTATGTGAAACAACATGGAAGTAAAGATATGCGTGAATGGATGGGAGGATCGGGACAAAAGATGGGAAGGATGGGAAGGGTTGGGTTAAGCATGCTGGGTCAGGAAAAGTGGGATATGGAGTAGGCAAGATCAAAGGTTAACAACAACAAAGGCGAGGAGAAGAATGGGCAGGGGAAATGTGATTAACAAGGGAGTTAAGACTCTTATTTTATGTACATCACTTCTGCATCTACCCTAACCCTCTTGTTAAGAGGATTAGGGTAGATGTTGAAGTGATGTGAACACAAAAAAATGTATTTCATTTTATTCTTCAGATTATTTGCTAGGGGATAGTGAGAAACTGCCAGAAAACCTTTGTGCTACCGAAAAATTTTTTTTTGGCACGTGGCGCATTTGCTTGCCTGAAAGACACGTTGCGTAACACGTAAGCAGTGGCATGATGCAAACATGGTACATGAAATGAAATTATTTCGATTTCAATACCATATCATCTGTTCCAAAATATAAGGATTTACTTTTTAATAATCGCATCTTAAGACGAGGTTTTTGTTTTGGATATAAGCAGAGAGACGAATTATCATTGTTTTCTGACGTCATCACAGATTGTCCATACGATACCATACAGCCATTCCCAGTATATTTCATCCGTCTAGAGAGTCACGTTAGTGGTTTTTACACACATATATATACATAATATATATACATGCAAATAAAGCTGACCAATCACACCCCGGTATGGATGGTTATACGTCACAAATATGCATATGCATGAGGAAAACCGAATACGACATTCACAGGATAACCAATCAGCGCGTCACGCGAAGCTGGTTCCTCTCTTGCTGGGTGCTGAGGTGGAATACGTGCGCGGTCTTTCAGCGACTCTCAATTTCACTGCTCAGTCGTTTTCGCAGTAGAGTGAAATGTTGGTCGTTGGGTAAGACGACACAAACAGCCATCTCTTTGACAATCGAGTGATCCTGAAATCGCGACTGATACTTATTTAACCCTTGAACAATAACGGCTGTTAACAATATCGCCCGTTTCAAACAACAACATTAACAAAACAAGCCAGCTATCGAAATCTCTGAACAAATGCTATAGTGTAAATCGACATATCTATTGTGCATTTGAACTGTTCCGGTTTGAATTGTTTGAACTGTTCTTCATCTCCACAATCTGTTACCGAGGCTTATACAAAACTACAAGTGTACTACAAACGCAACTTCATTTTCGTCAGCCTCTGATGAAACCAATTCAAGCTGCAACAATGAAAAATCTTCGTGGTATTCAGTTGTGTGATGTCATTCTATTCCTCGGACATGTCTTAGCAACCTTTGCTTTAGGAAGTTCATGCAGTCAGCGCACCTGGATGTTCCATGCTGTTGAAAACAGAGCATTGAGAGGGTTTGCCTATGCGAACTACACAGTGCGTTCCCATGTCATCTGTGGAAGGGAATGCAGCACGGATGTGGCTTGCAAATCATTCAATTACTATAAAGGTAGTAATCTCTGCGAATTGAACACTATGACTCGGAAGAATCATTGTAAAAACCTCATCGGATCTGATGGGAGTGTTTACTTTGATGTAGATGAAGACACACATCTCTTATCATTACGTGATAGCTCCTTGGACCGAAAGAGGAGTTGCAAGATGCTCTTAGATGCAGGTTATAATTCAAGCGGTGTGTACACAATCTACCCATGTGGCATCTTTGATAGAGGTGTCCCGGTCTTCTGTGACATGCAATCTGATGGCGGTGGTTGGACGGTCTTTCAGAGGCGACAGGACGGCAGTGTGGACTTCTACCGTAACTGGGCCGAGTACCAGTCTGGCTTTGGTAATCTGACCGGTGAGTTTTGGCTTGGCAATGATAACTTAGTGACTGTAACGTCTGATGATTCACGTGGAACTTGGGAGATACGAGTTGATTTGGAGGACTGGGATAACAGCAGAGCGTGGGCAAAGTACGAGAATTTCAAAATATCTCCGGGTATGTACACTTTGAAAATCGGCCAATACGATACCAGTAGCACTGCTGGTAACTCTCTGCAGTATCACGGGGGACGTCACTTTACGACCAAGGATGTTGACAATGACGAATGGTCAGGCAATTGTGCTCATTACACTGGAGGCTGGTGGTTCAAAGCCTGCATTCAAAGCAATTTGAATGCTAGATTTGGACAGCATATCCCGTATAATGGTATTGTTTGGCATGGTTTGAAAGGGTTTAAATATTCTTTGAAAGGGAGCTCCATGAAAATTCGTGAAACCGGTATTTAAATCCACTCTTTTAAAACGAATTCAACCGAATTAAAAAAAACACAAGTCACCCATTTATCCAAATATGAATGAGGCATTTTAAAGAACACTTGGTATGCTAATTCAAAAAAAATTGGGCTGATGGAGGCTTTAGATATCGGCAAGATAAAAAAGTATCTGAGTTTTCCTATCATGCAACGGATTATCACTTTGCTTTTCATGACCAGAATTGACTACTGTAATGCATTGTTTGGTGGTCTACCCCAGACCACACTAGCCCCTTAGCAGACGGTTCAAAACTGTGCGGCCAGAATTCTCACAGGGACTAGAAAGTTTGATCATATAACACCGGGTGCTCATGGAACTTCACTGGCTTCCAGTCAAATATCGGATTTTTTATAAGCTGGGCTTGCTCGTTTATAAATGTATTAACGGTCAGTGTCCAAACTACTTGAATGAATTAATAATTAGTACTAGATCTGTTTCTCGTAGACCTACTCGCCAGTCCCAAGATCCAACAAGGTTACACTATCCAATGACTAAGTTGTCTTTATATGGTGACAGAGCATTTTTAGTAGTTTCTCTACGTATCTTTTTAAGCAAGCGTTTTTATGATAATAGTCAAAAAGATATTTGGGAAATTTTTAACATTTACTATTGTTTGATGCCACTGTGTTTTTGCCAAATTTGTTGTTTTACTATTATTATTCGTGACGACAGCCGTTGCCGCTATAAACAAAAGGGAAAAGATGGTCTTATATTATAATTATAAATTATACATAATTTAAGGTTTATTTTTGGGGTTAAAATAGCAATGCGGTGCCTGGCGTAGTGAGTGAAACTGGAGCACATCCAGTCAATGCTTGAAAATAGATTTTTGTTTTCAGAATTCTAGATTTGTGTCAAGTAGTGTGTATCCTAACAATCTGAGAATGCATATTTTGTTCTCGCCGTAATTTAAGAAAATTTGGAGTGGTAACAATGCTTTAATATGATGGAGCTTATGGGGCTTAAACCTGTTAGTATTTGTAAGACTGAGCATAACTCAGATAGAAGCCAAACCTTTTTGTTATCACGTTTTATTGTAGCATTTTTGTTACGAGAAAAAAACCTGAAAACTGTGCGAATATGACGAAAAGCAGTAGATCACTCATCAATTTTGCTAACGTTTTTGTTTTCTGACGTGTTGAAATTGACAGATTATCATATCGCGTATGTATCTTAAAGAAGCAGTTTTAATAACCAAGGTTGATTATGGTATCGTTTACAAAACATTGAATTAAATGCACCTATTGTAAATATTTCAATCTAGGTATATGTTGTCAAAATTTCATATTTGAGAGGAAAATCTAATCTTTCTGGAACATAATGACCAAATTTATCTGATATAAACTTTAATAATTCGGTTGATTGTGGTAACATTTGTTAATTGAATTTTGTATTTTTCATCAAATGTATATGCTAAATATTGATAAAATTCAAGAACAGAAGACTTATGCGAAAATTGTGGAATATAGTTAGAAACATCATACCTATGGAGATTACTACTACATATCGTGTGTATAATTATCAATCCATGTTTGCACTATTCACTTCGTGCACGGTATTAGTAAATGTTGTACTTGTTCTAATATTTTTCATTTAAACGAAAGCTTTTTCGCCTTTATCCATAGACATTCGAGTTAATGAACAATTAGTGTTTATGCCAACAGTTTATAATCAAATATTCGGTATAGAGCCTTGTTTAACACATCTTCTTGTAGAAGTTTAAATTTGAAATTTAAATTGATCGTTGTAAAGTGTACATGTGTTGTATTATTTGAGACCTTTTACTGCAAAGATGCTTAATTTAGAGGTACTGAAGATTTGCTGATTTATTTATTGTGATTGATGTTAGATGTGATTCAATGTTAAAAACAGTTATCTGAACAGTTAACTGTTACAAATCAGTTACAAAGTGTAACCAATTTTATGAGGTTTCTTGGATATATTATCCTTTTGGCTCATCGGAGGATATAAATGCATTGGAGCGACGAAGCTTCTTGATGAAAGAAAAACATGAATGACATGAAATTATTAATCAGGTAAAGTGATTCAAATGTATTTCAATATGATAAGAAATGATAAAATAAAGAAATGGAAAGAGTTTGTAGCAAGAAGCAATAACATTTCTAGCGTGAAATTTATTTCAACTGTGTGTTCGGTTAGTGTTGGTTGCCTCACAAAATAATAAAGCATAATGATCTCCATTGCGCAACACACGTTGGAGCGCATATAGCAGCATTGTTTACGAACAAAATTATGCACTGTCGTAAGGCCTGGAGTTTGATACAAGGAAGACCTACGATCGATTGTAGCTCAAGTTACGAATGATAACACATCGTGTCTTACGTAGGGCTGCGAGTACTTTACGAAGAATGTGGTGAAATGGACCCCTGGTTGTTTTTCACTGTCAAGGGATCATTGATCTGAAACGTTGTGAAAAAAAAAAGAAAATCGCCCGAGGCGTTCCTCTTGAATACTGGGTGGCATTCTATGGCATTATAGGTGTTACTTGCTTAAACACTGCTAAATTAGTTATAAAATATAAACGTAGAACAGAAATTTCATACAATAAGACCCTGTTTTCCGGAGGGAATCTCCTTGCTTCATTGGTTGCTTTGTATTACTCTCGGTCAAGCACAATGGCTCTTGTTTATGTGTTAAAGGAACTGTGGCTTGATAAAGGTCGAAGCAGTTGGCTGTAAATTGTGTGTGTGTCTGCCAGTGTAGTGTCTCATTGTACCTTTTCACAGAGACCAATTTGTCATAATTCAATAATTCAATACTTGAATACCAACACCTAATCAAACAAGTACCTTGCAGTGTTGTTGTCAAGTCCTCAAATCCGAGTACAGAGTACTCCGAGTACTTCAGGGTCCGAGTACTGGGCCGAGTCCGAGTACATTGCTGTCGAGTCCAAGTCCTAAGTATCGAGTCCGAGTACATTCAAGCCGAGTACAGGGCCGAGTTCGAGTACCAAAGTTCGAGTCCCGGGCCGAGTATATGCACAGAACCAATGCACACAGTACCAAAATGCTGTTCATGGCAGTCGTGTACAATTCATTACACGACAAAGTCAGCAGGTAAAGGAAACAAAAACAACTGTTCTTTTTTCTCAAGCATATAATAAATATTTCATACGGAACACTCTGATGCAGCAAGCCTGAATGTTACTCTCTGGACTTAACAAAATATTAAAAATGTATTGTTTTGTGCTTTTTAAGTTAGGTTTAACGATGAAGAAAAAAATAATATATCACAAGCCAAAAAAAACTCCTATGTTTTCTGAAAAAAAAGTGGGCACTGTAAGGGACTGGATATTTGCTGTATCTTCCTTGATATTTTTGCCCATAAATATGTACTTCTTTGACAAAAACATGTGTATGTAGTAAACACAATGTACCGATTAAGAATGTACTATGGACTGTATATATAGCGCATCATTTTGACCCAACAATAATTGGGCATTGGGCCCGACATCCTAATTCGGGCCGCGCTAACCACTAACTCCACTACAATATCTCCGCGCTCCTTGCACGTGCACGCACCCACACCGTACCCAGGGCAAGGGAAGCCTTTATAATTATGGATATCATGATACCGCGCTTACGATATGTTCGAGGTTGAGCAATGTCATCGACGAAAAGGTGAATTTATTAGATTTTATTTCGGAAATTATCGAGTACTGGGATCAAGTACCGAGTACTTCACGTCGAGTACGTCCAAAATTCAAGTACATCGGATCGAGTACGGGCCAAGTACATTTTGTTTTCGAGTACTTTTAATCGAGTACGTGCCATGTACTTTGGTGGACTCGAGTTGTACTCGAGTACCTGTACGAGTACGAGTACGAGTTCTACAACACTGGTACCTTGTATATAATTGGACTCAATATCTATATTATGATAACATAAGGCTACTGGTTAATATTAGTGACGTCAACAGTTCAAAATCCAATCAGCGTGTAACACGACCGAGGGACATACTGTCTCACAGTGGGCTTCGAGGAGCAAAATTCATCTTCTACGTGGTGCTTTGTTGCATCGTGCTGTATCGACCAATATAGACTATTTAACCATCAACAGTCGAAAAGTTTATGAGTATTATCAGATTGTACCTTTGGTTTTAATTCGAGTGCTATGTCGCAAAGACTCGACAGTGACTCTTTTAATACCACCGGATTCTATGAGATGCATTTTCTTTTTGCTTCAAACTCCAAAGGGATTATTAGCAGCAATCTCAATTCGGTTGCCGAGTCGGTCGTTATAGATAATTGTCAAAACTGAAATTGAAACGATGGATATATCAGTCGCTGCCTGTCAGTTTCATGGACTCATGCTATTCCTCCATGCCGTTTTTGTCATTGTGTTGGGGAATCAATGAGATACACGTACATTGATATTTTTTCGCCGCTGGAAATCGAGCATTGAAAGGGTTTGCCTGCCTATGCGAACTACACAATGCATTCTCATGTCATCTGTGGAAGGGAATGCAGCATGGACATGACTTGCAAATCATTCAATTACTATGAAGATAGTAATCTCTGCGAATTGAACAATATGACTCGGAGGAATCATTGTAAAAACCTCATCGGATCTCATGGGAGTATTTAATTTGACGGGATGAAGACACACATCTCTTATCATTACGTGATAGCTCCTTCGATCGAAAGAGAAGACCAGAAATTAATATGAAATGTACAAGTTCTATAAAGCAAGATTGCAAAACTGAAATTTTCCTTGTCATTACAAATAATAGTATGCAAACAAAACATCGCACAATATAGTGCCAAATTCCGGCCACTTGTTAAAAAAACGGGCTGAAATCGATGGAATGATGAACGTGTCTACAAAATATGGTTTATAAATTACTGACGTCGTTCAGGTAAACAGCAACTACGTGTTCCGTGTTTAAGTGGTAACTGTCCCAGTATTACACGAGCTGCACCCGACAGGTGCCTCACGTTCCTCCGCTGCATGTCTTTAATTGTTCTACTTCTGTCTCTGAAGCACGATCCGTTGCATTTCGGACACAAATCAAGAAGCACGGATGTTAAGACGAACTGTCAAGGATCTGAAACACATCACGTTTATGTAAGCGAGTGCCAATAATTAAAGCCTCTTCACCAAGGTTTGTTTATAATTTAGGTCTATACGCTATAGCGCACAACTCCGGCTCGTGATAACTTTCGCCTCAACACCACACCAAGACGTGATAGTGTCCTCCATGAAGTCACGTTCACGTAGGCGAGCGCCATTCATTGGTGCCTTGTCATCCATATATGTGTCTTTTTGGTCTCCTCGATCACTCGCAGGACTCGAGTTCGTGCCAAATTCATCATCAACACCAGACCGCGGAATAAGAGAAGAGGTAATGTCATTGAATTTTTTTTTTCTGTATTTTTTGGCTACTTTGACTTTTTGTCTGCTTTGTATTCTTGACTTCTTTGTCTTCTTTGTCTTCTTAGTATTTTAATGATTCGCAAGTCTTGTCCATGCCGCATTCCCTTCCACATATGACACGAGAACGCACTGTGTAGTTCGCATAGGCAAACCCTACCAAAGCTCTGTTCTCAGCGACATGAAATCTCAATGCGCGCTGCTGACAATTATTCACAAACGCAGCTTCGGCGGCTATACAAAGTCCAAAGTATGTGACGATACACATGAAAAATTATCGCTCAATAGAGAAGTGACTGGGGGTCTATAGTTGTCCATTGCAAATTATGTCTTTCCCGAATATCTGGACAATTTAAAGCTGATCATTGACTGTATGTTACTTGTGAAGTCAGTGTTTTACCTCTATTGTCTAAAGGTTTGGCATTAAATAAACAGCGGCGTGCGGCTTTCGATGTAATATGCAGTTCGGAATCAAACCCAGACTTGTTGCAAATGGTTCAAAGTGCAGCGTCTGTTTCGAAAGATGCCCCCAGAATTTACATGAATAGGCTTATTCAAATACGTGCACTGTGCTGCAAATACGGGCCTACACTGATTGGCTACTTCAAACCTTACGTCAATGTCACCGTTTAAGGTTACATGCAAATTCATTTAGGGACGAATTCAATTGGCCAAATGAAGGCCAACTAATTTGTATTTGCTAGTTTTACCCTTTATGCACCTGACAGCGTGTGTATGCCAAATATGAACATATTTATCTTATCCAAAGGAAAACCAGATCGAAACAAATCCTTTTTTGTGTTCCTTGTCCATCGCATGCATTGCCAAGATATTGGAAAGATATACCTGGGAACTGACCTGAAACAAGTTGTTTTTTTTTTTGAGTGCTTCACACTGCCTTTGAAATAACAATAACCAAAATGTTTTATCTATTGCGTGTGTGTGTACATATGGACGTAACCTCTAAGGACTTCAATCGATACAGTAACAATGTACAAGAGTCGTTGACAGCAACTAGCGAAGCATAAATAGCAAACCAGGCGAAGTGCGGTTCTCGATGCAATTATCGAACGCGTGCCGATAAAAACGGATCGATTTTGCATTAGTGGTCAAGTGGTCCACTACGGAAAAAGAGAACAAACTTAAACAAACTTGAGTAAACTTGCCGTTCTTGCATCCTACCAACCAACCGGAACCGAAACAGAAGTAGGTGTTATACAAGTTACATAATATACACAAAGATCGAGCTGCTGATGGTATGTTTTATTTGCATTTTTTTTTTTTTTCAATTTCATATTGGATAAGGGAAGAAAAGGATAAGGAAGAATTGAACATGCATTATTTAGATACTGGAGAGATTACTCCCCTGTCTGTGACCACAACATTATTTCACATGTGGTTTTTAGTGGTAAAATAACTATTAGCACCCCAGGTTGTGATAACCCATCGTAGTCACGAAATGTTTCAATTACATGATCCCACAGAAATGTATACAATGAAAACGTTTAGGATAATTATTTACATATAATATAGGTTTTCCTAGCCTTGACCAAGGCTATGAAGCTGTTCCCGGCGAGCGATCAGTACGGTGCACCCGGTACGTACCGGAGCTATCTGAGATGCACGGATGTACCGTGTATGCACCCACACGACCGGCCACGCACACACGCATACGAACAGTAACTGCCGGCCCCAGTCAGGATCATAGCCTTGACGCAAGCGCGATTTGATAATTATTATAATTATAGCCGCTATGGTATGCAGGCTTCTCTCATTGGATACCGGTTGTTGAGAAAAATGAATATTTATAAGTACTGCACAATCTTACGGCGCTGATATTTCAGGAATCTGGTCGGCACATTTACCGAATCGTCGTGTCCTTCACGAAAGTACTGAAGGTCAGGCCGCTATTCAGGTGGAAAATCCTCAATTTGTAACTTTATCGATGCCAGAGTTGACACTTCCATTTCCTTCTGATAAACGAACGACTCAAGTCCGCGACACCGCCATTGTTTTGTATACGCTACAATATACAGGTACTGACATGCCGTATACCATATGTCGTCATGTGTACAATTATTACATGTAGGCCTACACGCAGTGAAAATCTCACGAATATGCATATCCGGTCAGAGGTCACGGAATTTGATTGGATACCGTTTTACATATGCACATAAAAAGATTTCGGCCAAAATTGGCCGAAAATGTAAAGAAACACATACGAAAAGACTGACGGTTGCGTCAAGGCTATGATCCAGACTCAACTGGGGTCGGATACTGTACGTATGCGTGTACGTATGCACGGTACGTATCCGTGCAGCTGTAGCTGGCTCGGTACGCGGTACGTACGTAAGGCACGGGAAGGTTGGTGTACAGTACGGCGGCCGGCCGGGTGCCCCTGATCGCTCGCCGGGACCAGCTTCATAGCCTTGGTCAAGGCTGAGGTTTTCCCGGTCATTTTCGGCAAATGAGCGGACAATTTAAACGCTTCGTCATTCCATTTCGCGTGAAACTGCAAGGCACCCCAAAATAGTCATTCGATTTCATTTTATGTGTGTGACGGTCATATAAAAAATTTGATTTAGTTTAACACCCCCCGCTTATTTTTGGCCAACCCATACCTTATTATGTAATCATTCTTTATTTGCCTGTATAAATTATTCAAATTTGTGAAGCTTCCTCTAGCTATGCTTGGCTTTTCGCGCGCTTCCCTCATATCAATCTATGACGAAGACTCATCAACACTGTTTCGTCTTCGCCCTTACAGGTTATTTTCATATGTTCTTAATTTACTTTATTTTCTGTGATTATCTTTTACTTAAACTCTCTGCCATAATATTGTAATGTAAGACTCAACTTATTAAGCCATTTGAGATTATTATTTCGTTGAGCATGATTTAGTTAATTTGACGTAACCTTGGGATTACAGTAAGATTAGTCCGGCACAATTTATCATTTCATTATCGTCTTTTCGTTATCTTTTCATAATTGCGATCTGCTTATTTAGGTATAGATAAATAGCAGAAGTGTTTGTTTTTCTACCATTTGTATAGTAAGACCCATTTTGGACTTAGAAACTTAGATTTTCCTAAAAACAATGTAAAGTTCAAGATGGCGGTCGCAACCGGTTTTCGGCGAACGGCAAATAATTGTAAACAATCCAAATGTATTTATATCCATTTCCACTGCTTTTCTTGTAAGTTGTTTATTGATATCAATCTATGACGAAGACTCATCAACACTGTTTTGTCTTCGCCCTTACATAATAAACCAGCAAAACAGAGATCAATTGTCGCCGCCGCCTCTATCCTTCGACTCAAATTTCAACTCGGGTCACATGTGCAAGCAAATGTTCACAAGGGTCAGGCGATTAAATAGAGTCGCCTTTCAATTAAAAATTCCATTCGAACAGCATTCAAATTCGCAACGGCTTTTGGCAGCGTGCGCTTAGTCATTCTTAGTCGACGACACTTGAGCAGTTCAAGAGGCGACTAAAGACCCACCTTTTTAAACAGTACTTCTTAACGTAGAGTATACCCATAATCTTGACAAATTCGACACATGTATATAGTTTCTTAGTATGTTTCCCAGTATGGTTTTTTACATATTAATGTTAGCATATTCTACCTGTACGTTTTAATTTTTAACTGCCTTCTTGTTTTTGTTTTTGTTTTTAATTATGTCTCCCTGTAAAGTTTTTCGAATTTGCCTAATAATGTTTTTAGCATGTTTTACTGTATTATTTAAAATTAGCTTTTTTTTTTATAGCACATTCCTGTAAGCCTGAATTAATAGGTACTGATGATGCATTTTTAGTTAGTTAGAAACTGATAGCGTATAATGAATGTATTTTTAGTATCTTGTATATTTCTACTGGTTTTATCTCTTTGATAATGTTAATTCGTTATGTAGTATATGGTGTAGAATAATACATTTTTATTTGCTTTCTTAGATACCTGTTTAAGCGCCTTGAGGTGAAATTCTTTTCGCGATTGTCTGCGCTCTATAAATTCCTTTTATTATTATTATTATTATTATTCGAATTCGTTGTGGGCAGCCATTTCTGTGAATTCTTCAGGAAATTAAGCGTTCTGTCTGAAATTATGAATGTACCGCAGGAATAAAAAGGGTATAGAAGGGTTCACTTCTTGTATGAAAACCACTTATGTGATGTCCCCTGACGACAATTGTTTGTAATTGAAAAATCTTCGAAAATAATGGCAGCTTTCTGTCGCTGTACGAGAGAATATCTAATGTTGACAGTTGATTGATGCATTCGAATGATTTATATTACATTGAGCTTGCAGTCAATTTGAACATCAACACTTTGATTTTCAAGACACATCCAGGGCACCTGATCCTCCAGATCAAAGAAATATAGAAGTTCATGGAAAGGGAAAATCACACAAGATACAAAGAAATAAACAGGTGTAAAAGGGTTTGCATTTGTTTGCAACATATTTGAGATCCGGACGAAGAGAGGAGGGGTATTCATTTCAAAATGGATGATGAGATGCGACACTATTGCAATACACTGCAATCAAGGGTTTGCATTTGTTTGCTCATTTTGCGAAATTGGTTGTCTCAAAACGAAAACGTAATTGACAATCTGATCTAAATCGTTGTTTGCGGTTACTCTGCTAAATTGAATGCCGATTTTGCATGGCTAAACTGACCGACAGTTGAATTTAATTGAATGCAATACTATATAAATACGGATGCATCTAACTGAAATCGAGTGACGGTTTCAACCGAGGAGGAAAAATCACATCAACACGAATGTGTGAAAATGAAATTTGCCGCTCATTTGCCGAACATGACCGGGCAAACATTAAAATTATAATCATTTTTCTGCTCATAGATTTTTGAGTTTGTTTAAGTTTGGTGTACCAACAAGTTAAGAGCGATGAGAAAAGTTGTTCTCTCCTGTTTTCTTGTTCAATTTCAAAAATGACTGTTGGGCTCAGGGCAAGTATCTTATGTAAATAGATATGTGGGATCTTCGACCCAAACGCGTAGATTGTTGATCAAATTATACTCAAACTTGTTTCGTGTGTTTTCACCAGACTTCCTTTCAAAGAATGTTCCCGTTCTGTCCAAACATCTCAAAGAATGCCACGATTTGGAACAGTTTGTGCAAACATATCACTCAAAGTGCACACCAAGCAATCTCTGAAACACGAGCCGCCATCACTTAAAGGCAACATACCCTTACAGAAATGTTCTCAGATTTACGGGTAACTTTCAGGGTATGAAGGGTACGGTAGTGCAGGTAGAAACATAATGTTCAACGTGAAATGGAGTATTTATTTTAGAGGTTAGTAAATCGAAGACCGAAAACAGTTTGTATCTCGGGGTAAGATCAAAATCATTATTAAGGTTTTACAGGAAATATTAAGTCAGGTTTGCGATATTTCCTGGTGACTAACATGTCCGATTGAGCTAAAATGTCACAGGTTTATCATTCGTGTACATCAGACAAAGTGTGACTCTGTTTCATTGACCTTAAAAATTCTTGAATCATACCTTTAATTAGGAAGATTCGCCTGGACATTACTCATTGCCAATACGTAGTACTGTACGTAGTGACGTCTGCTACGTTTCTGGATGATGTCCTTTTTTCACGAATGTTTATTCAAATATTGTTTAGCATTTGACGTGTAAGATCGATCAACTGGAACTGACTGTTGGGCGAGGGTACCAAGAAGAAAGGGATGAAATATTTAACAATCCTTGGGTCGATTTCACCAAACCCATGGGATTCGTGAAATTGACCCCAGGTCGAGCTGAATTTTGATAAAAACATTTCCAGAATGGTTTTTCATGGTGACAGTTCTTATTACTATACATCATAAATATTCATGACGTAGAGCCGAATCCCATTGGGCAATTAACCTTTAACCATCAGTGGATAATTTTGCTGATCACCAGTGATTAGGCAGAGGAATCTCTCCGGAGGAACTGCTACACATGTAACATCTCACTGCGCATGGAACAATTCACTGCGCATCTATCCTAATTTGCAGCGCTCGTGCGTGAATTTTGCCATACATGAAGTTCACGAAAAGAAACTTTTTTTTGTTTTGCTGCACTTTTCGACGAAATTGTGGACAACAAAAACATTATTCATGAGGTATAGTGAAACAAATATGGTTTATTTCGGGTCTCAACGTTTCGACTCTCCTGCTCTTATCATTCTCTATTATCACTAAAACACGATGTTGCTATGGAAAAAAGCTGCACATTTCCTCATAAACAAATACATTTGACGATATTTTTGCGATCCTGAAATACAATGCTATATTGGCATGACGTCATCGGTTTCACCCGTTTACACCAATGAAAACATTGGATGTTCGTCCTCTTTCACATATTAGAAAAATAATCAGATTTGGGGATGTTGACTCCGCCCCCTTAAATCTCAATTACTGTACCATCTCCAGCATACAATCAAACTACATTTCAACCATATTTACATGAAAAGAATGATTTTTGATGATTTGTTTTAGTATAAACCAGCAAATGAGACTAATTAACGCAATATACCCTTCCATTTTATTCGTTTTCGTTAATAACTTAGTGACACATAATTAATAGGCATTTATTATTGAAATGTGCTCTTTTTCGAAATAGCAACAATCATAATGGAATCAGCACATTTGAAACCCCCTATGGACCAAATTTTGTGTGGTGCTGGGAGATCCGATAAGGCTTCTGTCGTGATTCTTCCCAGTCATATTGTTCAATTCGCAGAGATTACTACCTTTATAGTAATTGAATGATATGCAAGTCTCAACCATGCTGCATACCTTTCCACAGATGACATGAGAACGCACTGTGTAGTTCGCATAGGCAAACCCTACCAAAGCTCTGTTCTCAGCGGCATGGAATCTCATTGCGCGCTGCTGACAATTATTCACAAACGCAGTTTCGGCGGCTATACAAAGTCCAAAGTATGTGAAGATACTCAAAAGCGCCGCGCAATCCATGGTCAGATTGAAACGTTGCAAAATGATCGTTCAACTGACAACTCAGGATGATTCAGATGTCCTTAATGTAAAATGCTGACTTTAAATTACTTGTTGAGTGATTCACCGCTATTGTCTTAAGGTATAGCATTGAATAAACAGCGTCGTACGGCTTTCGAGGTTAGATGCAGTTTAAAATATCAAACCCAGACTTGTTGCAAATGGTTCCAAGCCCAGCACCGGTTTCAAAATGTGCCCCTAGAATATACAGGCTTATTTGGATACGTCCCCCATGCACTGTGCTGCTGAATAAGGGGCCTAAAATGATTACGCCAATATGTCACCGTTTAAGGTTAAATGCATTTTCATTTAGTGATTAATTAAATTGACCAAATGAGGGCCAAATAATTTCCATTTTCTACTTGCACCCTCAATAACCTAACTACGTGTGTATGCAACATATGAACGTTACCTCTCAAAGGGCTTAAATCGATACGCTGACCGTGTATGTGTGTCGCTGTTTTCTAGAAGAAAGCGAAGCATAACATTAATAACCAACCAGGTGCAGTGCTGCACTTACAGAAAGGAAAAACAGATCGAAACAAATAATCTTTTTTTTTTTTTCATGGTCCATCGCATGTATTTCCAAATGGAAAAGCATAGCAGGGAACTGACCTGAAACAAGTTGTTTTTTCCTGAGTGCTTCACACTGCCTTTGAAACAACCGCAGCCAAAACGTTTTATCTACTGCGTGTGTATGTACATATGGACGTGACCTCTAAGAGGACTGCAATCGATACAGGGATAGCTTACGAGTCGTGTCGTTTTTTACAAAATCAGTAGCATAAGTACCTAACCAGGCGACGTGCGGTTCTCGATGCACTTTACGAACGTGTACCGATACAAACAGATCAGTTGTTTTATTAGTTTGCCAGCGCATGCATTCCACTACAGAAACAGAAAACTAACTTGAACAAACTTGAAAAGTGAACAAAGAAAAGAAATACTGGAGCGGGACTCGAACCGGCGACCTCCTGAATATCGTACAGGGCGCTCTACCAACTGAGCAATCCAGCCCTACGTTGGTGGTGATCCCAATAGTCAACTCTCTTTGTTCGTTTGGCAGTCAGAAGCCATGAAACCACGCACACACCGCCACACCCTAGGGATCGTTTCAATGATACACGCAACAATGCAGCAACCTGGGAACGGTACATGGGGGATAACTCAAAGAGGATACGGCTTTTAAATAATATATACGTGAAATAACCACAAGGGAAACTGACTGAATCCCGCTCCAGTCAATTTGTCTTGACACCTGACGCGTTTCGATCTCAAAGGCTTTATGACGAAGGACAAGAACATGCAAGTGAACGGAAACACAAATGTATGGATGAGGGAATCAGGGCAATTTGAGGGGATTGGTTAGACACAGAGGGGTCAGGTAGGCAAGATCAAAGTTGTCAGACTACAAAGTGGTGGGGAAGAATGGAATGGGGATGGAGATTATTCACAAAGTAGGTATTTAAAAGATTAGATATCAAGTTAGAGAAGTAGGGTACACAAAGCAGGAGGGATTAGAGAGCCCCAGGCTGTAGATGAATGAAAGGGAGACAACCAAGCAGTAATACTAGTCATTTCCTCCTTGGAGATTAAGTCCGTGAGGTTGAATAGTTCGTAATATTTTAATCCAAACTTTCTCCCTGCTCAGCCGAACGAAGTCCCTGCGGTGGCCAAGTGATTCATTGTCCTGCAAGATCATATCAGACATTGCGTGGTTAGGGAGATTCAAGTGGAAACCCACTGGGGTCTCGAGTTTCTGAGTTTTTACTGTAGACCTGTGACCATAGAAACGTGTTTCTTAAGGGTATTTTTCGTTTCACCGACATACTGAATGTTGCATACCCTGCAAGAGATAAGATAAATGACATCAGATGTAGTGCAGGTAATAATTCCTTTGGTCCTATGGGTGGAGCCATTGCCTGTGAAAGAATCAGGCTCATGGATATGGTGCTGGCAGACTACGCATTTCGAGTTACATTTGAATGTGCCATTCTGGATTGAGGGAGAGACATTATTAGTGGGTGGGACCTCAGCCCTGACAATCAAGTCGCGGAGGTTGCGGTGAAGTCTGTAGGTAAGATCGACTTTTCTGAAATAGCCCTGAGGAGACTGTCTGAGGTGTGAAGAATGTGATTGCTATCATTAGTGATTCTTTGTAATGGGGGAAGAGAGGGATGGAAAGTAGTCACGAGGGCAACTCTGTTATTAGTACAAGCATCATCGCTGGGGGCTTTGAGAACTGCCGCTCTGGGAAGAGCACGAGTTTTCTCAATGGAACTCCGCACTCTGCGAGAGCTGTGATCTCTTGCAACTAAGTGTTTCTTTATTTACTGTGTGTGTTCTGAGAAATCTAATTATTCTGATTTCTGATTTTCTCTGTTTTGTGATCCAAATATCTTTAATATTCCATTTACCTTTCATGTACACGCACTCAAAGCATAATACGCTATAAATGTGATTGTTGCATTTCGAAATCTAACCCATCATGTTCATGAAATAATAACCCCGTGAAAATTTGAGCTCAATGGAACATCTGAGTCACAAGAAAATGGCGAAAACCCGACTCAAATTTTCCAATAAAAGCATTAAAAAAGGTTTTGATCTTACCCCGAGATCAAAACTATTATCGGTCTTTGCTTGACTAATTTTTGAATAAAAACACCATCTTAGGAGGAAATATTTTAACAGTATATTTGTACCAGCATCACCTTCACAACCTGAAAGTTTTACGTCAATCTGAAAATATTACTCTTTGGGTATGTTACCAATCCTTTACTGTACCTTTTAAGTGTATGAATTGTAATATTTGTGTTATGGGAAACGGCGAGCACCAGATAACGTTAGCGAGTTTACTTATAACGGAATACCTCGCGAGATTCGAAACAGAATCATTGCCCCTTGACTACCACTTTTGCCTATAGTTTGTTTTTTCAATTGCGTTTTTTCCTACATCACCCTTTCGCGGGCAATACGGGCAGTTTCTGATACTGCAACATCAGGAGTTTGCAACGCGTCGGCCAATCACAATGCAAGATGGCGAACCTTTCCAGAATTGCATTGGGTCGACAAATTCCGTGTTACAAATTCTGCATGGTGCACCGTTTGGGATCGCCCTTTGTCAGAGGTTACAAATAAGTCATTTTATCAATAATTGATAAAATGTTTTATTCGCAGAATTTCCCCTTACTGGCAGTTTCTGAACTGCCAGTGCAAGGATGTGTGTATGTGCTCAATGTAACAGTGTTTTGTACATGCACACACATGGGTAATTTACTGTGTACATATACTATGGCAAGCAAGTATCTCAGCAAGATCCAGGTCAGCCAATAGGCTGCAGGATTGCCTAATTGCTTCATGCATATTCATTACTTGTATACAGTAATGGTTGCAGGCCTGGGTGTGCGATATTGTTTGTTGTTTACTTTGCAACAGGAATTGTGGGGCAACTTGTGTACAGGAAAATGCAAATTAATTGATACAAAATATGCCCCTGTTATTAGTTCATTTTAGAAGTGCTATTCAAGTAGCAATGTTTAGAGCAGGAAATTAAAGGTTGTAAACACAGGATTTTGGAACAAAATCAAGGAAAATACTAGTTCCTGAACAGTATCAGTTGCTATGGTTTGTAATTTGTCAATATTTACCTAGGAAATGTGTTTCGTGTTTTCTGGTCAAAGTTTAGGTGAATTAAGGTTGTTTGTTTGGGCAAATAATACCAATATGAATGTCACAACAAACACAGCATTACAAACAGGATCCACTAATGAAACCTGGGCTTACATCATGCATTCAGTTTTGCTGTATTTTACATGTAAGTAGCTATGTCTATTTAGTTGATTTCTTCCGTGCCCTGAATGTTCATCAGGGACGTTCCTCCCATCAGTTCAGTTGGGGGACTATCTTGTGAAACATGGTTTTATTTTCATGTCAGTGCCAATGGTTCCATGTTTAGGTTTTGAGTCATTTAAAATTACTCAAAGCATTTTCTGGGGGGAATTTGACGGACAAAGCAAACTTTTTATCAGGGGTCTAGAATATCAGCCAATTATAAGCTTAACTTTCATCTGTAATTGTTCCCATTGCATTTTCTAAATATTATTACAAGTGATTATTTTTGCTGTGACAGGCACTAGAATAGCTCCCTGGAGGTTCAACAGGGGCCATTCCTCCCGTATGTTCAAACGGGGGAACATCCTGTGCCGGTCTGGTTTAACTGTTCGTTAATGGTGTTCCATTTCAAATGTTATTAGTACATGTTTAAGTGTTCATTAAGGTTCTATCATGGGGCAATTACCCAAAGTGGGGCTATTGTGCCCTATTTGGCAGGGTCCTGTAACCCAGAGTGGGGGCTATTGTGCCCGATGTGACTGGGTCCTGTTACCCAGAGTGGGGGCTATTGTGCCCTATGTGACTGGGTCTTGTAACACAGAGTGAGGGCTATTGTGCCCTATTTGGCTAGGTCCTGTAACCCAGAGTGGGGCTATTGGGCCATATTTTGCTGGGTCCTGTAACCCAGAGTGGGGGCTATTGTGCCCTATTTGGCTGGGTCCTGTAACCCAGAGTGGTGACATAACTGTGTGCCCTAATATTTTATCTTGTTAATGTTATCTGGCCACCTTGCCAATAACTTCCGGTATCTGGCAATTTGTTTCTTGAAATAAAAATGTCAAGCTGTGGCTTTATGTCATAATGAATTCAGTTTGTTTGTGTGTTCTCAATCTCAATTTTGTGTAAAAACCTGTCGACCTACCCTACAATAGAATGTGATCTTAAAAATATAGATTTATGCAAGTCTAAGTTACTTTTAGTGCATTTATTTAATACAAAAGAAAACAGATTTTTTGGTATTAATTGGCCTGTAATTTTTTTAGATTTCGTACGAATAAACAGGATAAAAAAATAAACAAACATTGTGACCGGCAGCCGCTAGACAAATAAGACATAACATGTTTTTTAGTGGGTTTCTTTTTTACATGGGAACCTTTTCTATAGTCGGCATGCCCACAAAATGTTAGATTATAATATTGCTTTTTGGTAATGTAAACACAACATTTAAGCCGCTATCCAGTTTACTCCTTTTTTTCTGTACACGAAAGCAGTTATAATCACAATTTAACGTACACAAGAATTTTAGTTCTTGTACAGTTGTGGCCTATCATCCTTCATACCTATTAATGAGGATATCCAGTGGGTGTTATTGACTGTTCTTCATAAAGCAGAGTACTACATTTTTCCTAAAGAAGTGATCCACGTCGAATACAATCATACTTTCACATTTTATAAGGAATCGATTTATGGTTTATTTTCTCGATCTTTTTTATGGGCTTTTTTCGTTAACCAGGTTCAATCGCGAATTTCACGTATTTTCATGGTGGTTCCTTTCAGTGAATAATATTTCTCCTTCCATGTATCCCAGCGTATTGGTTTCCTAGCATTGTATTGGGCATTCAGATGGCTATCTGCATATCTCTTAAACCACCAGGCGCCTCTATAATTTCTTGCACAGGAACATGACATTATATCATTCGTTACATCCTTTGTTGAGAACCCATACCCATTATGATATGATAGAGAATCACCAGCATCACCAGCAGTGCTACTGGCATCGTATTTGCCAATATTCAGAGTGTACATAACCGGATATATTTTGAAATTCTCGTATTTTGCCCATGCTGTGTTGTTCTCCCAGTCCTCCAAATCAACTCGTAGCTCCCATGTTCCTCGTGAATCATCAGACGTCAGAGGCACTAAGTTATCATTGCCAAGCCAGAACTCACCGGTCAGATTACCGAAGCCAGACTGGTACTCGGTCCAGTTACGGTAGAAGTCCACATTGCCGTCTTGTCGCCTCTGAAAGACCGTCCACCCACCGCCATCAGATTCCATATCACAGTAGACCGGGATACCGCTATCAAAGATGCAACATGGGTAGATTGTGTACACACTGCTTGAATTATAACCGGCATCTAAGAGCATCTTGCAACTCCTCTTTCGATCAAAGGAGCTATCACGTAATTATAAGAGATGTGTGTCTTCATCGCCATCAAAGTAAACACTCCCATGAGATCCGATGAGGTACTTACAGTGATTCGTTCGTGTCATATTATTCAGTTCGCAGAGATTACTACCTTTATAGTAATTGAATGATTTGCAAGTCACATCCAAGTTGCATACCTTTCCACAGATGATATGATAACGCACTGTGTAGTTCGCATAAGCAAACCCAATCAAAGTTCTATTCTCAGCGGCATGGAATGTCAACGCGCGTTGCTTGCAATTATTCAGCAAGGCAGCCCCGGCAGTTATTTGTAGCCCAAAGTATGTGAAGATACTCAAAAGTGCCGAGGAAATCATGGTCGGATTTGAATGTTCAAGATTTGATCGCCCAACAAAGAACTGACAAAATGTTTCAGGTTGATCTTGGCAAATTAGTTTTTTTAAAGCGAGACAATTTGAAGTTCAACTTTGCGTTACTTATGAAGAAGCCAGCGATCTATCAGTCTTGCCTATGGGTTAGGAATAGAGTGTATCGCAAAGCGGTTTCGTGGCAAATATACAGTTTGAAATATCAACCCAATATTATATAGGCTTAATCTGCAATGTCACCCGGGTACTTTCTGTATAAAGATACATGGCCTGTACTGATTGGCTGATCTGCTCCTACGTCATTGTCACCGATTTAGGTCGCGACATGAAATGAGGACCCTATTGGAACGTGCCACTGCTTACGTGTCTTTCAGGCAACCACGTGCAAAAGAAAAGTTTCAAAAATAAAAGATCATAAATTCATTCTGTGTAAACCTACATCTCAATCTACCCTGACCCTGAAATGGCTAGCCCCACCCTTCCCATCCCTTCAAACCTTTTGTCCTGATCGTCCCGTCCAATTATGTGTATATTTGCTTGCATGTTCTTGTCCTCCTGTCATTTAGCCATATAATGAACCCGCTATGATAAATATGCGTAAGACTCTCCTTACTCCAAGCAAAAATAAACGATGAATAACAATTTCCTCGTTACGTTGGCCCTTGGGATGGAAATTGGACAGAATGTAAAGTGTTTAACGCCTGGTAAGCAAAAAGCTGTTGAATTCTTGTAAAATGATTTCAAGCAAGTACGGGGACCACTGAGGCAGTATAACTAAAGACGAATTCACATTGGGAATGATTTATGTGGTACAGACGAAAGAGGCTCTCGGCGGTTCAATAGCAATTGACAAAAATAGAGCAGGAATGACAAAGAACATAAGAAGAAAGTGAAACAAAAATGAAGACAAGACAAGCTTTCTCTCTTCGGGTAAGGGTTATGTATTGCGTGTGTTTTGGTACATGTAAACGTGACTACTAAAACGGGACCCCCGTAGATGCAGTGACCGTGTACATTTGCTGATGTTTACAAGAGGAGAGCGAAGCATAAATAACAAACTAGGCGGCGTACGTTTCTCGAAGGGAAATCAAAAGCAGGTCGATACAAACGAAACAGAAACATGGACAGAAACAGTAACATAAAAAAAACCGGCGTGCGGCTCTCGAAGCAACAGCTGGTCGGTATACAAAACCAAACTGATAGAGAAACAGAAACGGAAACAAAAACGAGAAATTGAAACAGAAACAGAAACAGAAACAGAAATTGAAATTGAAACAGAAACAGAACAAAAACAAAAACAAACAAAACAGAACAGAAAATTATTCAGAAACTAGTTTCCTCTGTGCGACATTTAACCCTTGAAATTGAAAAGTAACCGTTTATTAATTCATTGAGTTGCCGGGTGAAATATTTAAAATGAAAGTAAAACATGACAGATTATCCAACAAAATTTCACTTTTTATTACAAAACTCTAGCAGTATGGAGGTAAATACTTATCAATAACGGTTATAGTAAATATATTATAACATTGCGCAAACATCACACGTTCGCGATGTTAATAGAGAACACAAGGGGATTGGTTTGTGGCTGCGCAAAAAGTAGCATTAGAGGGGCAATGGGAAAAACTAGAATAAGTAGAAAAAGAAACAGCAGCAACAGAAGCAGAAAAGACAAAGACAAAAAAAGGTACAAGTTATTACAGAAAAAAAAAGAAAATGAAAATGTGAACGGGAAAAACAAATGTAAATAAAAAGCACAAAGAATTTACAATTCATTTTTAAAAGATAACTTTATTTTAACTAAGTTCTATCAGAAAATGATTCATTATGAGGAAAAAGGGAAAACAAGACAGAGACAAACAAAACAGGATAAACAAAGACAAAGAAAAGGAAATACAAATGCAAAATACCACAAGAAAGAAAAAGGAAAAAAAAAGAAAATGAACAAGAACAGAGGAAGGGAGACGAATGCAAGTTATTCAAGTTGCACAAACCTCAACTCTCTCAGCGAAATTCAAGAAACTAAATTGAAAATCATGTATTGTTTGTGTTTTGGTAAATGTAAACCTGACTACTAACAAGGGACCCCCGTAGATGCAGTGACCGTGTACAATTGTCGCTGTCTACAAGAGGAAAGCGAAGCATAAAAAAAAAAACTAGGCGGCGTGCGGTTCTCGAAGTGAAAGGAAAAGCAGGTCGATACAAACGAAACAGAAACATGGACAGAAACAGAAACAGAAAAAAACCGCGTGCGGCTCTCGAAGCAACATGAGGTCGATATACAAAACCAAACTGATAGAGAAACAGAAACAGAGACTGAAACATTAACTTAAACATAAATTAACACAGAAACAGAAACAGAAATTGAAACAGAAACAGAACAGAACAAAACAGAACAGTAAATTATTCAGAAGACTAGTTTGCTCTGTGCGACATTATACCTTGAAATTGAAAAGTAACTGTTTATTAATTCATTGAGTTCCCTGGTGAAATATTTGAAATAAAACTAAAACATGACAAATTATCAAACAAAATTTTACTTGTAATTACAAAACACTAGCAGTATGGAGGTAAATACTTCTCAATAACGGTTATAGTAAATATATTATAACATTGCGCAAACATCACACGTTCGCGATGTTAATAGTTAACACAAGGGGATTTGTTTTTGGCTGCGCAAAAAGTAGCATTAGAGGGGCGATGAGAAAAACCAGAATAAGTAGAAAAAGAAACAGCAGCAATAGAAGCAGAAAAGACCAAGACAAAAAAGGGTACAATCTATTACAGAAAAAAAGACAAAGAAAATTAAAATGTGAACGGTAAAAACAAATGTAAATAAAAAGCACAAAGAAATACATTTCATTTTTAAAAGATAACTTTATTTTAACTAAGTTCTTTCAGAAAATGATTCAATATGAGGAAAAAAGGAAAACAAGAAATAACTGTTTACAAATAAAAGGGTAGTGAGGAGATCAGGTGTGAAATCTATGTCGAGCAAGTAACTGGGTATATCTAGTGGAGCACTAAAGGGCCATTAAGTAGACATACATGTATAAACGTCAGAACAAAAATTAACAATGAAAACACAATTACAGTTCACAAAGGTAACTAAGGAAATAGAGAAGTACAACAAAAGGATAAAAAGACAAATGTAAGAACAAGTAAAGGAAAATGATAAAATTTGGGACAGGGAAAGAGAAAGGGAAAGGAATAACACTTATTCAAGTAAAACAAATCTCAGTGCTGTCAGCGCTGTCATAAACTAAAAGGCTTTTGTAGATTTTGTTCTTTCCCATCCTCCAAATGCCCATATGTAAAATAAAAGAATCTAAATTGAAAATCTTGTATTGCATGTGTATAATGCTGCATGTAAACGTGACTGATAAAAAGCATCGAGGCAGTGACCGTGTACAAATGTCGCTGTCTACAAGAGGAAAGCGAAGCATAATTCACAAACTAGGCGACGTGCGGTTCTCGAGGCCAAAGGAAAAGCAGGTCAATACAAACGAAAGAGGAACAGAACAAGAAGTATAAGCATACGCATGGAATTATTGTAGATGTCAGAAAATTATTTTGTTTTCTGCGACAATATCCCTTGCAAGTGAAGAGTAATTGTGTGTTTGTTAATTTTAAAACTTCATAAGTCTTAGCTACTCGACAATCATTGATTAACCTAAGGAAAAAAATAAATTTAAAAAGAAACATTACAATTATCCAACAAATTGTCACTTAAAAAACCCACCAACATAATGGCAGATACAAATACTTAAAAACTCCGTTGAAACCTATGTTCCGGATTCCATGTCCTCAGTAATCCACCCTCCCTATTTAGGGAAATTAATACAAATAAACCTATCCAAATTTGATTGCTTGTGTTTTTACACCTGATTACGTCACGATAACGTCACTCTATGATTCTGCCAAGTTTGATCAAAATCAGAGGTTGTTTATTAACCAAAAAGTCGTACAGAAAAATACAAATATTTCCCCGTTGAAAACGTGTTCAAAGTCAATGGGAATATACAAATATTCAAAACTCTACACAAAATAAAGCGATGACGTCATCATGGCGTCATTGTTGTACGGCCATTGCTACACACGGGTCCTTCATTGGTATCAGTTTGATGATGATCCCAACATGCAAAAGCACTAAAGTCGTGTGTAGAATAAACGTGTACAAATTAAATGGGCTTATTGGAGAAGAAGAGGGTGCCGAAACAAACAAAAAACCAATCCGAACAAAAAAAATTACTTGTTCGCACTTGCGAGCGCGAAAAAGTCAACAAACAATACTGAGAAATGCGTAATCTAACGTTGCAAAGAGACTTCTGAACGGTTTTCATGTAGTGTAAAGAGGTTAACTAAAGGACACTCAATATCACAACACTGCTCAAACAGGACACGTGCGCGATGTCACTGAGGCATTCATAATAATGAAGGCGACAAGCGATAATTTATTTGTGGCTGGGCGAAAAAACAGAAGAGGGTCTATGGGAATGAAAAAAAAGGAAAAATTGAAGTTAAACAGACGAAGACAAGGACAAGGACAAACACTAAACCCAAACACAAAGTTTGTGTTTCCTTATGTGGATTTCCCTTTGTTTTCCTGTACTGGCCAAATGGACATCTTGAAACCATTTTGTATTTGAACTGTAACCATCTTTTTATGATGAAATTTGGACCGATTAATATCCCTTGAATGATAAACTTCAATTTGCGACAGATAGAGACACATTGAAAATGTCTCCCTTTGGCCTTTGCTTTAGGAGGAAAACATTGTGTGTCAACATAACGTCTTGGAATCCTGCATTTTATGGACGTCCTTTGTCGTGAAGTCTACAGTGTGTATGCTACACTTGTGCAGAATTACAAACACAGGAAAAATGGGGGGGGGGAGAGCAGAGAAAAGCGAAAAATAGGAAAGGAAATAAAAAAAAAAATAAACAAGACAGAGACAAAGAAAAGAGGATAAACAAAGAAAAAGAAAATGAAATACACATGCAAAATACCACAAGAATGAACATGAAAACAAGGAAATGAACAAGACAAGAGGACAGGAGACTAATGCAAGTTATTCAAGTTGCACAAACCTCAACTCCCTCAGCGAAATTCTAGGAACTAAATTGAAAATCATGTATTGCTTGTGTTTTGGTACATGTAAACGTGACTACTAAAAATGGACCCCCGTAGATGCAGTGACCGTGTACATTTCTCGAAGTGAAAGGAAAAGCAGGTCGATACAAACGAAACAGAAACATGTACAGAAACAGAAAAAACCGGCGTGCGGCTCTCGAAGCAACATCAGGTCGATACAAACTAAACTGATAGAGAAACAGAAACAGAAGCAGAAACAGAAACAGAAACAAAAACAGAAACAGAAACAGAAACAGAAACAGAAACAGAAACAGAAACAGAAACAGAAACAGAAACAGAAACAGAAACAGAAACAGCAACAGCAACAGCAACAGAAACAGAAACAGAAACAGAAACAGAAACAGAAACAGAAACAGAGACAGAGACAGAGACAGAAACAGAAACAGAAACAGAAACAGAAACAGAAACAGAAACAGAAATTGAAACAGAAACAGAAACAGAAACAGAAACAGAAACAGAAACAGAAACAGAAACAGAAACAGACATAAATTTCGGTTCTCGAAGAAAAAGCAGCTTGATAAAAACTGAACAGAAACAAAAAAAGAAACAGAACAAGAAACAGAAACAGAAACAGAAATAGAAACAAAGACGGAGTTTCTGTATCTTCCTTGAAATTTGTGCCCATGAATCTGCTTATATCAAAGTATGATAGTAGGCCTACCTGTGTACGTGTATTTCGAAATGTCATTATATGAGGGACGATTGATGACATACGTTCCAATTATGTTCACAAAACAGTTCCACTATACGAAATGAGACCCCGAACACCTAATGGTTGTTCCCAGAACCACAATTCATTATTGGTACTTTTGGTTTTCACTTTAATAATTTCCTCTTTTTATTCGCGGTCATGGCAACTACAATGCAACTACTTGTAGCCACGGAATAAAACAAAAATCAGAAACAATCAAGCGCATATGTGTGGTATCGGTCCTTTTGACAAGATGCCGCTTCATCCTGAATTATTTTATTTATACGGCAAACATTTAGAGAAAGAACAGGGCCGGGGGGTCACTCAACAAGGATGCGGCTTTTTCGATCAATATACTTATCTAATAATTGTGGTTTCCTGGGTTTTGTTCGTGGTTTTATGGCTTCTGAGTGCCAAACGAACAACAATAATTGACCATTATGAACACCACCAGCACAGAGCACTGGTCGGGGATTTCAGTTGGTAGCTGGTTCGAATCCCGTGTAGTCAATTTGTTATTGTTTACTTTTCAACGCCGTAATAATTGTTAAACTCACACAATATCCCATTAAACCCTATGGATTATAAATGCAATCCAATTTATTAAAATATCATATGGTGTGGCGGGTAAATATAGTATGAGTAAATAATAAGTATACAACCTCAATCTTAGCTTATACCTCAAGTTAAACGTCAAGCTACAAAGCAACTGTAACAACAAACTAGACAATTATGTATGTTGAAGAAAAAAAGAACATAAGGCTTTTCCGAAGTTTTGAGTCTTCCCTTTTCCATGGTATAATACACATTACAGAAACAAGCCCACTTTATGAGCACCACACTCCACTGAGACAATCCCCATGAAACAGATTGCAGCCATCTTCCTGTGCCAGCTGGTACTAATCAGGGCATTAAGTAAATGATAGCTTAAGTGGTAAAGTCGACATATAAAGTGCTGGTAATTTACCAAACTAGCCCAAGTACACAACTTTGAACAAAGTCAATGGTGTTTTCTGACAATAATATTAGAAATTCATACAATTTCAAGGGATGACGCATTAATGACGTAACTTCATACTTTCAATATCAACCTATATTTGACCAGAATACTTAATTTCGAAGCAATCGGCCATTTCCTTCTTTGTGTATTTTTCTGTCATTTTTAAAGACACCATGATGACGTCACATTTTTTTTTATACGGTGTTCAACTTGTTCAGTATGTTTAAGAATTATCTAAAAGGAAATTAAAGAATTCTTGTTTCTTTCACAAGATGACGCGTGATGACGTCATGATGTCGTCATTGCAATTTGTCGATAAAACACTTCTCTACTATAATATACATGCCAAGTTTGTACCTAGTCGATGCTATGGTTTGTTCTAAATTATCATGTAATGTTTGCTCGTTTAATATACGCCCACGTTACTGGTGATGACGTCATATCAATGTGTCAATATAACACTTCACCCTAAGATATATACCAAGTTTCAACCCAATTGAACTTATGGTTCGTTCATAATTCATGTTTGAATTTTGCCCTTTTAAGACAATGTCACGTGGCAAACGGTATCTAAATGATGATGCAAATGGCCGGCATACAACTCTGTTATAGGGACATGTTTGGTTAGCTTGGGTCATCTATTTCTTTATTGTGCACTGTTTTAACTTGTTCTTCTATGCTCTTATTTGGTTAAGACCGGCTGTTTAAAAGTAACCAAAGTGTGATTTACTATGCCTATGTACAAAGTACATGAGATTTTGAACTAAAAGAAGTAGATGAAGACAACGAAAAAACAATCCTTAAACAAAAACAAAAAAAACATTTTGCAATCACAATCGGAAAAGCCCAAAATCAACATTCGAATTAAAAGAAAATATATGGTCACGATTTTTACGAAGAGACAAATTTGCCACGGGGCGTTGATTCATTGTTAAGAGAAAATCGACTTTAAAGTTGAACCCTTTTGAAATTGAAGATTACCCCTACTTTATGAGGGCATGTTTAAAATATTTGTATGCCAATTTGAAGCTCGAAAGTCAAACTGATACGAGGTGCTATTCAAAAGTTAATTGACCCCTTTAACGTCCATAGATACTTATCTCTCCAAAATTAAAACAAGAAAAAAGTTTGGCTAGAACTCGACTTTGTCTCTTTGTGAAAATGTTAAATGCCATTTCGGTGATATTTGCCCTTTTTTTATTGCCGTTATCTGTATTATTTTATTTGATTTCAACAAATTGGTTCTGTAAGATGTCCCTTGCAATACCTTCAATCGAATTAGGCCAAAAAAGAAGCATTTCAAATTTCAAAAAAAAAAAAAATAGATTTTAGTCAATTTTGTCTCTTCGTGGAAACGGCGACAGTATAACGCAACATCTTGGTAAGTATGTTATAAAACAACAAGCTACAAAACAGCAACAAAATATAATTTGCAAATTATAATTAGCATCATGCAATATATCGGTAAGTCCGGTAAAAAACTATCCCAAGTTAAACTTCAAGCTACAAAACAACTGTAACAATTTTTTTTTTTTTTAAGACCATGCAAAATCCGGGTAAAAATACGGTATAAAAAGAAAATATTTAACTATAACTAAAGCTAAACCTAAAGCTATAAAACAACAACATTTGAAACTTATATGGGAATATCATGCAACATCTTCGTAGTACAGTATACAACTCAATATTAGCTTATACCCCGAATTAAACCCTTACACAATAAAACAAAACATTTTTAACCTCCAAATTATATAAGATTATCATGCAAAATCTGGGTAATATAGTATCTAAATCCAATATAAGTTTAAATTTCAAGTTAAACCTCAAGCTACAAAACAAAACAAAACACTTTTAACCTCCAAATTATATAATATTATCATGAAACATCTGGGTAGTACAGTATACAAATCCAATATAAGTTTTTACCCCAAGTTAAACTTCAAGCTACAAAACAAAACAATTCTAACCTACAAATCATATAAGAATATCATGCAACATCTTGGTAGTACGATATACAAACTCACTACAGTATTAGTTTATACTCCAAGTTAAACCTCAAGCAACAAAACAAAACACTTTTAACCTCCAAATTATATAAGATTATCATGCAACATCTTGGTAGTACAGTATACAAATCCAATATAAGTTTATACCCCAAGTTAAACTTCAAGCTACAAAACAAAACAATTCTAACCTACAAATCATATAAGAATATCTTGCAACATCTGGGTAGTACGATATACAAACTCACAATTAGTTTATACTCCAAGTTAAACCTCAAGCAACGAAACAAAACACTCTTAACCTCCAAATTATATAAGATTATCATGCAACATCTGGGTAGTACAGTATACAAATCAAATATAAGTTTATACCCCAAGTTAAACTTCAAGCTACAAAACAAAACAGTTCTAACCTACAAATCACAAATCCAAATTACATCAGGTTATTATGCAACATCTGGGTAGTACAGTATACGAACTAAATATCAGGTTACGCTCTAAGTTTTAAGAGCGGAATGTTCACCACTCAACAAACCTAGCTTGATTTGTCAGAACAATAAGCCTTAAATTTCTTGACATGAGAGCAAAAACTATTTATCTCACATTGAACACAGAGTCTTTTTGATGATTTTTCTCTCAGCCCGCAAACTCCTAAAAAATTAGATTATCTTAATTTCGTCAACGGGGCAGTAGACAAATCTGTGTGATTTCGTGACAGATATGGGAGCCTTTTGTTCAAAAGAAAATTCAACATCCAAATGATTAAAAATACATCATGCAACATCTGGGTAAGTACGGTATGAAACCGAATTCTAAGCTACATCTAAAGTTAAATCTCACGCAACGAAACAACAACACTTTAAACCTGCAAATTAATTAAGGATATCATGCAACATCTGCGTAGTACAATATGCAGATTCAATATCGGCATATACTAGTTCAACCTTAAGCTACAAAGCAACAATAAAAATTCAACATCCAAATTATATAAAAAAAAACAGCATGCAACATCTGGATAAGTACGGTATGAAATATACTTCTAAGCTACATCTAAAGTTAAACCTCACGCAACAAAACAACAACATGTTAAACCTGCAAATTATATAAGCATATCATGCAACATCTGGGTAGTACAATATACAGGGTGTCCCAAAATAACGCAACACTTGCGTCGGGAGCCATCATATTAAAAATGAACTGTTTATCACTTCAAGATTCAAACCTATGATACAACCGTGTCTTGGCTATTACCATATAGAATTTCAGCAAAAAATGACTAAAATTGAGGGTATAAACTAAGACTGAATTACCCAACCTGAAAACCCGATTTTCATCTTTCTTTCATACACATTTTGTGTCTTTTGACCACTTGTTCTGAAAAACTGCAAATTTGTTTTTACAAAAATACTTTTTCAATATGTCTAATTTTTTGCCCGATTTTGCGTAGATTTTTACATAGTGACAGCCAAGAATTGGTTGTATCACATATCTAAATCTTAAAGTTAAATTTCAGTTTAATGTTAACATAATGGTTCCCGACACAGTGTTGCGGTTTTGTTTTTTTTCTGGGAAAACCCTGTACAAACTCAATATCGGTTTATACCACAAGTTCAGCCCTATAGCAACAGCAGCAAAACAACATGTTAATCTCCATGCAACATCTGGGTAAGTACGGTATGAAACCGAGTTCTAAGCTATACCTCAAGTTAAACTTCAAGCTACAAAACAACAAAACTGAAAACCTCCAAATTAAATACGACTATTGTTGCCGGAAATGTTGACAGTGTACATTCTGCATTATGAAATTTTCATTTTAAAACCAGCCAACAAATTGTGAAGACACATTGAGATAGCTATGGAAGTCGTCAAATCAAAGAGAAAATTAAACAGCTGTTATTGTGCATGACATTTTAATAATTATATTGCTACTTTTACAGTAGTGGTTTTGATGACGTTGTTTTAATGTTATCATAAATTTTGGATTATTACATTTGTTTGCAATGGATGAGAGCCAACAAACATAGAAAAACGTATTCAAGTTATTATGTAATGCAAAAGGCCTATTCCTTAGTCAAAAACCATTTCGCATTTTTAATTAGAAGTCATACATACACCGTAATTATGTATTATCCAATTATGTGTAATGTGTAATTACATGTGTAATAAAACAATTTCACGAAATAGCATCAGTTCAACATATTGTTTCAGATATACGTGGTCATATCTGAGTATACTACAATACCTGTAGGACATAACTCACGATATAAAGCAGACAGAGAAGTGATATTAGAAATTTAGACAGTCACTCTTGCAAAGTAGTCTCTATTCCAATGAAATCATGGAGTGCAGTCTTTAGTGGATAAATCTAGGCAGAACGGTTGGTTACTCCCGCTAGCGATTTGTTTTCCCGCGAGGGAGTTTTGATATATTGAAAATGTAGTCTCATTCAAGGTGATGCAGTTCATGGTAGGCGACAGGATTGTAAATCACACGACCAGTAGCATCTCCTCTATCAGCCTATAGTTTATTCAATGTAAGAAACAAACATTTGGTTCAATCAGCTTTCGCAAGAATAATGAAAAACTGTCTGCTGCAGGGGCGTTTCAGGGGAGGGGGTGGGGGGTCTGCAAAGCGAGATTTTGCCACAGAAAAAAAAATAGAAAAAGTTAAAAATGCAATTGGAAACAAAACTTGCTTGAAAATACTATACCTTCCTTCAGCTATCACTTGAAAAACCGGCCATGTACGTTTAGGTGTTTTCTTTTCCGACCTATTCTTTAAAATACATACAAGACACAAATGACCCTTGTAGACCCTAAAAGAAAATGAAGGTTTGTTTCTAGAAGTACGCCTGTTCTGCCAAAACCATGAATTGCTTGTTTTTATGTGTGCAATTGTTATTCTATGTGTGGTCATTGTGGATGTTTGAATATTTTTTCCTAGCAAACACATAAAAACAATTAATATGTACAGCTTACCATTGGGTTCTGCTCATGGAGTGCTGCCTCCATCCCTGAAGCCAAATAAGGGCGCATGAATGAATGCCCGCCTGGCAAATCCTGTAAATGAATTCACACATAATAAAGCCTTTAAATCGTGGCTATTCTAGATATATATATAATTTAGTATGGCTAAAAGATGCAGTGAGGATGTTTAAAATATTGTAAAACTTTGTATCGGATTGCTCAAAGTGATAATGAAGTAAATCGGTGTCTAACCTGCTGCAGGTATGGTGAACGGCTTACAGGCCTCATCATACGATTCAGGCGTCCTTCTTCATCCTTGTATTCGTTGGTACGGTGTAGGCCTATACCACCTCTGTACATGCTGTGATGGTCATCTTTTGGATCACCGGGATACACATCGCGGCCGCTATGGTATTTGCGTCGTAGTATCAGACAGGTACAGAAAACTAAGCCCACTAGCGCCACTACGAAGACAATAGACCCGATGGTGATAAGGACTGCAGTCAAAGCATCTGGACAACAACAGATCATAATACAATCTATTAAGCACTTAAGAAGGAAATATTCAAAAATCGAACTTACACAAGATAAGCCGTAACATGTCTATGACTAGCCATATAAATAGAGTATATTCACGGACACAAACTTACAGAAAACTAGAGTTCATGATTGTTAGAAACAGCGCATAAGGCTTTTCCGCATATGGTATTTTAAATGATATTATAGATATGCCATACAAAGAAAGGGATCAATCAATGGGACAAATGAAAAAATAAATCATGATCCTAGCTCTAACCACTTTCTAATGAGGAGCTACTTCCTGTTTGACCGGAAGTAGAGGTCACAGAGGTCAAGCAATGTGTCACAAAAAAGACCTTGCCAAACATTGATATTTGGTGAAAGAATCATGATCCTAGCTCTTACCACTTTTAAATGAGGAGCTACATCCTGCTTGACCGGAAGTAGAGGTCACAGAGGTCAAGCAATGTGTCACAAAGAAAGACCTTGCCAAACATTGATATTTGGTGAAAGAATCAGGATCCTAGCTCTTAACACTTTTAAATGAGGAGCTACATCCTGTTTGACCGGAAGTAGAGGTCACAGCGGTCAAGCAATGTGTCACAAAAAAAAACCTTGCCAAACATTGATATTTGGTGAAAGAATCATGATCCTAGCTCTTACCACTTTTAAATGAGGAACTACATCCTGTTTGACCGGAAGTATAGGTCACAGAGGTCAAGCAATGTGTCACAAAGAAAGACCTTGCCTAACGTTGATATTTGGTGAAGGAATCATGATCCTAGCTCATACCACTTTTAAATGATGAGCTTTTTAATGAAAAGCAAAGGCTTTGCGCTTGCGCGAAAAAGCAAAAAAGCAAAAAAAAAACACGATTTTCGCTTCCGCGAAAAAGCCCAAAACAGAAAAAAAAGGGCTTTTCGCTTCCGCGAAAAAGCCCCCAAAAAAATCACACGATCACATTAATTTAGTAAATATCTGCAGTGGGGCTGCTTGTAAAATGGCTGAAATGGCATTAATAAACGAGTCAATAATTATAAACTATGTAAAAGTGCAATATGTCTCTGATTCATTTCAAATATTCATTTCATTTGAATGCGCTGGGTTGAACAGGGATCTCTTACGGTTGGATTAGGAAGAACGTTTATGTTCATTCTCCGAGTTCTAGTGAGATTAAGAATTGAAATTTTTGACAATTGTTACCTTCTTTATCTGGCGTTTCAGTAGATGTACTTGATGGTTCTGCAACGAACATAAAAATGAACGGCAAATAAGAATAACAGCTATGTATGGGGGAAGTACTCAAATATTGTAGGTCTCCGACGACACCATGTAGTCTCCAAGGTAGAAGTAGAGTTTTCAAGGTGTCACGGTGACCGTAAACTGCGATAGACATGGTATTAATACTAGAAATGCTGATTAATTAAATGTAGTTTCCTCCAGACCGAATAGTAAATGTTCTTATAGATAACGGTCTAATAAATATGCAAGTGCTAATGTTGGGAATAATATTCCGTCATAGATCACAATTCTCCTTCCTTTGACAATTGTCAACATTTATATAAAAACTTTATTTTAAATAGTTGATTTCTTCGTTTATCGTTTTTGCTCCGTTTAAGTGTTCTTGTATAATTTGTTTATACAGGACATCGATGTAAACAGCTTAGGCTGATCGTTATTTTATGCTGAATAACGAAATCCTTGATAATAATTTAAATGAACATAACTATTTTAACTGACAATTGTAGATACAGAACGTGTATTAATGCCTATAGCAATCCATTTAACACATACAGTTTGGAGAAAGAATTGCTGGATCAATGATTGAAATTTGAGACTCCTTTACCTTCTGTACTCGGCATTCCGGTGGATATGCCAGAAATTCCTGTAACAGAAAGGCAGACATAGATTCAGTTACCGGTACGGGCCTACACTTTCATGTTAAAATTATGTTTTATTACAATACCAGTAGGACACCACTTGCCATATAAAGCGGACAGAGAAGTGATATTACAAATAAGACAGTCACTCTTGCAAAGTAGTCTATGTTCCAATGAAATAATGGAGTTCAGCCTTTTGTGGATAAATCTAGAAAGAACGATTGGTTTCTAGACGTTTGCAAATGATATTTTGCAAACGTGCGATTTGTTTTCCCGCCTGGGGGTTTTGATGTTTTGAAATAGTATTCTCATTCCAGGTAATGAAGTTCAAGGTAGGCGATCGATACAGGATGTTTATGTTTTATAAAGGCCTATAGAAATCCATTTTACACATACAGTTCGGAGAAAGAATTGCTGGATCAACGATTGAAATTTGAGACTCCTTTACCTTCTCTACTCGGCATTCCGGTGGATATGCCAGAAATTCCTGTAACAGAAAGGCAGACATAGATTTAGTAACCGGTACGGGCCTACACTTTCATGTTAAAATTATGTTTTATTACAAAACCATTAGAACACCACTTGCTATATAAAGCGTATAGAGAAGTGATATTACAAATTAGACAGTCACTCTTGCAAAGTAGTCTATATTCCAGTGAAAACATGGAGTTCAGCCTTTAGTGGATACATCTAGAAAGAACGATTGGTTTCTAGACGTTTGCAAATGATATGGTGGGAAAACGTACGATTTGTTTTCCCGCCAGGGGTTTTGATATATTGAAATTGTATTCTCTTTCAAGGTGACCTAGTTCAAGGTAGACGATCAATACAGGATGTTTTTAAAGGCCTATAACAATCCATTTAACACATATAATTTTGAGAAAGGATTGCTGGATCAACGATTGAAATATACAACTCGTTTACCTTCTGTACTCGGCTTTCCAGTGGATATGTCAGAAACTCCTGTAACAGAGATGTAAACATAAAGATTCAGAAACCGGTACACGTTGATGTTAAAATTATGTGTTTTTGTTTAATTCGTAAAAATTCATCCCTGGTAGGCATTATATGTGGATATCTCATGTTTTGACACTGCTTTACCTTACAATGGGTCCTTTGATTTGTTCATGGGAGATTTTTACAGTGATACAACACACCATTGATTAAAGGTAGTATCATACTTTGGTACCATACCGAAACAGACATTTTCACAGATATACCTATAACTTATAGGGTATAAATATGGTGATGGTAGAAACATAACGTTCAAATTGTTGCTGCCTGAAATGTTGCATTTATCCAGAAAATGGTAAAACCAGTGACCCAAAAAGATCAACGATAAAAGAGAAAAGACTTAGAAATACTGTGCCCGTTTTTTAATGTTTTCTCAAAAAGTGTGCCCGTATGGGACAAAAAATTCCACAGATTGCTGCAATTGTATCTTCCTTGTTATTTGTAGCCAATAAATCTGTTTTTTTTTTCTTTGACAAAAACCAAAGTACGATATTATCTTTGAAAACAATCAAAAGAAAGTAATACAAATAATGCATCTATGCCCGGTTTTCTTCAATTAATATCTGATTATAACACACATTCCGTGCAAATTTCGGAATCACAAAAATCGGATAAAAATGTCTTACCTCTGACTATGATAGATTGAACAGGTATAGCAGTACCATCAACATTCAATGCATTATCACTGAAAGCTTGCTGAACAGCAGCATTTGATGGTATGTCTTGACTGTCAGCGTATGATGCTACAAAAGTTGCAATAACACTCCCCCTTGAAAATTCCACGACCTTTACCGCCAGTACGGGGCTAAGTAATTTAAGTATATTCTTATTCTGCAGAAATGAGAAAATGCAGTTATGTTCAAGTCTGTTAGATAAGAATGAGTATCAATAGAGCGACCAATTCTAAACCGCCTTTAATGCAAATAAATGTTCTTTAGTCATAAGGGTAGGCCCACTGGCGTAGACAGGGGGGGGGGGTGGGGGGCGGCAGGGGGCAGGGGGCAGGGCCCCCCTCCCTATTCCGCCCCCAAGACAACACCAACGTGTCTTAATGCTTGCGCACGTATTCAGTAGGCCTAGTGCATCCAATGCGCAGGCCTGGTCAAGCCAGCATTGGCTAAAATGTACATGTTGCCCCCCCCCCCCCCCCCATTAAAAAATCCTGGCTACGCAACTGGGTAGGCAATGTAAATTTTATCAACAGAGTATTGAAGTGTAGCCCCATTTTCATTTGGATAAATTGAAAAAATTGCCATAAAAAACATTACCAGATTTTCCAGTACAGCAGCCATTTTTTTAAACGCTTCGGTGGTAGGATTGCTGTAAGCCCCGTGGAAGTTCAATGAAGGCATGGTCATAGATACTGTTAAAGATGGACGAACTAAATTTGGAGGTAAAGAAAAATAACACAAGAGTTTTGAATGTGTTACAGATCATGGATGAGATTCCAATGACATTTGAATCAACATTCTAAGTTGATGTAAGACTTTGAGTAATGTAATACTTGCAGGAACACGCAATGATATTTACATGTGCAAGAGCTGTCTCTATTCTTAAAGAACCCATCTCTGACGCGACATTCACATGTATATCCTGCAGTACTTGTGATTGGTTGACAGTCCTCTGTATCGGAGCAGGGGCTGATGGTGGATAAACAAGGGTTGTTCCCTGAATGCAAAAATAAAGAAAAGTATAAATGGATATACAAAAAAATATATACAACATTATTCCCCGACGAAACTAAATATTGTAAGAAGTTAAATACTGACCAAAATCACAGTCTGTATCTATGGACGAATATTGCGCATTTCTTGTATCAGAAACAAAGTGTATGCCTATTGTTGTTTTTGTTGTTGTTAAGATAATGATAATAAAGCCTGGAATTTTAATGGAGGCTTGTTAAAAAGAAAGAAAGATAAAATTTTTATAAATATTACCTGAACAGTCGGGCCACGAACGAGTCAATGGACAAACACACTCACAAGCCGCTGCATCAAATTGCTGGAAATTTACACAGCTAGAAGATGACAATGAACATGCTGTAAAAAAAACAATGTGTGAATTGTTCTATTAATCACAAAAACCAAAATAAGTTATAATTTCCGTAAATAAAGCAGGGCGTTCCCTGTCAATATTTTCGGTAAGAATCTCAGTAACATGTTGCCCAGGTAGGGCAACGCACCTGCGCAACATGACTTTGGGCCATGTGTACACAAGCAACATTTGGCTAACATGTTATCGAGATGTTGATGAGATGTTAGTTGTAATATCTTGCATTGTAACTTCCTATTTGGTTTTGCTCTGTAATTGGCATATCTCTGTCATGGGTTGTCTAATAAGAATATAAATGAACGGACTATTCAAATGGAATTATGAGAGCACATCATGCGGATTATTGTGAAATTAACCACTTGTCAGCAAGCGTTCGGGATCAGATATTTTGGGGTAATATACTTTAATAAGCATTCACCTGTTTCACATTTGGCCCCTGTGTAACCAGCATCACAGTTAGTACATGTGAAGACCAAACCATCCTTTACACATTTTCCTCCATTCAAACAAGGGCTGGGATTACAAATATCAGCTGTCAAGAGAATCAGAAAGAAACACATATGGCCTCGACACAGAAACATTTATCGTGAAAATAAGTTTTTGGGGGAATTTTGGTTTTGCTATACAACTTTCCATTCAAATTAACTGCATCTGATTTCCTTTAAATATTGAAAACAGTAATATGTATTGGAGAAATAATTATGTTTTGGATTTGCATTCACCTGTCTCACAGTTCCTCCCTGTGTATCTCAAAGCACAGTTGCAGGTGTAGGTAGCAAGGTCAGCTGCTGCGACACATGTTCCTCCATTCATACAAGGGTTGGGAGAACAAACATCAGCTGTCAGCAAAACCAGAACGGAAACAAGTAGAGGTATTATGTATGTCTGCAACAGAACGTATGGCTTTCCGCTTTTCTCTGTAATTACATTTAACGCTAATAATGCAAAGGTTTCAAAGAAAAGCCATTCCAGAAATATAGACAATTGACAAATGAACCATGACCATACCCCGTACAACTTTTGATTAAGAGTTACTTCCGGATTGACCAGAATGTAGATGTTGCAAAGTTCAAGTGATGTGTCGTAAAGAAATACCTTCCCTAACGATGACGAAATAATCGTGATACTAGCTAGCTCTTACAACTTTTGAATGAGGAATTACCTTTTGTTTGACCAGAAATTGGCGTCACAGAGCTCAAGCAATGTATCACAAAGAAGAACCTTCCCTAACATTTACATTCGGCAAAAGAATCATGTTACAAGCCCTTATCACATTCGTCATGAGGTCAAACAAATTGTCACAAAGAAAGACCATCTTTAACCATGACTTTTGTCGAAAGAATAACTTTATAGCAAACAGATTTTGCTTGTTAGTTGACACCTAACAGCGTCATCTTGATGTAGTTCACCGCAGCACATCTATGTTGTTTTGACTATGCCCATGCAATTTTTTTTATACCATGCGTGAATTTGTTCTTCTCTAAAAACAAATTCTGCAACTCAAGTTTGATTTGTAAAAAAAATACTTATATTATTGCTCCATCATAATATGTGAATATGATATCATCGGAAAACTTGATTATCCTTCTATACTATGATGTATCATTTGTTATGCTAATGTAATCATGATATTCACAGCCCTGATTTATATGCTGCATTGTAAGAAATGAAATGGTGGAAAAATCGTCGGTTTCAGTAGTTAAATCTAAATCGTTATGAGGATGGACTGCGTTTGAATGGTGTCGTAGCACTGATTCGTGAAAAGTCAACACATGGTGGAAACTCAATGCATTTTCCAACATTTCACTTCTGACTTTGCCCTATAAGCAGGAGAAATATCATTGTTAAGAAGACAAATTCATCTTTCCAATGATACAAGTTTCAAAAAAAAAAATGTCTCAACCGGATTCCAATACAAGTCATGAAAAGATTGTGACAGGTTAGGAACATGAAGGCAATGCTAACCAAACACATCATTCACAAAGAGAACGACGCATACTCACTTACAAGAGAATAAACTACAAACATAAACAAAGGCGGTAAACGTCTTGAAAGAAAAACACGACAAAATGGAAAGATGGCTTGGGGCTAGGCTTGGTGCTTATTATGCTTACGCTATTTGAGGTCCACAAAACGAAATGAAGGGATTGGGCCACATGATGAAGCATAAGAAAGGCTCCAGCTTCGCCATGTATCTCAAGCCCTTCATATCATTTAGGACACAAAATGGCAGTAGCAAAATAAATCCCAAGCCTAGCCTCAAGCCTTATTTCGTAAAGGCCCATACTTTTGTATTTATTGATATCTGACCGTACGAAGACCCAGCGGGCGCCCTTGTGTAAACGGTCTAATCTCTTTACACGCAGACAGAACGATATTTCGTTACCGAAACGAGCCGGTAAAAATCTCTTTCTGTTTAGATTCTGGATCAAGATTTGGGCTTAAAAGTTGGTAATTGACATCTGTATTGATCATAGGATTGATTGGGATGTATAATTACTGCTAATTCAAAGGGGTTGAGATGGTTTTATTTATAACATCTTACCGTTTTGCCTTGGCATCTCCGTCGGGACTAAACGTGTATCAGCTTTACATCTTATGTGCACATAATGTCTACATAATGTCACAAAGTATAGTTCAGTATCATGTACATAATATACATGTACGTACGTGCATTGTGTGTGTGGAAATTTTCGCTGACCTTTGGTCGATTTCACAAAGATTTGCGATTCATCTTTTAGATGAGTTGTTCATGTTTCCATAGCAGCTTGTATTGTGACATCACGCGTTGCTTAGCAATAAAGATTGATACCCATGTTGCGATCTGTCTTACTCTTTCGTGAAATCAAGCCTTTTGTCATCTCCATGGTAACTCAAGTTCTGTGCAGACGCGCGTGTAGAGCGCATGCTGACTTATTTATTATGATGTTATTTGGCATGATTGTCACAATGTGGGTATCATCATAATCATTATTCATATGTCTTAAATTGTGTGTAATATTGCACTTGATATGGTTGAGGCTTGAGATCAGTGTTAACATGTTACACTAGAGGAACCAGCCCATGAGTGTTGGATGAGTGAAGCTTTATAGCCATACTTGTATCCTTAAAATAATTCGACGTCTATAATAGCTTTAACTTCATCATAACTGTACATTGTAAAGCGTACCTATATTTTCAGCACTTTTCAATCGTTATTTGCAAATATTATTTCATTAATTTAAAGGGATTTTCGGAGATTTAGTTTCACCTTGAATGATTTGAAGCTTGATTCAAGATCTATGCAACCAAACGTGTGTTTATTTGTCTTCACTTTCTTGGCTTCCTTACCGGAAGACACACATTTGGATCCTAATTATCCCCGATCCCTTTAACTCCAAAGGGCTATCATCTCACAAATTGGAAGGCCCATTCCTACGCCACATAATTTCCCTAGCATTTTCAAAAGTGAGCAGTTCTCACCAAAGCGTGAATTAGTTTAGGATGTTTTGGTGTCACATGAGAGTTGATAGCTTAAAATCTACTAAAAACATTTGGTAGTTTCAGAAATACATGCCTTTACATAAAAGTTACACACAATATGTTTATTTTTAATTAATTAACATATTTCTAAACCATTTATAGTCCGGACTAATTACATTAGCACTAAAATTTGGTTATTAACGAAAATGTCGAAGAAATACTATCCCGATCAGAACGTATTTCATGTAGTCATTACGTTTTATGTGTATTCACCTGTTTCACAGTTGGTCCCTGTGTAATCGGCAGTACAACGGCAAGTATAGCCGGCAATAGAGGTTGCTAATTGACACGCTCCTCCATTCATACAAGGGTTGGTATAACAAGGATCTGTGAAGAAAATCAGAAAGCAACATATCATGATTGTTTTTATTGTCCCTGGACATGCTGCACCCAATGGTTGGATCCTGTCTTCCTTTAATGTGTATTTTCAAGTCCACTTGTGATCTAGCAATTGAGAAAGATCCTACTTGGATCGAGATGCCAGACTCTCTTTTAAGTATCTTGCAGATTCAAAAGGATAGAGATGCTTATCAAAACCTATGGTTAATTAACTGGAGAAACACAATGATGCAAACTTAATTTGTTGCACGTGCATTATGAATAAATCTATACATGTAAATATAATGCTCTCTGGGTCATGACCTATATTCTACAATTGCATTGTATGTACTGCAAAGGGCACTTTGAAAGTGCATTCATCTAGATAATTCCAATTATTGGTGTGTCAGCCAACGAGATTTGCTTCTGCTTAACTAAAGCAAACATCTTCGGAACGTATTTTCATAGCAAAGGTTTTTATAGTCTTTGTTTTCAGATTTCAGACAGGGTCCTTCCAGTGTCGTAGGCCGAGTCACGCGCACACCATCATCATCATGTTCGTCCATCCTCGGGGATGATGACCACGACATCACTAGAGGTTATCTACTTTGCACGGGTCCGTCTGTGGCTGTAAAGTCCAATGCGGGCCCGGAAGAACCTTCCGCAAATCGCGCAGGAGAACTCTGGTCCTGGTGGTGCGGCGGACTTGTCCCTGGCTTTGCGGGCAGCTCTCTTGAGTTCAGCTTCCTTGCGCTGTCTCTCCTGAAAGGCTGCAGCACCCCGGATAGTGGCTCCTCGCCATAGGCCTTTGTCCCTGGCAAACTTTTCCCAAGACTTTGTGTCAATGTCCAGGTTTGAGAGGGAGGCTTTGAGTGAGTCCTTGAAGCGTTTGCGAGGACCACCTGCAGTTCTCTTGCCTTGCACAAGCTCGCCATAGAACAGCTTCTTAGGGAGTCTCTCGTCCTCCATGCGTACCATGTGCCCTGCCCAGCGTACCTGGGTCTTTGCACGGAGGGTGTGGATGCTGGGCAGTCCTGCACGGCAGAGGACTTCTGTGTCTGGTACTCTGTCTCTCCAGGAGATGCGTAGCAGTCTGCGCAGGCAGGTCAGGTGGAACTGGTTCAGCTTCCTTGCATGTCGGCGGTACACTGTCCATGACTCGCAGGCATACAGCAGTGTGGGGAGTACAACTGCTTTGTAGACTTTCAGCTTTGTGTTGATGCTGAGACCCTGAAGGTCCCATACATTTGTGCCTAGTCTGCCAAAGGTCGTACTTGCTTTTGCCAGCCTGTTTCTGATCTCACCGTCTATGTGGATAGCTCTAGAGAGGGTGCTTCCAAGGTATGTAAAATGTTCCACCCCTTGGAGGGGCTGGCCATGGACGGTAACAATCGGGGGAGCATATTCTTTCCCTGGGGCTGGCTGAAACATGACTTCTGTTTTCTTCATGCTGATTTGCAGCCCAAAGTCGTCACAGGCGCCTGAAAACTTGTTGACGCAGTTCTGGATCTCAGTCTCGGAGTGCGCATTAAGAGCACAATCGTCAGCAAACAGGAGATCACATACATGGTCTTATTTGGCTTTGGTCTTGGCCTGGAGGCGTCGAAGATTGAATAATCTGCCATCGGTGCGATAGCGGATGGGGATGCCAACTTGACTGTCCTTGAAGGCATCTGACAACATGGCTGAGGAGAGCATGCTGAAGAGGGTGGGGGCCAGAACGCAGCCCTGCTTGACGCCGTTGGAGACCTTGAAAGGCGCTGAGGTTTTGCCGCTGTCAACTACTCTGGCATGCATTCCATCATGAAATGATCTCACCATGGTGATGAACCTATCGGGGCAGCCAAACTTTGACATTATTTTCCACAACCCTTCACGACTGACGGTGTAAAAGGCCTTCGTTAAGTTCACAAAGGTTGTGTACACGTCGCAGTTTTGTTCCTGGCATTTCTCCCGGAGCTGTCGCGCTGCAAAGACCATGTCGATTGTGCCGCGTCCAGTCCTGAACCCGCACTGGCTCTCTGCAAGGAGGTCCAGCTCAATTGCACCAGCAGGCGATTTAGGAGGACACGGGCAAAGATCTTGCCTGCTATCGGCAGTAGAGAAATGCCTCGGTGGTTGTCGCAGCACTGCCTGTTGCCCCTTTTCTTGTACAGGTGGACGATTGACGCGTCCTTGAAGTCCTGCGGAATGATCTCTTCGTGCCACATCTTCTGGAAGAGCTCTGTGAGCTTGGACACAAGGTGCGGGCCGCCAGCATTGTAAACCACCGCTGGGATGGCATCCTGTCCAGGCGCCTTGTTGGTGGATAGGAGGGTGATAGCTTTTTTCACCTCGTCCTCTTCAGGTGTTCCAGCCAAGGACGCGTTCATGGTGACTTGAGGCAGTTGGGCGATGGCTTCCTCTTTTATGGATGAGGGGCGGTTGGGGACATTCTCAAAGTGTTCCGCCCACCTGTCTAGGATCTGTTCTTTCTCTACCAGGAGTGTGGTGCCATCATCTGCAAGTAGGGGGGAGCTGCTGGATGCTTGGGGGCCGTAGATGGAGCGAAGACCTTCGTAGAAGCGTCGCAAATTGTTGGTGTCCGCATAAAGCTGGATCTCGTCAGCTTTCTGGCTGTACCAAGAATCTCGCATCTTGCGGAGCTTGGCCTGGGTGGTTCGGCGTACGGCATTAATAGCATCCCTCTTGGATGTAGACTTCTTGTCATTCTGGTAAATCCCGAAGAGCCGATGCTTCTCATCCAGTTTCCGTACTTTTGGCCCAAGAACTTCGAGTGATGTGTTGTATACAAGGTATCTGAAAGAAACCCATGCTTCCTCGACGGTACAATGGTCCAGCTCGAGGTCTTCCAGCTTTGGGTCCAGCTCCCGGCAGAGTTCCTCATCTGACATTCCAGACAGCAGCTTGGTGGTGTCCAATCGCTTAGCTGTCTTTGCACCCGGGGGACGCCGTTTGGGCTAGAGACAGATGTTGAGCTTGGAGTACAGAAGCCTGTGGTCAGTCCAGCACTCAGCTCCACACATCGCCTTTGTCACCTGCACATCGCGTCTATCCTTCCTGGTGATGACAAAGTCTATTAGATGCCAATGCTTGGAGCGGGGGTGCATCCAGGTTGTCCTGTTTCGGTGAGGCAGGCGGAAGGTCGTGTTCGTAATGAGCAGGTTGTGCTTAGCACACAGCTCCAGGAGCAGGAGGCCATTGCTGTTGCACTTTCCAGCGCCGTTTCTTCCGATGATGCCCTCCCAGGTGTAATAGTCTGTGCCTACTCGGGCATTAAGATTCCCAAACAGGAGAATTTTGTCTGTGCTCGGCACTGATCGGATAGTAGTGACCAGGTCTTCATAAAACCTCACTTTTGTTTCGTGAGGGTTCGTCATAGTGGGTGCGTAAGCACTGATGAGTGTGGTATGGCGTTTGCCTGCTAGAGGGAGCCGAAGGGTCATGAGCCTGTCAATTATTCCCTTGGGTAGTTCCCAGTTGACAGCAAATCCAACTCCAAACTCGCGACGTTCTTCCTTGCTCCAGCCATTCCAGAAAAACGTATAGCCTGCTCCGTCCTCAGTCAGCTGTCCTTCCTCAGCAAACCGGGTCTCACTCAGCGCAGCAATCTCAATGTTGTAGCGTGAGAGTTCTTTGGCAATGAGAGCTGTTCTTCTGTCAGTTCTTTCTGTCCTGGGATTATCCAGGAGGGTTCGCACATTCCACGAACCGATTATAAGGGGCTTTCCCCATTGCTTCTTGTATTTCCTACCGCTGAAGTGGGATCTCTGCCAGCCGCGGTGTGCTGGCCAGAGTAGAGTGAAGCAGGCAATTTTTGGGACATGTTTTCTAGTACGCTCCTCATGCCATGGAGGTGAGCAGTGCGGTCCTAGAAAGGGCTGCTCAGTCGCTCAGGGGTCTGCCGGACTCCAACGCTGCTTCAGTCCCGTTGCAGAACGACCACTAGGCCTGAGCCGCCTACGTGTAGGTTCCTGACTACAGCTGCCAGTGTATCCTCACCTGCTGATCCGTCATTTCCCCATCGCCGTAGGACTTTAGGTAGTTTGAGTTTGAGTTGTGATGTCGTGACTCGCACGTTAGGTTGATTAAAGTGCCCTGCGTCGGCCTCACTCTCTCGTCCTGATACATCAAGTCCAGTGGCACGAAGAATGTCGCCCCACTCCGGCCCCACTCCGGCTTTTCTGTCGGGGTTTACTTCCTTAGCCTTTGCTTCTCCCGAAGCTCGCGCAAGGCAGCGAGGCTATGTAACCATATAGTTGGGACCATAGACAGGTTCTACCACTCCGGGCCAGAGTGGACCTGGGAGCGATGGAAACTAAGGGGTGGCTCCACACTCCCCAAGACATTAGAACTCCCGAACCAAAGCCTTGCCACCGGATGCAGTTTAGTGTCATACCCAGGACACTCTTTGGAGCACCCTCGCAGCATGGATGCACCACGAGGGTTCACCCTATGAGATCTGTGTCCGGTTAAAGTGGAGCATTTCATAGTACACGGATAGGTAAGCCCGTGTTGCAATTGTTGGTGTATCAAGGGAAGCCTGTTTGGAAATTGTTGGTGTTTTAAAGGAAGCTTGTGTTGCACTTTTTGATGTATGGGAGCCTGTGTGGCAACGTTTAGTTTAAGTCACATGGAGCCTGTGTTGTGATTTCTTTTAAGAAGTTAATTAATTAATTTGTTTTTGGCTTGGTTTAGGGTAGGGCGGTAGGACACTGGTCGGGAAGTGTAAGTGCGATCCGAGTAATACGAATTGTGTCAATTGTTAAATTTGGGAATATTATTGGGTTTTAAGAATAAATTATTTTACAGACACAGCGTTATTCAGTTCCTTTATTTGAGACTTGAAGGTTAGTCTGACAGATGCTCAGAACGTATATACATGTAGTCATACTGTTTATATGTGTATTCACCTGTTTCGCAGTTGGTCCCTGTGTAACCACCAGTACAAATACAGGTGTAGCCGGCAGTAATAGAGGCATCTAATAAACAGGCTCCTCCATTCAAACAAGGATTTACATCACAAGGATCTGTAAAGACAATCAGAAAGCAACAAATCATGAGTCCTTCTCCCAGGACACGATGTCCCCTTGTTCGGACACTATAATCCATTGTATCGATCTTCACTTGCATGTCCGCTTGTCATCTGAGAAGATCGTACTGGTATCGTAAAGATAGAGATTGCATGCAAAGCGTGTGCTTCACAGAGGAAACGCAGTGATGCAAATTTAATTTGTTGCACGACCTCTACTCACCTACACGCATCTCCCGGATACATGTCTAAGGTATCCCACTTTGGAGGTGCGAAGGCTTACCTGCACTGCAAATGGCAGATTCAAAGTATTTTCGTCTATACAAATGATGATGTCTCATCCCGTGCGATTTGAAACTCTTAACCTAAAAGAACCATCCTTATCAGAACGCACATGTAGTAATGATGTTTTAATGTTTATTCACCCGTTTTGCAGTTGGTCCCTGTATAACCAGATGTACAATTACAAGTGTAGCCCGCAGTAACGGAGGAATCTATTTTACAAGCTCCTCCATTCACACAGGGGTTGGTATTACAAGGATCTGTGAAGAGAATCAGAAAGAAACAAATCATGAGATCTGTATCTTCTCCCTGGATATGATGCCCTATTGTTCGGATCCTGTCTTTACTTGCATGTTCTTGTCCGCTTGCCAGCGAGCATATGAGAAGTAGTGATGTGATCGAAATGCTAGGCTCTCCTAAAAGTATTTAACAGATTTCAGGAGGAACGAGATGGCAAACAAAACGTTTGCTCAATATGATAAAACAAAAGCTATGGTCAACGGGATAAACATAATAATGCAAATTCAAGTGTTTTAATGTGAATTCACCTGTTTCGCAGTTGTTCCCTGTATAACCAGCTGTACAGTTACAAGTATAGCCGACAGTGACAGAGGAATCTAGTACACAAGCTCCTCCATTCATACAAAGGTTGGGGTTGGCTTCACAGGGATCTGTGAAGAGAATCACAAAGAAACATATCATGATCTTTCTTTTCTCCCTGGACATGCTGCTCTCCATGTCCGGATCTTGCATTTCATCTTAGCATATCTTCACACTTGCTGCTTGGTCTTGTCCGCGTGTCATCTAGCATCATGAGAATATCGTACTGGGATCGAAATATATTTTGCATATTTCAAAGGTACTCAGATGGCAAACAAAAGCTATGGTCAACAGGAAAAACAACATGATGCATATTAAATTTGTTGCATATACATCGCTTACTTGATTTAATGTCTTAATTGCACAGGCCTGTGAGTGACTTTCAAGATTTCAGTACAAAAGAAGGCTATCCAATATGGGCATAGATCACCGGGGAGGGAGTGGAGGGGGTAGGGGGGGGGGGTAGGGGGTAGTAGTTGGTTGTTCCCCAACTACCAATTCATTTTTTGTTTATGTCTGTATGTTTTTATTGGTTCACAAACGTATATGGAAGTACGACCCATCTTCAGGACTACCGCCAGGTCTGAGGACTTGTCTACACAGACTGCTCTCCACATTCTCCTGTCTTGTGTCATCTACCACAAAGGTGGGATATGTATTCGAGAAGTGGCATTTAAGGTAAGTGGACGATCAAAAAAGAAGGTAGGTTTGCTTTAAGTGGACTAACATCAATAATTCAACATGCGTGCGTGGATAAATCGAACCAATATCACCCGTAAGTGTAAATGTTGCCCCTTTTCCAAGTGAATCGAGGGAAAAAAACGTCCCTCGCGTATACATGAGATCCTCCATAACTTATTAACATGCAGTCATATGTTTTAATGTGTTTTCACCTGTTTCACAGTTGGTCCCTGTGTAGCCAGCAGTACAAGTACAAGTGTAGCCGACAGCAGTAGTGACATCTAATACACAGGCTCCTCCGTTCAAACAAGGATTGTCATTGCAAGGATCTGTGAAGAGAAACAGAAACAAATCACGAGATCTTTCTCTTCTAACTGGACTTGCTGTTAATATCCAGTCTTTCATTAATATGTATCTGCACTTGCACGTTAATGTCTTTTAGGCTTCTCAAGTAGCATTTTAGAAAGATCCTGCTGGAATCGGAATGTTAAGCTCTCCAACAAGCATTTTGCAGATTTCAAAAGGATAAAGTTGGCAAACAAAACCTATTCCCATCAACTGGATAAACACAATGATGCCTATAGAAAGCGAGATATCATGAAATCTTTCTCTTCTCCATGGATATGCTTCTTCATTGTTTGTCTGCATTTTGCAGATTTCAAAAGGATAAAAATGGCTAACAAAAACGTATTTGCCATCAACAGGAGAAACACAATTCAGCTTGTTCCAAGGTATCCCACTTTGGAGGTACGACGGCTTATCTGCGCTGCAAATGGCAGATTCAAAGTATTTTCGTCTATATTTCCAAATGATGATGTGTCATCCCGTGCGATTTGAAACTCTTAACCTAAAAGAGCCATCCTTATCAGAACGCACATGTAGTAATGATGTTTTAATGTTTATTCACCCGTTTCGCAGTTGGTCCCTGTATAACCAGACGTACAATTACAAGTGTAGCCCGCAGTAACGAAGGAATCTATTTTACAAGTTCCTCCATTCATACAGGGGTTGGTATTACAAGGATCTGTGAAGAGAATCAGAAAGAAAGAAAGAAATCATGAGATATGTATTTTCTTGTATCTTGTATGTTATTATCCGCTTGCCAACGAGCATTTGTGAAGGTCGTGATGGGATCGAAATGCTAGACTTTCCTTTAAGCATTTTACATATTTCAGGAGGAAAGAGATGGCAAACAAAACCTTTCGTCAACATGGGAAAACAAAAGATATAGTCAACTGGATAAACATAATGATGCAAATTCAAGTGTTTTAATGTGAATTCACCTGTTTCGCAGTTGTTCCCTGTATAACCAGCTGTACAATTACAAGTGTAGCCGACAGTGACAGTGGAATCTAGTACACAAGCTCCTCCATTCATACAAAGGTTGGGGTTGGCGTCACAGGGATCTGTGAAGAGAATCACAAAGAAACATATCATGATCTTTCTTTTCTCCCTAGACATGCTGCTCTCCATGTCCGGATCTTGCATTTCATTTTTGCATATCTTCACACTTGCTGCTGGGTCTTGTCCGCGTGTCATCTAGCATCATGCGAATATCGTACTGGGATCGAAATGTATTTTGCAGATTTCAAAGGTATTCAGATGGCAAACAAAAGCTATGGTCAACAGGAAAAACAACATGATGCATTTTAAATTTGTTGCATATACATCGCTTACTTTACTTAATATCTTTATTGCACAGGCCTGTGAGGGACTTTCAAGAATGCAGTACAAAAGAAGGCTATCCAATGTTGGCATAGATCACCGGGGAGGGAGTGGAGGGGGGGGGGGGGGTTGGGGGGTGGGTAGGTGGTAGTAGTTGGTTGGTCCCCAACTACCAATTCATTTTGTTTATGTCTGTATGTTGTTCTTGGTGCACAAACGTATATGGAAGTACGACCCATCTTCAAGACTACCGCCAGGTCTACACTGCTCCCCACATTCTCCTGTCTTGTGTCATCTACCACAAAGGTGGGATATGTATTCGAGAAGTGGCATTTAAGGTAAGTGTACGATCAAAAAAGAAGGTAGGTTTGCTTTAAGTGGACTAACATCAATAATTCAACATGCGTGCGTGGATAAATTCAACCAATATCTCCCGTAAATGTTAATGTTGCCCTTTTCCAAGGGAATCGTCCCTCGCGTATACGTGAGATCCCCATAACGTATTAACATGCAGTCATATGTTTTAATGTGTATTCACCTGTTTCACAGTCGGTCCCTTTGTAGCCAGCAGTACAATTACAAGTGTAGCCGACAGCAGTAGTGACATTTAATACACAGGCTCCTCCGTTCAAACAAGGATTGTCATTGCAAGGATCTGTGAATAGAAACAGAAACAAATCACGAGATCTTTCTCTTCTTACTGGATATGCTTCTTCATTGTTTGGATCCCGTCTTCCGTTAATGTGCACTTGCATGTTCTTGTCCGCTTGTCATGTAGCATTCAAGAAAGATCCCGTTTGGATCAATGTGCCAGTCTCTCCTGTAAGAATTCTGAATATTTCTATAGGATCGTAAAGATCTCCTTTTTGGAGGTACAATGGTCATTTCTGTACTGCAAAAGGCAGTTTCAAAGTACATCCGTCTAATTTGTGTTCCAATTATTGGTCTACACCCCGTGTGATCTGTTGCTACTGACCCAAAGCGCGCATCTATCCTCCGAAAATATTTACACGTAGGCTTATGTATATGTATTCACCTGTTTCACAGTTTGTCCCTGTGTAGCCAGCAGTACAAGTACAAGTATAGCCGGTAGTGGTAGTAGTAGTGGCATCTAATACACAGGCTCCTCCGCTCAAACAAGGATTGCCATTGCAAGGATCTGTGAAGAAAACAGAAACAAGGCATGGAATATTTCTCTTCTCAGTGGACATGCGGCTTGTCAAGTCGCATTTTAGAAAGATCCTGCTGGAATCGGAATGTTAGGGATCTGTGAAGAGAATCACAACGAAACATATCATGATCTTTCTTTTCTCCCTGGACATGCTGCTCTCCATGTCCGGATCTTGCATTTCATCTTTGCATATCTTCACACTTGCTGCTGGGTGTTGTCCGCGTGTCATCTAGCATCATGAGAATATCGTACTGGGATCGAAATGTATTTTGCAGATTTCAAAGGTATTCAGATGGCAAACAAAAGCTATGGTCAACTGGAAAAACAACATGATACATATTACAAATATGGAAAAACAACATGATACATATTAAATGGGGCTCAATGTTGTCGACCTCCTCGTGGTGAGCCCTGGTAACTGATTCTTCAGGCGAACGACAACAACCAGAGACAGCAGCAGCAGCTACAGCTACAGTCTAAACTTCCAACTCACTGCATCAGCCACACATCCACATCATGCAATCTGGTGCCAACCCAGAACACGTGCCCTTTTCAGGGCAGGCGTCGCAAGATGTCATAAGGGACGGCATCACTGTGCTACACCTGAATGTGGAAGGTCTTACCAAGGCCAAGACATCGATCATCGAGCATTTAGTACAAGCTCATAAACCTACCGCCATCCTTCTTCAAGAAACCCACATGAGTGTCAGCTCCCGACTCAAAATTCCCGGTTTCACCTTGGCCGCCTCTACAGAGAGTGACATCCATGGGATAGCCACCTTCGTCAGGAGCTCTGCAAGGTGGACAGCGATTGCTACCTCCCCTCAAAACTCTGCAGTGGAATGGACAGCTACCAAAATCGAAGGCGTGTCCACCATTAATATATACAAGCCCCCTACAACCCGGCTCCTCGCAGACACTATCCCTGCCTTTGACTCGTCCTGCATCTACGCTGGCGACTTCAACTGCCGAAGCACTACCTGGGGATACAGCTCAACAAACCCAGACGGAGCAGCACTCGAGGACTGGGCCTCAGTGTCCGGTGTGCAACTCTTGTTTGACCCCAAGCAACCAGACAGCTTCCACTCCGGAAGATGGAACACCACCCCAAACCCCGACCTTGCATTTGCAAAACTCAACGGCCCCTCACCTCACCGCACTATTCTGGAACCCTTTCCCAGGTCCCAGCATAGGCCATCACTGATCACTCCAGACAACCCAATTGAACCAATACCTACCAAACCTGTGAAGAGGTGGAACTTCCTCAAGGTTAGATGGAACCAGTTCACAAACCTGGTGGACTCAGGAACAGATATTAAACCTTCCCTCTCCATCCTCCTCCAACCCCGACCTTGCCTACTCTGCCTTCTGCAAACTCACCATCAGGGCAGCAAAGAAGGCCATCCCTCGCGGCTTCCGCCGGCGGTACATACCCAACTGGGATGAGGAGTGCGACACACACTACAATGAATACCTGCATGCTGAACCCGGCGAAGAGGCAGCCTCAAAAGCATCAGACCTGACAGAGTGCCTTGACAAAAAGCGCAGAGAGCGATGGGAGGAAACAGTCCAAGGCATCGACTTCGGCCACTCCAGCAGAATGGCCTGGAAGTCCTTCAACCGCCTCACAGGCAGAAGCTCCAGACCAACATAATGCCCTGTATCAGCCAACTCAATCGCTGAACAACTTCTCGCGAATGGCCGATTCACGGACACTGCAAAAGGCCACACCCGTTCCGTCAAGCAGGAAACCACAAACCTCTGGCAAGCCCCAGGAGCAGATGGCCACATGACAACACCCTTCACATCTGAGGAGCTCTCCACTGCCATCGGACAACTGAAGAGCGGGAAAGCCCAAGGGCCAGACAACATCCCACCAGAATTCTTGCTACACTGTGGCCAAAACTGTCAGAACTGGCTCAAGGAGTTCTACTCTTCCTGCCTCAACAGGCTAGCAATACCCAAGATCTGGCGAAGGGCCACAATCATTGCCCTACCCATACCCAACAAACCAACAGACAACCACAAGAATTACCGCCCAATCTTACTTCTCTGCGTTCCATTCAAGATCCTGGAGCGACTCCTCCTGGCCCGCCTGGACCCCACCATAGACCCCCAACTACCCGACAAACAAGCAGGATTCCGCCGCGGACGCAGCACCGTCCACCAAATCGTAAAGCTGACGAACGACATCGAACTACTATACTATGTCGGGAACGCCAGAAAGGCGTCACGAGCCAAACAACGAATCATCTCCCTCCATACATCCCGATCCAGCATGCAGGAGCGCAGCTCTTCGGCACTGGTGAAAGCCGGTATCATTCTTGAGCTGGTCCACGAAGGTGAGATGCCTCCTTCCCCGAGTGGTATAGCCTTGCTTTGGCTCCCACAAGATGGTCGTGCAGGCAGACAGCTCAGGATGCCGGACACAGTGTCCAGCTAGCTTCAGTCGCCGCTCTCGGATCTTTTCTGATACTCTTGGCATTCCTGCATAGAGATCTATGTTCTTCATGTGGCTAAGCCATGACACATCTTGGGCTGTCCGCAGCATACGGGTGTAGCAGCCATCCAGGGACTTCTCCATCTTGGAAGTGAGGGTCCAACTTTCTGCTCCGTACAGTAGTACCGACTCAACCGTTGACACGAATAGTGACCTCTTGAGCGTGTTGCTGAGGGCAGACGTCCAAACCTTCTTCATTTTGTGAAGTACGGACCACGCCTGTCCCCGTCTGGTTCTGAGGTCCTTCTCGCTGGAGTCCATGTAGGCACCAAGGTACTTGAAATCACCCACTACCTTGAGCAGCTTGTTTTCTCTCGTGTGGACAATTGAGCAGTCAGTGTTGTATGCGAGAACATTCGTCTTCCTAGAGTTGAGATGGAGACTGATCTTAAGACACTCGTCTTCTACTACCAATAGGAGGGCACGTGCTTGCTCCACTGTGTCAGAGACCAGCACGATGTCGTCGGAAAATCCCAGGTCAGTGATAACCACAGGTACTCGTCGGCTCCTACGTGGAACCAGGGTGCATGTTCTTGTCCGCTTGTCATGTAGCATTCAAGAAAGATCCCGTTTGGATCAATGTGCCAGTCTCTCCTGTAAGAATTCTGAATATTTTTATAGAATCGTGAAGATCTCCTTTTTGGAGGTACAATGGTCATTTCTGTTCTGCAAAAGGCAGTTTCAAAGTACATCCGTCTAATTTGTGTTCCAATTATTGGTCTACACCCCGTGTGATCTGTTGCTACTGACCCAAAGCGCGCATCTATCCTCCGAAAATATTTACACGTAGGCTTATGTATATGTATTCACCTGTTCCACAGTTTGTCCCTGTGTAGCCAGCAATACAAGTACAAGTATAGCCGGTAGTGGTAGTAGTAGTGGCATCTAATACACAGGCTCCTCCGCTCAAACAAGGATTGCCATTGCAAGGATCTGTGAAGAAAACAGAAACAAGGCATGGAATATTTCTCTTCTCAGTGGACATGCGGCTTGTCAAGTCGCATTTTAGAAAGATCCTGCTGGAATCGGAATGTTAGGCTCTCCTACAAGCATTTTGCAGATTTCAAAAGGATAAAGTTGGCTAACAAAAACGTATTTGCCATCAACAGGAGAAACACAATTCAGCTTGTTCCAAGGTATCCCACTTTGGAGGTACGACGGCTTATCTGCACAGCAAATGGCAGATTCAAAGTATTTCCGTCTATCCAAATGATGATGTGTCATCCCGTGCGATTTGACACTCTAAACCTAAAAGAACCATTCTTAACAGAACGCACATGTAGTAATGATGTTTCAATGTTTATTCACCCGTTTCGCAGTTGGTCCCCGTATAACCAGATGTACACATACAAGTGTAGCCCGCAGTAACGGAGGAATCTATATTACAAGTTCCTCCAGTCATACAGGGGTTGGTATTACAAGGATCTGTGAAGAGAAACAGAAAGAAAGAAATCATTAGATCTGTATCTTCTTGTATCTTGTATGTTCCTATCCGCTTGCCAACGAGCATTTGTGAAGGTCGAGATGGGATCGAAATGCTAGCCTTTCCTTTAAGCATTTTACATATTTCAGGAGGAAAGAGATGGAAAACAAAACCTTTGGTCACCATGAGAAAACAAAAGATATAGTCAACGGGATAAACATAATGATGCAAATTCAAGTGTTTTAATGTGAATTCATCTGTTTCGCAGTTGGTCCCTGTATAACCAGCTATACAATTACAAGTATAGCCGACAGTGACAGTGGAATCTAGTACACAAGCTCCTCCATCCATACAAAGGTTGGGGTTGGCGTCACAGGGATCTGTGAAGAGAATCACAACGAAACATATCATGATCTTTCTTTTCTCCCTGGACATGCTGCTCTCCATGTCCGGATCTTGCATTTCATCTTTGCATATCTTCACACTTGCTGCTGGGTGTTGTCCGCGTGTCATCTAGCATCATGAGAATATCGTACTGGGATCGAAATGTATTTTGCAGATTTCAAAGGTATTCAGATGGCAAACAAAAGCTATGGTCAACTGGAAAAACAACATGATACATATTACAAATATGGAAAAACAACATGATACATATTAAATGGGGCTCAATGTTGTCGACCTCCTCGTGGTGAGCCCTGGTAACTGATTCTTCAGGCGAACGACAACAACCAGAGACAGCAGCAGCAGCTACAGCTACAGTCTAAACTTCCAACTCACTGCATCAGCCACACATCCACATCATGCAATCTTGTGCCAACCCAGAACACGTGCCCTTTTCAGGGCAGGCGTCGCAAGATGTCATAAGGGACGGCATCACTGTGCTACACCTGAATGTGGAAGGTCTTACCAAGGCCAAGACATCGATCATCGAGCATTTAGTACAAGCTCATAAACCTAACCTACCGACAGCTCCCGACTCAAAATTCCCGGTTTCACCTTGGCCGCCTCTACAGAGAGTGACATCCATGGGATAGCCACCTTCGTCAGGAGCTCTGCAAGGTGGACAGCGATTGCTACCTCCCCTCAAAACTCTGCAGTGGAATGGACAGCTACCAAAATCGAAGGCGTGTCCACCATTAATATATACAAGCCCCCTACAACCCGGCTCCTCGCAGACACTATCCCTGCCTTTGACTCGTCCTGCATCTACGCTGGCGACTTCAACTGCCGAAGCACTACCTGGGGATACAGCTCAACAAACCCAGACGGAGCAGCACTCGAGGACTGGGCCTCAGTGTCCGGTGTGCAACTCTTGTTTGACCCCAAGCAACCAGACAGCTTCCACTCCGGAAGATGGAACACCACCTCAAACCCCGACCTTGCATTTGCAAAACTCAACGGCCCCTCACCTCACCGCACTATTCAGGAACCCTTTCCCAGGTCCCAGCATAGGCCATCACTGATCATCACAGACAACCCAATTGAACCAATACCTACCAAACCTGTGAAGAGGTGGAACTTCCTCAAGGTTAGATGGAACCAGTTCACAAACCTGGTGGACTCAGGAACAGATATTAAACCTTCCCTCTCCATCCTCCTCCAACCCCGACCTTGCCTACTCTGCCTTCTGCAAACTCACCATCAGGGCAGCAAGAAGGCCATCCCTCGCGGCTTCCGCCGGCGGTACATACCCAACTGGGATGAGGAGTGCGACACACACTACAATGAATACCTGCATGCTGAACCCGGCGAAGAGGCAGCCTCAAAAGCATCAGACCTGACAGAGTGCCTTGACAAAAAGCGCAGAGAGCGATGGGAGGAAACAGTCCAAGGCATCGACTTCGGCCACTCCAGCAGGGATGGCCTGGAAGACCTTCAACCGCCTCACAGGCAGAAGCTCCAGACCAACATAATGCCCTGTATCAGCCAACTCAATCGCTGAACAACTTCTCGCGAATGGCCGATTCACGGACACTGCAAAAGGCCACACCCGTTCCGTCAAGCAGGAAACCACAAACCTCTGGCAAGCCCCAGGAGCAGATGGCCACATGACAACACCATTCACATCTGAGGAGCTCTCCACTGCCATCGGACAACTGAAGAGCGGGAAAGCCCAAGGGCCAGACAACATCCCACCAAAATTCTTGCTACACTGTGGCCAAAAATGTCAGAACTGGCTCAAGGAGTTCTACTCTTCCTGCCTCAACAGGCTAGCAATACCCAAGATCTGGCGAAGGGCCACAATCATTGCCCTACCCATACCCAACAAACCAACAGACAACCACAAGAATTACCGCCCAATCTCACTTCTCTGCGTTCCATTCAAGATCCTGGAGCGACTCCTCCTGGCCCGCCTGGACCCCACCATAGACCCCCAACTACCCGACCAACAAGCAGGATTCCGCCGCGGACGCAGCACCGTCCACCAAATCGTAAAGCTGACGAACGACATCGAACTACTATACTATGTCGGGAACGCCAGAAAGGCGTCACGAGCCAAACAACGAATCATCTCCCTCCATACATCCCGATCCAGCATGCAGGAGCGCAGCTCTTCGGCACTGGTGAGGCCCGTATCTTTCTTGAGCTGGTCCACGAAGGTGAGATGCCTCCTTCCCCGAGTGGTATAGCCTTGCTTTGGCTCCCACAAGATGGTCGTGCAGGCAGACAGCTCAGGATGCCGGACACAGTGTCCAGCTAGCTTCAGTCGCCGCTCTCGGATCTTTTCTGATACTCTTGGCATTCCTGCATAGAGATCTATGTTCTTCATGTGGCTAAGCCATGACACATCTTGGGCTGTCCGCAGCATACGGGTGTAGCAGCCATCCAGGGACTTCTCCATCTTGGAAGTGAGGGTCCAACTCTCTGCTCCGTACAGTAGTACCGACTCAACCGTTGACACGAATAGTGACCTCTTGAGCGTGTTGCTGAGGGCAGACGTCCAAACCTTCTTCATTTTGTGAAGTACGGACCACGCCTGTCCCCGTCTGGTTCTGAGGTCCTTCTCGCTGGAGTCCATGTGGGCACCAAGGTACTTGAAATCACCCACTACCTTGAGCAGCTTGTTTTCTCTCGTGTGGACAATTGAGCAGTCAGTGTTGTATGCGAGAACATTCGTCTCCCTAGAGTTGAGATGGAGACCGATCTTAAGACACTCGTCTTCTACTACCAATAGGAGGGCACGTGCTTGCTCCACTGTGTCAGAGACCAGCACGATGTCGTCGGCAAATCCCAGGTCAGTGATAACCACAGGTACTCGTCGGCTCCTACGTGGATCCAGGGTGAAGCCAAGCTCTTCCTCGCGACCGTCAATGGCCTTCCTCAGCGCGTAGTCTAGAACCACGATTTAAGAGGAATGGAGAAAGAGTGTCACCTTGCAGCACTCCTGCTGAGATGTCGAACAGCTCTGTGACCCCGTCGGGCGTGATAACCCTTGCCCGGGTGTTTGCGTAGGATGCTGAGATTGCCTGTACCAGCTTTTCTGGCATTCCGTACGCCCTGAGGATGCTCATCATCTTGCCCGGATGGATAGAGTCGAAGGCCTTTCGGAAGTCAATAAAGGTGAGGACTGCTGGAAGATGTTTGCTCTTAACACCTTCAATGATCCTCCGCAGAGCTATGATCTGGCTCACCGTTGATCTCTTCTGGCGAAACCCGTTCTGCGTAGGTCTTAGGAGTGGGTCGAGCGCAGGCCGAATCCGGTTGAGCAACATCCGGTTGAAGGTTTTTGCAGTGATAGAGCTGAGACTGATTCCACGGTAGTTGTCAGTAATTGTGAGATCGCCCGTCTTTGGTACTGGGATGATGTTGAGAATGTCCCATTGCTCCGGTAGTTCCCCCTTCTCATATGCGTTGTTTATGAAGTCTAGTACTAGATCATCTATGGGAATGTATTTCAGAACCTCCGGGACAACACCATCTACTCCACAGCTCTTTCCACCTTTGAGCATCCCCTTCGTCCTAACGTACTCCTCCTGTGTGAAGGGACCGTCATCGATGTCCAGATCCTCAAAAACTTGTTCCACCTCTGCCTGGTCATCAAGCACCACCGGTTCAGCCCCGAGAAGTTTCTTGAAGTGGTTGAACCATGCCTCAACTCGTTTCTCGCTGGACTCACCCTTGACTTGAGAGGGATTGGAGGGCTTCCTGCCAGTGATCTCATTTATAAGCTTCCAGCTCATACTATGCTTCTGGTTTATCTGAGCTTTTTCCACTTGTCTGATTTTCTTGGCCAGCTCCTCTTCCTCTACCAGGACGACATCGAAGACAGCTTCGAAAATCGTCACAAAGCGGGCGTTGTTCTGGTAGACCTCACCGCGGCTTATGACACCGTCTGGCACCAGGGCCTTACCTTGAAGCTCCTCCGGAGTGTTCCAGACCGCCACCTTGTACGGTTCATATGTACTATCCTCTCCAACCGCAGCTTTATACTGAAGACAAGCGATTGGCAGGCCAGCCGCCCTCGGCGCCTCAAAAATGGAGTCCCCCAAGGATCAGTATTGGCCCAATTGCTTTTCAACCTGTACATCAGCGATCTGCCCTCCACAACATCAAGGCAGTACGGATACGCAGACGACCTCGCCCTCTTACACTCAGACAGATACTGGACAACAGTAGAGGAGACCCTTACCTCAGACATGTCACAAATAGCAGGGTACCTGAAAACGTGGAGACTGAAACTAAGTGTTGCAAAAACAACCTCCACAGCGTTCCATCTCAATACCAAGGAGGCCCGCCGCCAACTCACAGTCAACGTCAACGGGTCACCCCTGCCGCACAACCCTACTCCCACATACCTCGGAGTGAAACTGGATAGGCAGCTGACGTACAAACAACACCTTGAAGCGTTGCGCGCCAAAGTCTCCTCCAGGAATAACCTCCTACGCCGACTAGTAGGCTCGTCTTTGGGAACAACCGCTTCCACCTTAAGAACCGGCGCCCTCGCCCTTGTGTACAGTGCGGCAGAATATGCCTCTCCAGCATGGAGTCGCAGTGCACATGTCAGGAAACTCGACACCACCCTCAACGAGACCATGAGGATTGTCACCGGCTGCCTGAAACCCACCCCAACGGAGCTCCTCCCGGTACTATCTGGCATCGCACCAGCCGCCCTACGCAGGGAAAACCACACACACAGACTTGTGAGTAAGGCCTCGCAGGATCCAACACATCTCTTGCACAAGCTTGTTGCAGACTCCCAAGACCTTGGTCGCCAACGCCTACCTTCCTGGCGCCCGTTCTCCCGCCACCCAGCAACTCTTGGTGGACCCCAACACACTTGAAGCATGGAGATCCAGCTGGCAGGAGACCCCCGACCCCTCAACTTTCAGTCGACCCAAACACAAGCCTACCACCGGGCGCTGACCTTCCTCGGAAGAACTGTTCAACACTAAACCGGATACGGACGGGTGTTGGCCGATTCAACGCCAACATGCACCGCTGGGGTCTGCGCCCATCAGCAGCCTGCCCATGCGGAAGCCGAGGAACAGACCGCCCACCACATCATCCACGAGTGCCCCATCTTCCCCCCACCCAATGACCTGGACCTCGATAATCTCAGGCCTGAAACAGTGAGCTGGCTGCAGCGGCTGAGCGACATTGCCTAGCTGCCTCATACGAAAGAAGAAGAAGATACATATTAAATTTGTTGCATATACATCGCTTACTTGACTTTATGTCTTTATTGCACAGGCCAATGACTTTCAAGATTGCAGTACAAAAGAAGGCTATCCGATATGGGCATAGATCACCGGGGAGGGAGGGGGGGGGGGGGTAGGGGGTTGTGGTTGGTTGGTCCCCCACTACCAATTCATTTTTTGTTTATGTCTGTTTGTTTTTATTGGTTCACAAACGTATATGGAAGTACGAGACACCTTCAGGACTACCGCCAGGTTTGAGGACTTGTCTACACTGTTCTCCACATTCTCCTGTCTTGTGTCATCTACCACAAAGGTGGGATATGTATTCGAGAAGTGGCATTTAAGGTAAGTGTACGATCAAAAAAGAAGGTAGGTTTGCTTTAAGTGGACTAACACCAATAATTCAACATGCGTGCGTGGATAAATCGAACCAATATCACCCGTAAATTTGAAAATGTTGCCCCTTTTCCAAGTGAATCGAGGAAAAAAAAACGTCCCTCGCGTATACATGAGATCCTCCATAACGTATTAACATGCAGTCATATGTTTTAATGTGTTTTCACCTGTTTCACAGTTGGTCCCTGTGTAGCCAGCAGTACAAGTACAAGTGTAGCCGACAGCAGTAGTGTCATCTAATACACAGGCTCCTCCGTTCAAACAAGGATTGTCATTGCAAGGATCTGTGAAGAGAAACAGAAACAAATCACGAGATCTTTCTCTTCTCACTGGACTTGCTGTTAATATTCAGTCTTTCATTAATATGTATCTGCACTTGCATGTTAATGTCTTTTAGGCTTGTCAAGTAGCATTTTAGAAAGATCCTGCTGGAATCGGAATGTTAAGCTCTCCAACAAGCATTTTGCCGATTTCAAAAGGATAAAGTTGGCAAACAAAACCTATTCCCATCACCTGGATAAACACAATGATGCCTAGAGAAAGCGAGATATCATGAAATCTTTCTCTTCTCCATGGATATGCTTCTTCATTGTTTGGATCCTGTCTTCCATTAATGTGCACTTGTATGTTCTTGTCCGCTTGTCATGTAGCATTCAAGAAAGATCCCGTTTGGATCAATGTGCCAGTCTCTCCTGTAAGAATTCTGAATATTTGTAAACGATCATAGAGATGGCAAACAAAACATATATGGGCAACAAAAACACAATGATGTATATTCAACTTGTTGCATATGCATATCAAATAAATACATGAATGTATTATGCTCAGTGGGCCACGAGCTCTATTCACCTACATGTATCTCTCGAATCCGTGCCCAGGGTCTTCTTTTTGGAGGTACAATGGTCATTTATGTATTGCTAAATGCAGTTTCAAAGTACATCCGTCTAATTTTTGGTGTACCACCCCGTGTGATCTGTTGCTACTGACCCAAAGCGCGCATCCATCCTCCGAAAATATTTACACCTAGGCTTATGTTTTTATATGTATTCACCTGTTCCACAGTTGGTCCCTGTGTAGCCAGCAGTACAACTACAAGTATAGCCGTCAGTACTAACGCCATCTGATACTAATACACAGGCTCCTTCATTCAAACAAGGATTAACATTGCAAGGATCTGTAAAGGATAACAGAAACAGAAATGGAATCTTTCTCTTCTCATTGGACCTGCTGCTAGTATCTATTCTTGCAATAATATGTATCTGCAGTTGCATGTTTAGAGCTTGCCGGCTTGTCAAATAAAATTTCAGAAACTTAAGATCAAGCTGGGATCAGAATGCTAGGCTACCCTACAAGCATTTTGCAGATTTCAAAAGGATAGAGATGGGAAACAAACAATATTTCCTTCAACATGAGAATCACTATAATGTATTTTCAGCTTGTTTCATTTGCATTATGAATAAACACATTGGCCTAAATGTAATTATAAAGCTCAGTGGGTCATTATATTCAGCGACAATTTTATCTCGTGTCTATCCGTGCATAGAGTGTCCCATTTTGTGGATACAATGGCTTGCTTACATGTTATGGCAGGTTCTAAGTGCATTCGTCAAAATATTTCAAATTATTAGTGTTTTTCGCTATGTAATCTGTTGCTATTGACCTAAAACAACTATCTCAAGAACGTATTTACACGTAGTCTCGTGTTTTGATGTGTAATCACCTGTTGTACAGTTGGTGCCTGTGTAACCAGCAGTACAATCGCAAGTGTAGCCGCCAGCCGCCAAGTTGTCTGAATTACAGGCTCCTCCGTTCGAACAAGGATCGTCATCGCACGGAGCTGTGAAGAGAAACAAAAACAAAGCATGATATCTATCTATTCTCATTGGACATGGCTGTTCGTATCCAGTCTTGCATTGATATGTATGTGCCCTTGAATGTTAATAGCCTTTCTGCTTGCCAAGTAACATTTGAGAAAGACCCTGCTGGAGTCGAAATGTCAGGCTCTTCTACAAGCATTTTGCAGATTTCGAAAGGATAAAGTTGGCAAACAAAACTTATTGCCATCAACAGGACAAACACTATAATTCATATTCAGTTTGTTTCATATTCACTATGAATAAACATAATTTTATACATGTATTTATAATGCTCTTTGGATCATGACCTCGATTCACCTACATGAATCTCCTGCATCCGTGCCTAGAACCTCCCTTTTGGGAGTTAAAATTGCCCTTTATGTACTGCAAAGGGCACATTTAAATTGCATTTGTCTAGATATTTCCAATTAATGGTGTTTCACCCTGTGAAACTTGCTTCTGCTGGCCATGCACATAACTTACGATCATGTACTCATGTGTTTTGTTATGTATTTACTTATTTCACAGTTGGTTCCTTGGTGATAATCGCTGATACAATTACACTGGAAGCCGGGAAAGGTATTCCCATTTAATACACACTTTCCTCCGTTCTTACAAGGATCTCTATCGCACGGAGCTGTGAAGAGAAACAAAAACAAAGCATGATATCTATATATTCTCATTGGACATGGCTGTTCGTATCCAGTCTTGCATTAGTATGTATCTGCACTTGCATGTCAATATCATTTCGGCTTGTCAAGTAGCATTTTAGAAAGATCAAGCTGGAAGCGGAATGTTAGGCTCTTCTACAAGCATTTTGCAGAATTCGAAAGGATAAAGTTGGCAAACAAAACTTATTGCCATCAACAAGACAAACACTATAATGCATATTCAGTTTGTTTCATATTCACTATGAATAAACATATACATGTATTTATAATGCTCTTTTGATCATGACCTCGATTCACCTACATGAATCTCCTGCATCCGTGCCTAGAACCTCCCTTTTGGGAGTTAAAATTGCCCTTTATGTACTGCAAAGGGCACATTTAAATTGCATTTGTCTAGATATTTCCAATTAATGGTGTTTCACCCCGTGAAACTTGCTTCTGCTGGCCATGCACAGAACTTACGATCATGTACTCATGTGTTTTGTTATGTATTTACTTATTTCACAGTTGGTCCCTGTGTAATGAACGGTGGTACAATTACACTTGTAGCCGGTAGCAGAATTGACATCTAATACACAGGTTCCTCCGTACAAACAAGAAATGTCATTGCAAGGATCTGTGAAGAGAAACAGAAACAAATCACGAGATATTTCTCTTCTCACTGGACATGCTGTTAATATCCAGTCTTGGATTAATATGTGTCTGCGCTTGCATGTTAATAGCTATTCGGCTTTTCAAGTAGCATTTGTAGAAAGGGCCTGCTGGAGTCGGAATTCAAGGCTCACCTTATACAAACATTTTGCAGATTTCAAAAGGATCAAGTTGCCAAACAAAACCTATTGCCATCAACAGGAGAAACACAATGATGCATATTAAGTTTGTTTTAAGTTTGTTTCATATGTACTATGATTAAACATACATAAGTAATTATATGCTTTGTGGGTCATGACCTCGATTCACCTACATAATTACATTCCTGGAATGCGTGCCTGGAGTCTCACAATTGTGCGGTACCTTGGCCCTTTACTTACTGTAAATGGCAGTTTCAACGTACACCCATCTGTATATTTTCAATTTGCTTCTGCTTACCTTAAACAAACATTCACAGAACGTATTTTCATGTAGTCGTGAGTTTTAATATGTGTTCCCCTATTTCACAGTTGATCCCTGGCAGTTTCAAAGTGCTTACATCTAGATATTTCCAATTATGGTTGTGTCAGCCAATGAGATTTGTTTTTGCTGACCCAAAGCAAACATCCTCGGAACGTATTTTCTTGGACGCTTGTGTTTTTCTATTTTATTCACCTGTTCCACAGTTGGTCCCTGTGTAGCCAGCAGTACAATTACAAGTGTATCCGGCAGTAGAAGTGGCATCTTATTATTATTCAGTTTGTTTCATATTCACTATGAATAAACATATACATGTATTTATAATGCTCTTTGGATCATGACCTCGATTCACCTACATGAGTCTCCTGCATCCGTGCCTAGAACCTCCCTTTTGGGAGGTAAAATTGCCCTTTATGTACTGCAAAGGGCACATTTAAATTGCATTTGTCTAGATATTTCCAATTAATGGTGTTTCACCCCGTGAAACTTGCTTCTGCTGGCCATGCACAGAACTTACGATCATGTACTCATGTGTTTTGTTATGTATTTACTTATTTCACAGTTGGTCCCTGTGTAATGAACGGTGATACAATTACACTTGTAGCCGGTAGCAGAATTGACGTCTAATTCACACTCTCCTCCGTACAAACGTATCCTCCATAACGTATTAACATGCAGTCATATGTTTTAATGTGTTTTCACCTGTTTCACAGTTGGTCCCTGTGTAGCCAGCAGTACAAGTACAAGTGTAGCCGACAGCAGTAGTGTCATCTAATACACAGGCTCCTCCGTTCAAACAAGGATTGTCATTGCAAGGATCTGTGAAGAGAAACAGAAACAAATCATGAGATCTTTCTCTTCTCACTGGACATGCTGTTCGAATCTAATGTTGCATTGATATGTATCTGCACTTTCATATTAATATATTTTCGGCTTGTCAAGTAGCATTTTAGAAAGATCCTGCTGGTATCGGAACGCCAGGCTCTCCATTCAAATTGATAAAGATCAAACAAAAGCTATTGCCATCAACATGAGAAACACAATGATGCATATTAAGTTTGTTTCATTTGCAGTATGAATACACATATGAGCATTTTCACTGTAACACCCGTTACATTTAATGGGTACGCTCCTTTATTTTCCATCCTCTGGTTATAAGAGTAACTTGAATTTTGTGTTCATCTTTTGTATTTTAATACTTTTTAATGCATGATGAAGTGCTACGATTATTCATTATTTTTCCTGAAGAATCCCTTCGATTCCAAAGCATAATTGAGCCAACTTAAGATCCAAAACTTACAGAATCTCCTCAAATGTTGAAGCACAGAAAGCCCAGCCTATGATAACTTGTCATACTTACACAATATATTATCTGCACTATACGGCCACTACCGACATAGATACACATCTAGAAAATACTTGATTTTGGTGATTTTAGAATGCTATTTGCTATTTCAATTCAGATTCACTGCATAGACGGGCTGAAGCTGAATCAATATTTTGTTTTCTCAGTCTTTTTTATGTCACGTATTCACCTAATTCACAGTTATCCCCTGAATAACCAGCAGGACAATCACAGCTGTACATAGTAGTATCCGAGGTATTTACTGTACACGTTCCTCCATGCAAACACGGGATGGTAGTAGTACAGACGTCTGCGAATTGAATCAGGAACAGAAAATTATTAGATCATTATCATTTATATTTTCTTTGATACAAGGTAATTGAATATTGAATTTATTACACAAACGTGGCCACGTATACAATCAAAGAGGAAAATCAAAAGAGTACGCATCAGGAAACAAACTTAAATTGAAATCCCCTACAAAAGAAAAACGACTAACCGTAAGCCACTACTTTTAAACAGAAACTTCAATCCATTTGAAGGCTGAGCAAACATACTTTTGTATTTCTTTCTCAATTGTGGTACATGTATGTCTTATACAGTATAATGCAGAAACATTATTTAAGTCATTCAGAACATCAACTCAAATTACCTGCACCCACTCGTGTATCTTCACTCGCATTATTTTCCCCACTTATCATCTAGCATTTTTAAGAAAGATCGTGCTTTAGGAACAAAACGTCAGACCGAGCTCACGTAAAGCACTTCGTAGATTTCAGAAGAATCGGGGTGGCCAACAAAACAAGTGATCAACAGAAGAAACACGATAATTCACATTATGTTTATTACATCTGTGTCATACCACCAATAGAGGCGCTCTATTATCTTCCAGAATGGCTGATTAAACTGAGTCATAAAAGCAGACGTAGCTCTCCGTGTACCTTGTATATCTAGGCTACCTACGAACATGGTGGCAGCGGTAAATTAGTTGAATTACTACAAGCAAACACCGCTGCACAGTAGCTGAACACTTTCGAGCGATTCTGGTGTGAACTGGAGTCGGTAAACCGAAAGTTTTGAGGCCGTTTTCTATGCACGAAAATCACGTGGATTGCCCAGGAGTCCCATTGACTGTACGTGTACACTGTGACTGTATACCTCCGTGCACACAACGACACCGTGGCGACCAGACTTGCCGTGCCACTCGTGTAAGCTGTTTTTGTCCTATACATAACCTGGTGTATTATAGTTCAACCACCATGGCGGAGAACACTAGCCTTAATCCCAGGATGAACTGGAAAAATCATGATCAGTCGAATGCCATCCTCATCTTCAAACAACAATGTGCACTGTACTTCTCGGTGAAAGACACACCAGTGGCCAAACAGGTAGATCATATTCTACTCTTCATGGGTGCACAAGGGCTCCGCATATACAATTCATGGAGTCTGCCCGAGGATGAGCAGAAAAACCCTGATGTTGTGTGGGAGAAGTTCATGCAACAAATACAGCCGAAAGAGAAGTTCCGAGTGGCCAGGCTGTACCTACAGAAGTTCGCACAGAGAGACAGTGAGACAGTCGATGAATTCCTGTCCCGACTCAAACTACATGCCAAGACATGCGACTTCAAAGATGACCATGAGCTCGAAGACAGAGTGATCGAGGAATTCGTCGCAGGCGTCAGGTACACAGAGCTGCAGAAAGAGCTTCTTGCTAAAGACAAGAACCTCACTCTCCATCAAACACTCGAGTTGGGCCGTACCCATGAAACCTCCATCAACCACAAGCGCCAATTAGCCCAAGTCCAACCGAGAGACCTTGCCGTTGATGCTGTCCGTACCGGCAGAAAATGTCGCAACTGTGGAGGTTCTCACCCCTTCCGACCGAAAGACCGCTGTCCTGCATATAACGCCACATGCCACAAACGTGGCAAGCTGAATCACTGACGAAACGTGTGCCGTTCCGGTTCGACTAACCAGAGCCAGCAACCCCGTTCCAGATCCAAGTCACGGGACAAGTCCGATAAGCGTCGTCAACATCGATCCAGATCCAGAGGAGGGGCAGCAAACCAGCGTGATGTTGACTCAATCTCACAGTCAACCCAAAACACCAACCTCGAGGACGAGTTCGACCGTGCAACAGCAATGCCACGAACCTCGATCCTACGTGGTTCAAACTCCCAAAGGAAGCACCCTACGTCGCAATCGCAGACACATTCGCGACCTGGAACAGTCAAAAAAAGGGTAACCTTCAACCTTGACTCACCACAACTTACGCAGCGAGGTCCAGCTACAGTACTCCAACTCCAAATGCCCAGATGACCGCACCTACTGACAACAACTCCGGAGCCAATCAACAGCAACAATATCAAACGCGCTCTGGACGAACTGTTCGAAAACCACAATAACTAGACTTGTGAAGACTCTATCTACTTCAAGTTCCATCCAACCTGAACTCACTAATTAAGGCGTTTAATTGACACCAACATTTTCAGCACTTGATTTTATTCCAAGTGAACACTATCTTGAGTCAAATTAAGATCAATCTGCATTGATTATGTTTTGCTACATCATTTTGCGATCAAAACTTGTTTTTGTTTTTTCACGAACAAACGTTTGCTATAAAGACTGCTAAATCACCACCTTTTTTCTTGGGACACTGCAATTTAAAGCACAATCCAAAACTCTAAACACTCTATTGCTACTTTATTACTGGACACGTTCAATTTTGGAGATTTCATTCAGTTTATTTCTTCTTTTTTTTCTCTAATAAATCACTCCTAAATGATAAATAACTTGTGTTTGGAACCAGGAGAAAAAATAATTGCAATCATTTTTTTTTTCAAACAAAACAAAAAGGAGGATGTCATACCACCAATAGAGGGCGCTCTATTATCTTCCAAGATGGCTGATTAAACTGAGTCATAAAAGCAGACGTAGCTCTCCGTGTACCTTGTATATTTAGGCCACCTACTAACAATCTGCATAAATTTATTGAAGCCGCTTGGGTCACGACTCCACCCCCACCCCATGTTTTATGAATATGTTTGTTTTTGGTCAAAATGTTGTTGTTTTTTATTATGTATTTACCTATTTGACAGTTGAACCCCGAGTAGCCAGAATCACAATTACAGGTATATGTATCCAGGGAGGTTGATTCTTCGCAAGTTCCTCGACCTAAACAAGGGTCACCATTAGCAATACAATCAGCTGTAAAGAGAATAAAACAGAATAATATTATGGGATAATTCTTGACACCCTGGAAACAATGCATCCAGTTCTTCCGACCCTCTCATTCATGTATGTGTGTGTGTTTCTTTACATGCATTTTGTCATCCTGTATTTTAGCCTTTATCAGGGATCCTGGTATTTGTCCGAAAAGCCAGACCCTCCAAACCCCAAGCATTTTTCAGATTTCAAGAGGATAGGCCTACAGATGGCCAAAAAACAAGAGGTCAACAGGAGAAAAACGATCATGCATATTCAATGTATTGCATATGCATTATGAATCAAAATACATGTATAATGCCGTGTGGGTCACGACAAGCAACCCTTTTGCTAAGTACCCGAACAAACAAATCCACCCCGTGTATATAAATCTTCCCAAACCGACCGTATTTACTGACAGCATTTACAACACTGTTTTTCATGAAGCATCCATTTGCTTCCAAAGCCAAATCGACCCAACGTCAAATCCAAAGCTTACACCATCTCCTCATATGTTGATGTACAGAAAGCCTAGTCTGTGATAACTTGTCATAGGGCCTACTTATTGTCTTTATAAGCTGCACTACGGCCACTACCGACATAACTACAAGTCTAGAAAATACTTGATTTTTTGTGACTTTTGTTTTAGAATACAATGTCCGTTCAATTCAACTGGATGGTGGAACTGAGGGCCTGTTTGTTTCACGCAAAGGATCATGAATCCTTCGGATCCGGATCCCATTTTAGCGTACCCTGCATAGGATGTGGATCCGAAAAATGGGATCCGGATCCGCAGGATTCGTCCGAAACAAACAGGCCCTGAATTCCTTTCAAGAATGAAACAAATTCATTAAAAACATTTGTTTTTCTATGCCACGTATTACCGATTCTACAGTTTTCAAATGCGTAACCACGAGCACAAGTACATCGATACATAGTAGCATCCGTGGTATCTACTGTACACGTTCCTCCATTCACACAAGGTGTTTGAGAACAAGCATCTGTGAAGAGAATCAGAAGAAGGAAATCATGAGATACTTCTTTGCTCTTTGGACATTCTCCACTTCGTTCCTCTTATTCACTCATTTATTTGTATGTCTTGCAATTTCTTGTCATGTAGATTTTCAGAAAAATCCTGCTACGACCAAAACGCCAAGTCCTCCTTGCCCCAACGATTAATTTAGATTTTTAAATGATGGAGATGAGCATAAAAAAGGTGGCCGACAGGAGAATCATTATAATGCGGATAAAACTCACATGTTGTTTAACTTTAATTGTGGTATGGTATTATTATGTGTGGCCCCACTAACACACACCTCCACTCCGCCATCAATAGCCCTCCAAAGACCTGCGCCTTTAACTTTAAATTTCGGGGTGCGCCAGGCGTCTAGCAGTTTCAATGTTCATATATCGAGTTCTTTCCAATTTTGGTTTGCCATCCCATGACATTGTTTGATAATGTTCTGCATATTTCCCAACACTTGTACATACATGATGTATAACAATTGACATACTCAGATAGATCCTAAGGTCCGATCCTGGTATATTTTAAATAATGACATTTTTGGGGAGGGGGATCTACGCCTACATATTGCTTACATATAATTCTTTTGTCACAATAATTATGTTATTGGGCGTATTACAATAAAAAGGTCTTAAATTGTGGGTTTAAGGATGCTGACTTTCTCTCTTAGCCGGTCTTGAGTAAGACAATGAAGTAAGCCCACTTCTTTGTTAGCACCTAATGAAGAAATTCATTCCCTCGGGGTTACTGAAAACAAAAAATCAACTCCGTGACATGCTGTTGCTGAACGGTTTGTATCGCAATGGAAAATAAAATGTGAAAAATCGGACCTTAAGCTAGTCGGTATCATCATTATCATCATATTATCTGCAGGATTCAGTCTAACCATGAGAAACCACTATGTCGGCGCAAGACTATTCTGTTTAAATCTATTATTCAAGGAGCAAAGTTTTGAAATATCGATACACTTAATGATACTGTTGACCTTATACAGGGTTTCTGCTGATAACTTATTGATTTCTTTAAAAGCCATATTTCCCTGTATTAACTTACTTTTTACAGTTTTTAAGTTTTTGAAGTTTTAAAGTTTTAAAAGCTTTTGAAGTTTTAAAGTTTTAAAAGCTTTTGAAGTTTTAAAACTGTTGGTGATTTTATAATTTTATAATTTTTACTTTTAAAGTTTTGAGAATCCTCTTATTAAGGAGCTCAACAACCGTTACATCTATGGTTTGACTTCATAAAATGGAAGTTTATACCATTAACAGCTTGGCTAGGTAGTATGTGGCTTTAAATTGTGGTATCAAGTTTCATAAAATGTGGTATCGTTTGAGGAACAAAAAAAAACAAGAAAAACTTACCCACAATGCAACTGAAAAAAAGGGCCTTGGTCGTATTTTCTGCCCCCCTCCTCAAGTCCTTGATATGTATTTTGGTGAATGATTATGTGATTTTATAATTCATAATCCACTCCGAGATAAATGACATTTAGCTTAATAAAAAATAATAATAAAACGAATTTATAGAGCGCAGACAATCGCGAAAAGAATTTCACCTCAGGGCGCTTAAACAGGTATCTAAGAGAGCAAATAAAAATAGTTAAAATTGTACACCATATACTACATAACGAATTAACATTATCAAAAAGATAAAACCGGTAGAAATATACAAGATACTAAAAATATATTCATTATACGTTATCAGTTTCTAACTAACTAAAAATGCATCATCAGCTTAAACCCATTTGTTGAATTTCCTATTGGTTTTATTATTTTGTGGGGCGAAATATTACAATAATTTTGGGAATATTACACAAAAGTACTACCATAATTTGAGGTCACATAGTACCTAGAAATGTTCCCTGAGGTCTGCTCCATCAATTTCTTAAGTCAGACCTTAGAGTTGAGAAGTCGATTTTTTTCATGGTCGGGGCTCATTGAATATAATAAGGGACTATTCCAAACGAAGACAGTTTTAAGCAGGCTAGACCAACTGTCTCCAGACCGTTTAAGACCGGCTAAGACAAAAAGACAGCTTTAAGACTGTTTATTTCAATCCACCAATGACACGAACTCACCGTTTTGACATGTGACCCCTCTAATACCAACAGGGCAACTACAGTTGAAGCTCGACATGTCACTTGCCAAGATACAAGTGCCTCCATTCGAGCAAGGGTCATCATTACAACTAGCTGTAAAGGGAATAAAAAAGAGCAAGATTGTGGTATACTGTCAACTCCATCGACACAATGACCCCCCTTTTAGATCTTGTAGTATACACTCCATATAAGTATCTTTACTTGCAGATCATTTTATCACATGGTTATGATGTGTATTCACCTATTTTACATGTTGACCCTCCATAGCCAGCAGGACAATCACAGGTGTAGCTCCTTCGGTTATTTGCCACTGCACAAATTCCTCCATTCATACAAGGGTCACCATTAATAGTACAGTGAGCTGTCAAGAGAATCAGAAAAAAAAGATCATGGGGTGGTTTTTTTTTTTCTCACTCTATCAACACGTTGTCCCTTTGTATCAATTAAGTCATCGATTTATGTGTATTCTCACTTGCATGTTCTTGTCCTCTTCTCAATAGACCGATCCAGTAGGCCACGCCCACCATAGCAACGGCCAAGCAACGACGCACACGCGTGCGCGTAACGTGTCACGATCGCCAACACGCGTTGCACGCCCATCACCGAAAGCGCTTATCTCTATGGGACTCTGGTTTTGGAAAAAGTCAAAAATGTACGTTTCGTCTCTTACCAGGCCATCGAGAGTCAGAATTACAACAGTGAAAATATAAACACCATCAATCTGTAGCAGAAAGATACTGTACTTGTGAAGCTGTGCTGCATTTGCAGAGGAAGGTATTTATTGTTTTTCCCAGTTCATAAACGTAAACACAACTGTAATCAATACCGCCAGCTCCAGCATGAGATCACCAAAATGGCTGCTGCAATACACGGGTTTACACTTCTAAAAAAGCGCATGCGTGATAGTGCCTCGTTTCGAAGTCGCGATCAAAACCACCGAAGTGTAAACCCGTGTATTGTCTTCGACAATGGACGGGCTTACACTTCAAAAAGTGCGCATGCGTGGAAGTGCCTCGTTTTGAAATTGCGATAAAAATCTAAGATGGCCGCCATGGTGTAAACCCGTGTATTGGTGATCCGATTTTCGCGGCTGTGATTGGTCAATGCAAAATAGGGCGGGGCTTAATGGATCGGTCTATTGGACTTATAGCAAGATCTTACTGGGACGTAATGTGAGACCAAACACCCAATATTTTGTCAATTTTAAAAAAGATAGATATGGCCAACAAAACAGTTGGTTAACAAGAGAAACACGATAAATGCATTTTCAATTGGGCATTGCATATGCATTGTGAATAGTTATACTGATGCCATATGTGCATGCGTTTCGTCCCACAATAATTGTAATGGCTCGACCTGAGCCCGACTCGAGTTACATTATTGACTCAACTCGAGTCAATGTTATCAAATGACTCTATTCTAGCCTCTCATTAGAATGAGTCGATTCGACTTGAGCCCTCCACCCTGGCAAATATTTAGATTATATGCGTTTTTTTTTGTCCGTTTTGTAGCGCAGTGGCCGTCTGATCTGCCTTCACGCATGATGCATGCAACAAGCACACACCAACGGCACTGACTTTTTCCAACCAACTTGTAGTTTTGTACCATGTTCAACTCTTAAATAGTTGAATGTACATGTGCATGTTTATGTTTTTAACAGTGCGGTAAGTACATTCTGGTAGGTGCAGCTGAATGGTAATCGGCAGCAACGTTTTTCATTGTCAGTGGGCAATATAACACACCGTGAGATACAACAATGTTTTACATGTGATGTATTCTAATGGCACCAAAGTAAAGCGTTTAGATATATTTATTGTGGAATTCACATTATGATGTATACAGTGTGTTTCAGTGTTCAAAAACCTTAATAAGTAAGTTGAAAATTGAGGCACTCGAAAAGCAGCATTGCTTGCATGATGGCTAGTATAGTACGACTAACTATACATACCCTCATCGGCATTTTTATCAACAGATAAAACATTTCCATTAAAACTGATCTGGAGCTAGATGCGTTACAATAAACGAACACCCACATGTTTGCTCATTCGTTTTTGATGTGTACTCACCTGTTTCACAATTTGAATATGCGTAACCAGTTTCACAAGTACACTGATACATAGTAGCATCCAAGGCATCTACTACACACGTTCCTCCATTCATACAAGGGTTGGTAGTACAGACATCTGTGAAAAGAAATAGAAACATTTTTCTGATCACCTCGTCCAGTTGTAATCCTCTTCACTTGCAGGTTCTTGTTCTCCCGTGATCTATAGCCTTTAAGACATGTACTGCTTTGTTCTAAATTTATGCCCTCCTTTACTCATGAAACTACGTTGGTTTCAAAAATAGGGATGACCATCGAAAAAGGTGTTAAAAAACAGCGTATTATATATGCAACTTCTTAGAAAGGTAATATTAATAATATTATTTGCATAGTCGATTGTTGACTATTCTGTTTGTAAATTCAAGTTCCCTTCAAATCACCTGGAGTTTATTATCTTTCAGAAATATAAACATTCATTAAAATGAAACTGTCCTATGTTATGGTTTGTATTCACCTGTTTCACATGTGGCCCCTTCATAGCCTGCAGCACAGATACAAATGTAGCTCATCATGTCATCTGCCTTTGTACAATTCCCTCCATTCAAACAGGGGTTAGTATTCTCATCACAAAAAGCTGCAAAGAGAATTTGATAGAAAATATGAATTCTTAACACCCTCAACAGTCTCAGCCACTTTGTTCGTATCCAATAATCAATTTCCAAGTATTCACAGATGTATGTTCGTTGTCAAAATGTGTTTGATGTGCATTCACCTGTTTCACATGTGGTCCCTGTGTAACCATCAGCACACATACAGTTGAACGTTACCAAGCCAGACGAGGTTATACAAACTCCTCCATTTAAACAAGGGTTATCACCAATAGAACAGTCAGCTGTCAAGATAATTAAAAAGAATTAATTCACTGGATAGCTAAACACTATTCTACCTATGTTCGGACGCTCTCATCCATTTAAACATAATCTTCTCTTACATGTCATTTTGACACTGGCCAACAAAATAAGTGATCAACAGGAGAAATACTATCCACGATGCACATATTATTATTTATATTGCATATGCATTATGAATAAACATCTTCAACGCCATGTCGGTCACGACCTCATCCCCCTCCATTTCCATTAAAACTTATCTGGAGCTAGATGCGTTACAAGAAACGAACACCCACATGTACGCTCATTCGTTTTTGATGTGTATTCACCTATTTCACAATTTGAATATGCGTAACCACGAGCACAAGTACAGTGATACATAGTAGCATCCGAGGCATCTACTACACACGTTCCTCCATTCATACAAGGGTTGCTAGTACAGACATCTGTGAAAAGAAATAGAAACAAAATATCATGAGATTTTTCTTTACTCATTTTTCTGATCACCTCGTCCAATTGTAATCATCTTCACTTTTTTTTGGTTTCACATGTGGCCCCTTCATAGCCTGCAGCACAGATACAAATGTTTCTCATCATGTCATCTGCTTTTGTACAAATCCCTCCATTCAACCAGAAGTTAGGCCATACAAAAATTGTTGTATTGGAGTAACGGAGGGTTGGAAAATAGGGTAGGGCGGGCGGATTTTATTTTAATTTAATTTTTCCTGTATTAAATGCTTTTTCCCCCTGTATATCACAGTATTTGACAAGTCAAACATTGTGAAAATACGACGCACTCCCGGTTTTATTGGAAGTTCCGTGTTTACGGAGGAGCATCATCGAATTTGCGATTCCCTCCCCCGAATTTTGTATTTTTGTATTTTTTTTTTTTTTTTTGGGGGGGGGTTTAAAATGTTTACGGTCGGGGCATATTTTTGGGTCGGGCGGGTTACACCAAAATACAACATTTTTTGTATGGCCTTAGTATCCTCATCACAAAAAGCTGCAAAAAGAATTTGATAGAAAATATGAATTCTTAACACCCTCGACAGTCTCAGCCACTTTGTTCGTATCCAATAATCAATTTCCAAGTATTCACAGATGTATGTTCGTTGTCAAAATGATGTGTTTGATGTGTATTCACCTGTTTCACATGTGGTCCCTGTGTAACCATCAGCACACATACAGTTGAACGTTACCAAGCCAGGGCGTTCTAAACAAACTCCTCCATTTAAACAAGGGTTTACAACAGAACAGTCAGCTGTCAAGATAATTAAAAAGAATTATTTCACTGGATAGCCTAACACTATTCTACCTTTGTTCGGACACTCTCATCCATTTAAACATATCCTCTCTTACATGTCATTTTGACACTGGCCAACAAAATAAGTGATCAACGGGAGAAATGCGATCCACGATGCACATATTATTATTTATTGCATATGCATTATGAACAAACATCTTCAACGCCATGTCAGTCACAACCTCAACCCCCTCTATGTTGGATGCGCGCATAGAGTATCAAGTTTTGGGTAAAATTGGCCTACAGGTAAAATGACAGTGTAGATGTTTATTTATCCAATCCTTTGAAATGTCTGGTGTATGAACCGGTTTTTTTTTTTTCCAATCATCACCCAAACAAAATGTCAATTGAAAATGACCGTATTATCACCATTAGTTTTCAGGAAGCACTCTTTCAAACAAGGGTTACCATTTACTAGTACAATTAACTGTGAAAAATAAATAAGAAAGGAAACGATCAAGGGATAGGCCTATTAAATTCCAAAGACCATCAACAGCCTGCCCTCTTTGTTCGGGTGTTCTCATCCATTCATGTGTATCTTCATATTCTGTTATCGTATGTTATAATGTATTTTCACCTGTGCCACATGTGGCCCCACCATAACCTGCAGGACAATCACAGCTGAAGCTCTTCAAATCGCCTGCCAATATACACGTGCCTCCATTCCAACATGGGTTGCCATTCAAAGAACACTCAGCTGTAAAAAGTATTAGGGGAAAATAAGATCAAGGGGCAATTCTAAACACCCTCTACAAAACGCCCCGCTTGCATGATCTTGTCCTCTTAACATTTAAACATCAAGAAAAATCGTGCTTGGATCAACAATTTACATAAATTGCTAAAACAAAGCCTGTGGTTAACAGGATAAACGCAATAACGCATATTTTGTTCGTTCCTCTCCATGTTGAATACAAATGCCCACCGCCATGTGGCTGCAACTGGTAGTGTGGGAGTGTATTTATGTAATTCGTTACGTGCGAGAGTATGGGGTTTTGTTGTACACACAAAAACAAATCTACCTTGAAAATACCAATGTTATTAAACCAACCTTACTTGACCATTGGTTTTCAGAAACCACCGCTACGCATTCTAAGCCCAATATAGAGCAAATTGGACAGCTTAAAGCTAGATATTCTTCTCAATAAGTTAAGCACAAATCTTAATGTAAGTGATAACTTGTCATAATTTAAACATTACCTACAATACGGCCACTTCCCTTAAACTTTTGAATAAAGAATACTTTGTTTGATGATTTTTATTTTTACAATTGCAATTCAAATTGAACTGAAGCCAATCACCTTCAAAAAAAAAAGAAAACGAAAACAGTTATCAACCTTTTTTCCCGTAGGTTTTGATAAGTATTCACCTGTTGCACAGTTAAAATATGCCCATCCAGGAGGACAATCACAGCGGTACATTGTAGCATCCGATGACAATACTGTACAAGATCCTTCGTTTATACAGGGGTTGGAAGTACATACATCTGTGAAGAGAATCAGAAACAGAAAATCGTAAGTTTTTTTTTTCCTTCTTGTGGGGGGGGGGGGGGGGCCAAAAAAATTGAAAGCAAAAAACTTTGTTTGGTTAACCAATAACTTTAATATTAGCATACCTGGTATAATGACCAAATATTGAGCAAAGTGCGCATGCATCACGGCTGTGTGTCGCATCAACTGTCGACATCAACATCAATAAAGGTTGGTGCTGAGCGTGAAGCAACGCCCCGCGCGGTATGTTGAAGGCTACAGAAAGCATTAAATCACGGCCGTCACGCTGCAAATCGCGGTAAGGTATAACGTTGCTGCAATACGTGTTAACAGTTGCAATCGCCAACTAAACTTACAGGTACAATACATGGTTAGTAAAGGTCTCAGAACAGCACTCAAACTTTGTCTGATCCAGCCTGATAATAAGCCTTCGAAAATCTGAAAATCTCAAGCGGACATCTGAGTTATTGAAAAATAGCGAATGGTTTTGATCCCACCATGACATCGAAACCATTTCCCAACTCTGTTTTACTTAATTCTAGATAAATTCACCTTTAAATGCGGAAACAATGTTACCGGTATGTATGCACCAGCACCGTTTTGATAGCCCTTAATGGTTACACGTAAATCCTGTGAACATTTCTTTTGTTTACCATGTGGGGGTACACTCTGCTTCATATGACAGTTTGGAAGTCATGGAGCCATTTCATGTGTTAACGAACATTCGCTGCTGGTTGGCATGGGCCGCTAAAGATTGCTACTCATTTGGTCTTTTCGAAAGACGGCGTGACAAAATGCATATTTTTTTTGCAAATCATCACTGATTGTTTTATTTCTGATGGATTCAGCAATAACTGTCCATGTTTATGAAACGTGTTCAAATTGTGGTTATTATTTTATGCTAGGCGTTGATGGCTCTCCATAATAATTATATAGTTTCTGCCATCTTGGTTGGCAAAAAACGCGGTCTGTGACTTTGAAGAAATGTTTATATCGATCATTACAAACAGTTTCTACTGCGAAAGTCGCATCGTACAATATATACAGGAGTTGACCAATCAGGGACATCACCAAGGGCAACAACGCGCGCGTGATAAAACTTCTTCGCCACGCGCGCCCTGTTGTTGCTGTATTCGTATACTGTATTGTGCACATAATATACTGTGCGCGTATTAACATGTCTGTGTCTTCTAGCCACACACGGTGGCACGACCAAAGCTAGCTAGGGGTTCGTATTCACGGCCAGGAAGATCTAATGCCGTCAAACCAAGCGGCTTTTATGCCAAATAAAATGATATCTCACTACCAACAGACAGACAAATTGCTGGCAAAGTTGTCCATGGATACTTCATGGTAAATACTAACTAATTCATCGTGTAATAACACACGACCCTGATAGACATCCCTTCTTCGTGAATGGTATAGTCCAACAGCGCTCAGCATGTCCAGCGGATCCCGGCAAAAAGATTAATGAAAGGAGGAATTTGTTTGGTCTAGGGTACGGGGGTTTAGTTTCTTCAATACTTTTAAATGACCAATCAAAATGAAGCTTATGAAATACTGCATATCATGGTTGATGAGCATTTTACGCTAGGCAATGGGATGTGTGCCAAAAGCCTTCATGTATATTACACAACACAACACAACGGCGATCAACATCAGACACGCGTTGCCAAACGAATACGGAAATACGCAGTATTCCCGGGAGACAAAGGCTGATGTCTACCTCCTACCTCTTGCTTTATGGTACGAGGTACGGGTTATTAGTAGCTCATTTAGCAAAAATCACCCGATATATCATTAAATTGTTCTATCTTCCTCTAGAAATTGGATGTGCATTATGTTTAAAGTTCCTCAAAACCGTCACAAGGCCGTAGCAATTTTGGGGTGTGTGAAATCACTATGGGGAAGTTTTTGAACGTGGTTTGTGTGTACTAAACGGTGTACGCGCTGTCTATGGAAGATGCGACTCATGTGTTTGTAATGTATCGTTTTGATGTACCCACTCCATGAGACTTTGGGGATAATTACCACAAGTAAAATCAACCCTCAAAATGTAATCGTTCCCGAACCGGCCGTATTTAGACCGTCATTACGCGTCAGTTTAGACTGACGGTATACATACGCTCCAAAAGGCCCAATAGAGCTACCTACATGTACATAGCCTAAAATGAACAAAATAGTATTATTCCCTTAAGCACAGACTACCCAGGCTGTGATAGAATTATTATTACACTATAAAGTTGAGGACCCATTTTTTTTTTTTATAATTCAAAAAGGATTTATTATGACTTTTTTTTTTTTATTCAAATTCACTTCACAAAAGGTCAATTCAACACACTGAGCAGCGGTTTGTATCGGATTTGCGACAAATAATACAAGACCATCAGCCCCCAACACGCAGATTCAGAATTCTCCCGAAGACGGCGGGAGCATACTGACCAGACCGACGAGTTAACCGGCTCTTTTTAGAGCCGCCCCGTACACACAAAATACATAAATAATTATATAGCATTATGTTGTTGATGTATATTCACCTGTTTGACATGTTTCGCCCTCGTAACCCCGATGACAGTTACAGCTGAAGCCACCACCTATGACTACACAATTTCCTCCAATCCCACAAGGGTTACTGGAACAATCACCTGTGACAATAAAAACATACAATAAAGATATAATGAAATAGAAATCAGTCAATTGAGTCAGACAGTAGAATTAATGTTCTTCATTCCCACGATATTCTGCCTTTTTCCTGATCCTCTTCCGTGTATACTAAACTTCAACAGCGTTTTCTTTTGTCATACTTTATTGTGTGTACTCACCTCTGTTACATGTTGACCCTGTATAACCTGCAACACATTCGCAGGAGTAGCTCCACGAGTCTAGTACTGTACAAGTTCCTCCATTCAAACAAGGGTTACCATTACTAGTACAATCAGCTGTCAAAAGAATTATAAAGAATATTACGCCTATGTCTGTGGAAAACAAACATAATGTAATATAGAAGAACGAACTTTATTTTCTTAATTTTTTTTTAAGACTTGGATTATAAATTTAAATAAATTGTAATCTGTCACCCGATGACGTATGATGACGTTAATGTTCGGTTTACATCGACACTATAGGGACTTTTTATGGACCGTTAACATCGGTTGTTTAAAATTGACCAAAGAAGACAAGAAGAAAAAGAGGGGATGAAATAAAAGGAACAGAAAGGCTTTTCGCTCACGCAAAAAAAGCCATAAAAATCTTTTCGCTGAAGCTTAAGAGTAAATAAGGGACTGAAAGTCTTTTTATAGGTAAAATTTTGCAATGTTCAAGGTCGGGTTTCTACTACACAATTCACATCATGTCAAATTGATTTTGTTAAAGGATGTGGCTAGGTTGATCCTTAAAGCTTTACATTTAATGTGTACAAATTATAACTGGGTTATTTTTCAAAGTGCGAAAAAATACATAACTTATAACCCATATGGTAGTGCTCTAATTTTCACAAATACCACATATTATTGAGATATTTGTTTTGTAGAAAAAAAAATAACCTGGAAGAAAATTATTCCTCCTTCACAAGATCGCTGGATATTTAACCATTTCTTTTTTCACAAATTACCTCGAGGCTGTCCTTGAGTTATATGAGAAGAAAATAGATATTCAATTTGGTTTTTGTTTTTTATGAGGAAGAAGAAAAAACAAAGGCTTTCCTCTTCCGCGAAAAAGCCAAAAATATAGGCTGTTGATGACTTTTGATTGATTAAAATTCCATCTATATCCTCTTCGTGTGACCCCCATGTACCGTTTCTCTAATTGCAGCAAAGCTTAAGCTGTGCATGTGTATTTCAAATGCATACATGTATGTGATTGGTTTCATGACTTCTTACTGTCAAACGAACAAAGGGTAACGACTATTACAAGGAAGACCATCAACATAGGACTGGATATTTCAGTCAGTAAATGCGCCGGTACGGTATTCTGGAGGTCGCTGGTTCAAATCCCGCTCCAGTAACTTTATCTGTGACCACGTTTCAATGACTTAAAATAAAGTTAGTTTCCCATGCAATATATTTTTTGCACGACCCCCATAAATCTAAAATCAACAATAATTTATCTTGGTGATTTTTGTTTTGAAATTCAATTTCCGTTTTAGTTGACTGGAGCTCAAGTCCTTTAGAAAATCAAGCAATTGTTTTCCTCATACATTTTTTATGTGTATTTACCTTGTTCACAGTTTTGAAATGCGTAACCAGGAGTACAATGACAGATGTACATAGTAATATCCGAGGGATCAACTGCACACCTTGCTCCATTCATACAAGGGTTGGAAGTACAAATATCTGTGAAGAGAATCAGAAACATTATTTATCATTATCATTTATCATTATATTTTGACAGGAATATTTCCTTTTGGGCAATCCTTCGGGAGCTGATTGGATTATTATGTAGTTATTGTATTTGTTTTGTCCTGTTCTATTGAAAGTGTTAATTGTTGTTCTTGTGCTTTGTAACTTGTTCTTCCCGAGAAATGAAATAAATACTAAATACTAAACAGAAAATTATGAGATATTCCTTTACTCCCTGAAAAATCCCCCTTTTAAGGCATAAAAAGACTAAGAATTCCAAATTCAGTATTATGTATATTAGGGTGTAGTGAATTTAAAAAAAATGACTTTGAAGTTCTGAATAGGCTAAAAGAAAATGCTCTGGCAATATATAAGACCTACCAGAGTGAAAAAAAAAATCTCAAATATTTTGCCCAACCAAAAAATGGATTGAAAATTTGATTAAAAACTGCTGAGTCATGCTGAGTCAGCGTTTTATTATTTTTTTTTAAGGTTTTCAATCAAAGTTTCATTTCTCTGATTTTCCTTTTGAATTTGCAACAAGGTGACTTTGGGCAATACATGTACATTTAACTTGTTTCACCAATGATTTAATTAACTAATCATTTTAATTGATTTGAATCAAGGAAAATATGTTAAATATCAATTGAAGTCCTGGTGCATAACACATGTGCATACTTTAAAAGGACATGTAGGCCTAAGCATCAATATTTTGCTTCAGGGAAATGTTTTCATCTACAAAAGATGCTAGTCCCTGTCTATTCTGTTTTAGTATAATGTAAACATATGCCTCATATTCTTGACAAATGTTTGGTACTAGTTTGTTAGGGATGTTTGGTCCAGGCTTGGTAAGAGTATAAGCTCTGGAAAAGTGAGGAAAAAAAATCAGCTTGTGTCGAATGAGATTTATTTTCATGTAGCAGCTTTATAAGTGATATAGACTTGGTGCCACGCTTCTGTAAAAATGTCCAATCAATATGCAGTTTCAAAGAACAATTAGCAATTGGTACAAACAGGGAATGCAATTCAGCTACATGTTTGATACTGTGAGGTCGAGAAATATGAGATTTACACGCATGGCCTATGAGTCTGATCTTCATAATCTTCTGGACATCTGTACACATGTAATTGTAAAGCTCTACGTGTACATCTCCCTGACTGTCAGGATTACTGGAACATCATGCATCATAGGAACAGCTGCAAACAAAACTGTGATCTTGTTTATTTAAGCTATATAAACTGTCAGGAAAACAAAGTCCCTGAAAGTTAGGATGAGTTTTTATACCAAGTAAGTATAGTATACAGGTCCATGGTCAGTCATTTACTGGAGAGTTAGAACAGAACTGAAAGAGCAGCTGTGCACTCGGGTTGTGGTTGATGCTATAGGCCTACCATCTCCTCCTTTTCCATGTCTGGAAGATCCGAGTTTGAGTCAACTATATACTTTTTCAGGTAGTCATCAAGATGATCTTGCTCTCTAAGAATCAGGCCCTGTCTGCCATTCATAGTGGTTAACATTGGTACAGAGAAGTTTGTCATTGTATGTCTGCACTAAACATCCCAATGTTGCTCGTAGACGATCCATTGTGGTCAAGTTATATGCTTGGACATGTTTGATGATGTGGAGATCAAAGGATGCAGTGTTGATGATAAGAGTGGAGATGTGGTAGAGGATGGGTTATTCTCATTGCATAAATCTATTTTGCCCTTCAAAGTGCCAACTGTATAATTCCATGCAACCTCAAACAATTGATGATCGAATACTTGACTGAAAGAAAGAAGTACATGTACTGACAGAACCACCACTGATCAAAAACTAATCAAATTGCGAAATAAAACAAATACAGACAGAACCTCTTGTCGGCCCAGAGTACCCATGTCGCACTTAACCAGTGGTGCATGGATGTTAGATTATCAGATGCTAGGCAGCCATAGTATGGGGTGGATCAACAAGATGGATTTATTACACAGGGACTAGGGGACTAGACTAGAAATAGAATTCGGATAAAAACATTTTCCTCAAATCAGGGCTTGGATACCTACTTGTGAAGTGTGTACTGAGCATCAAGATAGTGTTCGGTATATATATATGTATTTTCACAAAGCATTTTTTTTTCACTTTACCAGAGCTTACAAGCCTGGACAAGACATCCCTACTAGCACCAAACATTTGCCAAGGATAGGCGGCATATGTTTACATTATACCAGAACAGAGTAGACAGGGACTAGCATCTATTGCAGATGAAAACATTTTCATCAAGCAGAACATTGATGCTTAGGGCCTACATGTCCTTTTAAAGTATGCACATGTGCTATGCACCAGGACTTCGACTGATATTTAACATATTTTCTTTGATTCAAATCAATCAAAATGTTAAGTTAATTAAATCATTGGTGAAACAAGTTAAAGGTATTGCCCAAAGTCACCTTGTTGCAAATTCAAAAGGAAAATCAGAGAAAACACGACCAGAAATGAAACTTTGATTGAAAACCTAAAAAGAAAAACAATAAAACGCTGACTCAGCATGACTCAGCACCTTTTTACCGAATTTTCAATCCATTTTTAGGTTCATTTCAATTCAATTCAATTTTACATTTATTTCCATATTGGTAAATATTGACACAGACAAATAATATAAATTAAGTTAAAAGCAAAATCAAAAACAAAAAATCAGGAGATATACAAATAATACAATGAGAAAGATGGTTGGGCAAAATATTTTTGAATTTAATATTTTTTTCACTCTCGTAGGTCTTATATATTGCCAGAGCAATTCACTACACCCTAAATTGTATATTTATCGTAAATTAAGGTTAAGAGAGGGGCTGTAGTAACACCACATAGGCCTATGCACACAACACACACAACACAAACACACAATAAAGAAGAAGGAATGCCCGATCGATTTATAGTATTATGAGTGAATATAGATAATAATTATATGAGAACGACTGGTTGATGAGACTGGATACAAAAACAGAATAATTACACATAATATGGAATGGAGTAAATGGAACATAGTCATACGCCAAATTCTGAAAGTGGATTTAAATGAAGTTGAAATTCCCTTTTCTAAATCAAAGCAATGATCAGAATTGTTTTGTCAGATGGATTTTGATATGAAATCACCTTCTTGACAGGTGACACCGTAGTATCCAGGAACACAGTCACAGCTGTACGTGGTAAACGTTGCATTTAATACGCAGGTTCCTCCGTTCATACAAGGGCCGGAAATACAGACATCAACTGTGAAGAGAATCAGACAAAACGTATTTAAGGGATGGTACAGAATTGATAAGACAAAATACACTCAAGATCACAGATTCACATAAAACTTACCCAGTGTAATGCCGATGATAGGAAAAAACATCCCATGAAATGTTTTTGTCTGGAATGCGATTTTCGTTGAGAAATAAATGAAACCATTTTCCGATTGGAATAAATCGCTTCGAAGCGTTTTTATTATGAACGCTTAATATCGTTGAAATGTGTAAACGAGTTTTCAAGATTTTCTCATGACCCAGATGGCTGATTGACCACGAACTTCTACAGGTTTGTCAGTTAATGTATATGATGGCTTAAATAATGTGTTTTCACTGTCAGCAACGGTTTTGTCCCAAAAAACATTTCTTTACCAACCCTTTAAAGGTAATATCATACTTTGGTTTTTATCAAAGAAATACAGATTCATGCGCGGGCAAAAATATCGAGACAGATACAGAAACAGTGATCTGTAAAAATGTCAGTCCCATACAGTGCCCACTTTTTGAGAAAATCGTGAAAAACGGCCACAATTTTTCGTAAGTCTGTTCTCTTTTATTTTTGATCTTGTAAAAGATCAAAAAGATTTTCGGTCGTTGTTTTACTCATTTCTGGATAATACACCATTTCAGACGGAAACATTTTTACTGTAAATTTCTACTAGCATCATCATCATACCCTAAAAATGTATAAGTAAATCAGTGAACATTATGATAATGTAATATATTCCCCCGAAACATCATGGCCTACTAAAGCATATTGTAAATTTCTAAATTTGGAAAATGAATCAGAAATAGGCATATTTTACGCTGCAGGGTCACCGTGATGGCGACCGCCCCTGTACCGGATCTGTACCTTGAGCAGGCGGAAAGCCAGCATTGTCACTCTGGGGGTAAACATCGGTGTCGTCCCTATGCCCACTCCATTGCGTCTCTTATGCATCCCTTTCCATTTACCAATCTTCTTCTTTTTTCACCCTCCTTCCCTTTTTTTTCGCGTTCCCTATTTTGTTTGTCCCAATTGCGTTGGCCCCAACAAGCTATTAAATATAAATAGAGTCTTTTAAGGTACTATTTGCATGCAAAGTACAGTTTTGAAAGTGTTGCAATCAATTAGTTAAAGGGACGGTATAGAACTGGTTTCTGCGACAAACCCTTGCTGACAGTGAGATTACAATATATACTCCAACATATACCTTAATTGACAAACCAGAAGAAGTTTGAGGTCAATCAGCAATCTGGGTCACGAGTAAATTGTGAAAACCTGTTTACACAACATGTCTAGTTTTTTGTTATTTTCCTTTTTCCCAAACTTGTCAGCAGGACTTCTATATGGCGGTTACAAGACATTGACTTGAAACTTGGTGGGAACTTCGGTCGTGATGGCAAATTGTGCCTAGAAGAATAACGTCGTGATGACGCCACCGGGTATCAAATTACACGCGTTTTGGGGAAAAAGTTGGTGCTCTATAACTTGAGAACCACATGTGCTACGATTTTGATATTGGCATATGTAACTCAACACGTGAATCTCAACAATAAATTTAGTGCTGTGTACAAATTACCTTCACTTCCGGTGTTACTGGAAGTTGAAGTTTGACTCAAAATAACTCGAAAACGGCTAAAATATAGAGAAGGTCTTGGGCTTTCAGAAAATATGAACAATGACGGCGTGCGGGCTATATAGCGCCCTATATGGTTGATTAAAGATATACAGTGATTATTTAATCCTAAAGTAAACAATGGATTTCCGCCAAATTCAGGAAGTGTGAAGCACTTATGCACCTTGATGCATGCATGTGTGTGAAATTTGAAATCTGTGACGTCATGCAACGGAAGTTATACGCTGTTAAAGGAAAAAAAGTGTCGTAATTGGTGAAATGCCATTTACTCGGTAATAACATTACATACATGAACGAAAATTGCAAAGAATTTACATCGTTCGCATTCCATGATTGCAAATGTTCAGTTACTTGTGATGAACTAACCGGAAGTTATTGTCCAGACAATGTTATATATTTTTAAAGGTGACGCCATTTTCTATACTCTATCAGTCAGTGTACAAATACAGCAATCAGCATGATTAGTATTTTGTTCTGTCACACAGTTTAAGTGTACATGTATTTCAATATGCCATTATAAGAGAGACAATTGATCACATACGTTCCAACATAATGTTCGCATAACAGTTTCACTACGAAATGACACCCTGAACACCTTGTGATTGTTCCCACAATCACAATGTCTAGTTTTTTTGTTTCTGGTTTTTTTAATACAATCAATTATCATGAAGGATCCTGCTAGGTCCGGCTAGGTCTGACATGATCCGACTCTTACACACACACAAACAATCAATTTTTGGGTCATAATATATTATGTTAATGGTGCCTATTTACCTGTTTCACAGTTTAACCCAGTATATCCAGCAGAACAATTACAGATGAATCCGCTTCCGGCGGAACTTTCCATACATTCTCCTTCATTCCTACAAGGGTTGGAATTACAGTAATTGTCTGTGAAGAGAATCAGAAACGGAAAATAATGGCATCTTTCTGTACTCATGGACACCACCGATGTACGGATTGGTTCATACGTGAATGCACGTCAATTATCTAAAAATCCAACCATTCCTAAGCCCCCATTCTGCTTTACCTTAGATGTATGTGTACTTAGAGTAAGGAGTCGCCACACAAAGGTTATTCTCGGTCACAACAATAAAACAAATTCTAGAAAGTAAAACAGCAGGATTCCAGTTAAACCAGTTACTTTGGTGGTTTTGAGACACATTCTTCTTTTTATTAACCTTTTTCATTTTGCCGACACTCATTGCTACGGCGATGCGCACGATTCACTTCTCAGAATCTAACTTGATATTTTAAGTGACTCTAGATTTGTACAAAGTCGGGTTTCGTATTAGTCTACAGAACATTTTTTAGGTCCAAATAGGTTTTTTGATTATTCTGTGTATCCTTTTTTTTTATCAAATGCTTGGCCCTAAGAACATGGATGGAACCCGGTCAACAGTGATTGGACTTCCAAGTTTGAGCTGTTTGGATGAAATCAGGCCTTAAAGTCGCTCTACATTGGTATGCGGGGGAGGGGGCTGCATATTTGTTATTCTTGCACCAGTCAATATGGCCGTTTCTATGTATTTTCCTTTTGGTGGAATTTTCTTAAAACGTCATTGGTCACCCTACAGAAAATTGAAAGGAAATTGAAACATGAAGTTTGCACCTTTATTGTGGTATATAGCCTGAGTATCTGGGGAATTTTTGAGTATTTCCAATATTTTTTTTTTTATATTTGGTCATTTAGCATGGGAGCGATGGGAAATTATTTACTCGTCTGCAGAGCCGTAAATAAAGAGAGTTTGGCCAACCCGGTTTCAGGCCATCTCCTTCATGATTGGTCAATAGCCCTCACGTGACTACAAGGCGCCATGTTGGGGACCAACTTTGATCAATGAACTGCGTTCGTAATTTATGCGCGGGCTATTTAATTTTATAGTAACTCTCTATCCGTCTGCTAGCTGCCTGTACGTCAACACATCCTAATCGAAGATTTTAATCAGTGACGGGACCTACGTTTTTTTTTGGACGTATAAACATGCCTTGCTGTGCTGCATGGGGCTGTTCAACTAGAAAAAACGCCGGGAAGCACATGTACCACTTTCCCCGCAACCCAGAAAGGAGAAAAATATGGGAAGTGAAGGTTCGCCGGGAAGGCTGGAAAGCTAATGACAACAGTATCTTGTGCGAGGTACGGGCCTACGCGTAACGCCTAGGCATTATTTTAAACTCAATCTAAACATGTTTACTAATACTAATAGGCCCTACTGATAATGTTTGGGGAGAGTATTAACGGGTTCACTTTTAATTATTTTAGTCTCTCTTTTGCATTTATTGATGCTGACATAGCTAAATGGCGGTTGGAACATAGGCTAGCCTACGCAATAAAGTAGAACAACTAACAGTTACAACTAGGGAACTCAAGTCATGCAAGTAGGCCTAACGTTACATGATGTAGGCCTAACGTTAGAACTTGTAAACAAGTTGTAGGCCTAGGCCTATGTTTTCACATTCTTTGATGGGGGGTCTAAATAAACATTTCTAATTTAATTTGATCGTTGATAACGTTAGGCCTACCCTGCGTGCCATGTGCAAGTGCAGAAGCGACCAACGGCAATATGAATGATGTATTGTTATTTTATTTCACACAATGACACAGGCGTTCTCGATGGGAAATTGCTTGTAAAAGTGAGCTTCAGCTGCTCCAAACCACAGTGAAAACAGTAACATCTGAGTATCACTTTGGCCTTCTGATTTTAAGACTGACTGAAAAATTGGAAATTAGGTTTTGAAACAGCAGGTTTTGTTCATGACAGCCTGTAGGCCCTAGGCCTTAGTATACTTTATCAAAATATGTAGCCACTACTCACCATAGCTGTACAAGTTACAGCACTGACAAATTTGCTGTATTATAATACTAGGAATGGGAGGGGCCTACATAGAAAAAAATATGAACAATTTTATTTCTGTATATGTGGACAGTTCACATACCAACATTTGGGTGGAGAAACGTTATTTTCAAACCAAGGAATTACAGAATCATGCAATTTCACTTAATACCAAGGCATAGCCATATCATAGGTCATTGTACAGTTAGATACTGTTTAGTTTTAATTGAAACAATGGCAAAAATCTTAACCCTGGCTATGCAATCCTAGCCTATTCTATAGTCTTTATTGAATTGTCTTGTTTTTCCCATTCTTTTGAAGGATCACTTTGATGAGACACAATGCGAACAGAGTAGAGCTGATGGCCTGAGGAAGTTAAAACCAAGCGCTGTGCCTACACAGTTTGCATTCACACCACCTTCAAAGATTGTGAAGGCTAGGAGACCTATGAAGAGAGACAGAGTGGATGTATCCTCTCCCCTGTCGAAGAGGAGACGACTGGAACACTCATATTGTCAGTCATCTCTTCCAGCTGGCACTCAGGAGAAGATTCATCATAGTGAAGATGGTAATTATATGCATGTTGGAAACTTATCAGCTGTCTTTCATAAATTTCCACATTATTAATACCCATGCATACACTTTGGCATAGTGATTTCTTTTTTCATTATGTTTTAATAAGCCTATCTTTAATTTGGGAGCAATTAATTGCAGTTATAAACAAACTATATAAGACTTTGTGTTTGTCAGATTTAAGGCCATGCATGGCAGAAGTACATACACACATAAAATGGTTTTGACCTTGATTTCAACTAATATATTATTTTTCAAACCTACTCAATCATGAGTCGATCAGTAATATTTTACGGCGAGGGTTGTTGCACTCTGCATAATTGTACGACATGAAAAATAGCCAAGCCAAGGCCTACATGATGTACTGCAAATGGAGGTAAGAAGTGGTTCCTAACTTCCTTTCATAAAAATTATTTTTTTTTGTTGCTCCATTTAGAAGTTAAATCATACATATTAACAGTTCCCTTTGAGCTCATTATAAGTACTTATTAATGTGTGGGTCAAAGAACATCATCTTAACATTCCATTTGAGTGTTATTTTTCCGAGCTTTTCATTATGTTTTCTTAGACCAGCTCGCCCAAAATACATGTATCATGTTGTTATTCTTTGTCCCACATGGTTTTTAATGAAGATAGTCTTATATGTAGCTCAAGTTTCTAAAGATAAAAATATATGTTCATGTATGATAATTGCAGATTTGAAGCTGAATAATGTTGACTTTGACTGTAGAGAAGCACCACACCTGGTCTTAGTGCTGCTACAGAATGTGGAGTCAACATACTGGACATGCCCAGTCAATAAGAAGGTAGGTGATCTGGCACTGTGTATGGGTGGTTCAGGGCCCAAATGATTTGGGTTCCAGTACTGCCAGGGACAATTTATTTGTTACATGCAGTTGTCTCAACATCACAAAGCCAAACAGTTAATTTAAGCTGTCTATGAACCATGATTCTGTAAATTAATTCAGTTGAGTGGTTTGTGTCAGACAATCTCCTCAGGATGCACAGTGAACATTTTTTTTTTTCAGATTTTCTATCTCCTTAACAGTCACACGACTTATTACAATACATATAGATTTCTCAAATAAAACAAAAACTATGCATCTCCGGGTGGTTGTTTATATGACAGTTACATAACAATAATTCAGTCAGTTGAGTAGCCCTTAGTCTTGGTTCATGACATTGTTATTACTCGAACATACAATCCATTTCCCCTCCCTGACCTGCAAGCACGTTCATACGTGTACATAAATACCTCTCTAGAACAACGTCTTGGGAATTCTGTTAAGGCCCTAAGTTGGGTGCGCACCTCGTTATGTAGCGCGCTATGACATCTCCATGACACATTGATGAATATGTATGATTACCCGCACTGGCTTGCATGCACAGACATGTACGTTTATGTTAATTGGCTGTGCCTGGCTTCATAAGTAACGTATGCGCAGTGTGTTTCCCCCCCATTTTCGGGGGGGGGGGAGGTGAGATTTTACAGGATTCCCAAGACATTGTTACTGACAGGTCCGTGCATTTGTGTGTGCGGATCACCTGTACGTACATACGTACATAAGTGCAGGTCAGTGTGGGTAATCGGTTCGAGTATCCACACCAACAACATCGTGAACCAAAACTAAGTAGCCCTCTGCCTGAAGTTCTGATTGAGATATTTTCCAAAGTAATGTGCTTACTTATGATCCAAATTGTTCTCATTTTGAGCCTGGTTAGCTCAGTGGTAGAGCGTGGGATTTCAAGTCCCTGGTCGTGGGTTCAAGTCCCACACTAGGCGATAGAGAACTACGTTGGTAATAGATCACAGAATAATTGTACATACTGAGTAAAAATTTGGAACCAGAAGCATAACTAAAAGGGGAATTCAAAGATAGTGTGAAGTTGTCTGAGGGAAAACAGTATGCTTAAAAACCTTTATGAACCCCTGGACTTTGAGAAAGTGGTAGGGACTTAAAACCTCAATTACTGGACCACAAGGCCATTATGTTGTCTATCCCACCCTTCTCATTAACCCACATTGTACTTTCTTTGGTTATGCTTGTGTATCCAAAGTGGTTTAATTCCTATTCAGTCAAAACGTATATAATTACATCCTCCTAAAACACAGTATTTTTTCCCTTTTTGGTGTGTGCAGATTGCATGGGTACTGGAAGTATGTTGTGTCTATTTTACACTGGATTGTGAGAGATGTAGAGTGGATGGAACCAAAGATGCACGTTGAAGTTCCATATGTGGCTTCAACCCAGCCAGAAAACAGAGTTTGTTAAAACCTTGAGAGAAAGGAACCTAATTTTAATTCAAACCATTTCAGTTTCAAAAGAACCTTTTATCCAAGGGTAATATATGTACCTAGAGAATAATAACAGAAAACAAATTGATGTCTACTTGCCAACATATCCAATGATAATTATTGCATTTGGCTGTATTGATGAAGGTGAAATTAATTTATTTTTAGGGGAGGGGAGGGGGGGTGTCAAGTCAAAGCAGTTAAGTCACTTTGCAGTGTACTTGTTATTGTGAAGTGTCATTTCATGCATTTAGAAAATTGAAATAAAACTAGTTCATAAGATGAAGAATAACCAGTTTTAAATTGAACAAATCTCCTAAGTGTTTACAAGTCTGATGATAACAATGTATAAGAAAGATCATCCTTGGGGCAGGGCTCCTCTTTCATTTCACAAGATTGAGGTCTTAAATGAATTAAATCTTATCATCCATGGTGGTACGAATATCATGCCTGTGTCGGTGTGTCCAATGTAATTCATTTTCTCATGACGTTCACTTGCATTATTTGTATCAGTATACCCTAAAAGGTAAATTTGTGAAGATTTCTGTTTTGGTATGCCACCAAAGTATGACAGTACCTTTATCCACAGCTCGAACACCAAAGTGACTGGCTACAGTCAGCAAAATGGATGCAATTTCCAGTATTATAATTGTATACAATTCATGTATATTTGTTTTAAGACAACATTCTTAAATGCATCTGGGAAACCAAGGTGACTTGACAGTGTTGTAGCAACCTGGATTCAATATCTTGTATATTGTAATATTTTGGAAGAAACTAATTTTTCATACTGGGATTACTGTCAACATTTTCTTTTTTGTTAATATTTCCTCAACTAATATTTAGATGTCTAGTTATTATTTATGTTTGCTCATAAAAAGTAGATACAATTTTTTGATTTGCTTGTTTGCATTTTTTTGTTACTCTTCCTTAATTTGTGTACAGATGATGAACCAGATTATTCAGATGTTCAGCTTGAGTCCATAGACTCCATTGCATCACATACTCCAAAGAACACATCAGGTGTTGCAGAGATTTCATTAGGCTCTACAGAAAGAACATCATGCTCTGCTGAGAGCTGCAATGACAAATTGAAAGATATGACAGCCCAAATATCAAGACTGAAAAAGGCTTTGGCTAAGGAAAGAAGGGAAAAGAAGAAACTCCTCAAACAGCAAAGTAATCTCGAGACAAACACCTCTAAGGTTTTCAACAAAGATCAGCTTGATAAACTCAAACACACAAGTTCAAGAGGAAAGAAATGGTCTGCTGAAACCATCAAAAAAGGTCTCCAGTTAAAATTTGCATGTGGATCGACTGGGTACGAGGTGCTCCTCTCTCAAGATCAACCACTGCCATCAGCAAGGTCATTATGAAGAAGAATGGAAGTGATTTCCATGGAACCAGGAGTCTTAGATGATGGGTTTAAATTCCTTCAGCTGAAGGTAGACACAATGAATGAGAAAGAGCGAGAATGCTGCCTCACACTTGATGAGATGTCCATCCAGGCAGGGGTTCAGTATGACATTGGCTCCAGTTGTTTGCGAGGAGATAACACATTACCGGGTCACAGCGGTGAAGCTACTCATGCCCTAGTTATTATGCTTGGAGGAGTAACAACTAGATGGAAGCAAACTGTGGCATATCATTTCACTGGCAACTCAGTGGATGGAACAAAACTAAAGCCAATCATCCTTGAAGTCTTACAGAAAGCAAAGGACATTGGGCTGCACGTCACAGCAATAACATCAGACATGGGCAGTGCAAACCGAGCACTTTGGCAAAGTTTTGGAATCATCTGCACGAAGTTCAGCACTACAGTGAACAAAATTCCCCATCCTTGTGAACATCAAGGTTCACCCAAGACTGCCTTGAAAACCTCTTTGGTTGCATCCGAATGAAAAACCCTGTTCCAACAGCTCTCGAGTTTAAACGGGCACTAAAGATCATTACAGTCGCTCAGTTTCTCAGATGCCCCTCAAAAGGCAGTTACCAGGAGGACGACCGTACCTTCCTTGCAGAATTCCTTGATCAGGAACCCATGTTCAAAGAGAGTGAGAGTGATGGCAGCACTTCACCTGTTAATCCCGACATTGAAGAGATACCAGATACACCAGGTCTAGGGAATGCAGAGGGAAACAGCTTACACAATCTCATAGGTTACTGTGTACGCCAAGTAAAGAAAACAAAGAAGCTGTGTTCAGCTTGCATAGATTCAGTACAGGTGAAATGTCCAAATGCAGCAGTCCCTCACAAGTTAACATTGTTCAAAGAATACAAAGAGGGTTGCATGATCTACTGTTCAGAAGAATGCATGAAGCTGTTTGACAAGGCGGAGTTCCTCTTCAGGGCATGTCAAGAGAAGTTTGCAAGCAAAAAATGTCTGACATCAAGACTTGTCAAGCAAGCAGAAGATCTCACAAAGGACATTGACTTGCCCTCTTGTCATGGACTTAAACACATTCTTCTGAGCAAATTCTTCACGGCAAGATTGCATTTCTATGCAAAGAAGGAAGGAAAGATAAGGAAGGATAAACTTACAAAATCCAAGTCAACTGGTGAACTGGGCAGCAAGAGCATGGCTATGCGTGCAGCTGTGAAAAAGCTGAAATAGTGCAGATACACTGTATAGTATGGATACACTCAATGCATCGGATTCGGATACAATTACTAGTAAGTAGCAAAATTTGTTTGCCTGGTGTTGTGAAGCAATAATTGTGTTGAAATGTTGCCTTCATTGATCCAGTTGATCCAGATAAGATTAAAATTGATCAATTCAATTTCTGACACTATTGACCATAACTATGTTCATTGGACAGTTTGGACTACCATTGACTCTAGGCATGATAGATTTGATCCTTCATTGTTGTAAGTATTTAACCTCTTTTTATCCAATCTTGTCATAACAGGGGGTGTTTTGTTGACCAAAACCATGAACACGATGAAAATGTTTATGCGTTGGTTTTTGGTTCAGCGTTCAGTGGCGACTCCAGTTCCCGGTTCTGCTTCAATGGCGTCAATGGGTCAACCAAACAAGAGCTGAGGAAAGGGATTGGTCCAAACGATCAGTCCAACCATGAAGGAATGTCTCTTCCTTCCTCCAGGGTCCAACATGACAGAAAGGTACATTGTAAATAAGCTACATGTACAATCAGGTCTGACCCCGACATCTGACATATGCCCGCAGGCATTTTTGTTTACATTTTTCAAAAAAAGTTTTCACACCTTCCCAACTACATGTAGGCCTATAGTTCTGTTTATAAGACCAAAACACTCCCCAGCCAGGGCTCCTGTTGCCATTCAATGTTTGCCATATGTTTTTTTTTCCGATGTGACCTGGGCCTAATTTCATGGAATTTGTTACCGTTAGCAAAAAATTCTTCGCTTACGGTAGCAGATTTTTTTTGGTTACGGTTAGCATATTTCACGGAACAGTTTCCTTTATGATAACAGTAAGCAAGGAATTTGTGCAGAATGCATACGACAGCACGTTAGCAGAAAATGATCACGGTTACACTAGCAATTCTTTGCTAACCGAGAGTCTTGCTCACGGATTCTATGAAATAGATTTCACGCGTAGCAGTGCCCGTAAGCACAAAAATAGGCCGTAACGGATTCCATGAAATTGGGCCCAGGTGACAGCAAACTGTATCAAACTATCAAGCTTTTATAGAAATGTCCAAATGCAAATGAATTTGATTTTAAATGTTTATCTAGAATTAATGATAATCAGATTCCACAAATCTTGCTCAACTTTGTAAAAAAACTGACACTGTCAGGACAGTCTAAACTCTAAAATGATTTCAGGTGGTCGATTTCAGGTTTGTGAATTTAAAAGGGTGATTAGGATTTAGGAACGTAGCTGCAGTAATTACCGGTGCTATATCTGTCGCCCTATATCATTACTCGTTGTTTACAATTTTGACATGATCAGTGAGGGATCAATCATGTCAAAATTGTAAACAAGGACAAGGGGACCAAGGCCTATTAATTGATAAAAGTAATGGCTTGCCCTAGGCCCTACTAGTACTACGATTAATAATACTGCAACGGTGAACGAAATTCAGTTCAATTCCACTGGCACTAACTTCTGCAGCTGCAGTGTATGACTAGGACCTAACGTTAGTCATGATAATTATGTCATGACTGACTGAGTAGGCGAGCATGCAAGTGTATAAATTATAATACTGAGACGAGAGTAAGACTAAGACTAGAGTTAACTTACTGGATACAAGCATTACAAGTTATGATGAACTTCAAACTCAGCTGTATGACCCTTGGGTAGCATCTGAAAAGTGAGATTTACGTGGTTTTTACTTTCAGTTTAATTAATAATACGGCCTAACGTTAGGCCTACTGACTCAATTGTCCACACTTCATCATTCATGACTTCAAATGCAGCGGCAACCATTGTTTGTGTACTAATCAATTAGGCCTATTATTAATAGTAAATACAAGTATTATTGCTCAAAAACGCCATCTGCCGGTCCCATATCCCACAATGATGGTCGTGAGCTCAGTCGTTATAAAAAGAAAAAGATATTGATGCCTAAATACCGATTGCAATTTCCTTTGAGACACTTTTTCGATCACGCCGATAGCCACTCGTTGCATGGCACACAGTACACACACGCGTGTACTGTGCGCGTCTACGCCGGCCTCCCCTGTAGGTCCCTAACATGGCGCCTATGTTTCAGTTGGCCAAACTCTCTTTATAGAGGTTATTCACGTGACGTCATTGGCCGTCAAGCACAATATGATTACACACGCTTCAGCGCACACGCAACGTACAGTGTCGTACGCGCAACAATGGACGCTTGACGGCCAATTGCGTGTTTTTATGACGTCGGTGAATAACCTCTTTTTACGGCTCTGCTCGTCTGTACCCATCAGCGCCACCACGCGTACGCTCACAGACATAAACTAGACCTGTGTTTGTTGACAAACACTGAGCTGTTTCGTGCATGTTTTATAAATAATATGAAAAATAAACATGAACGCAATTGGCCCAGTACAGAAAAATAGCAAATCAGTGGTGTCTTCATTGCCGTTAACAACTATCAGGAGCGTCGTCAGTTGTCCATCAATACACACATAATGTATGTATAATGTGTGGGTGTACATACACGTGGCAATACACGAGTCTGCTATAGGCCAGCGTGCATAGTATGTATGGTTGTCCTTATGTATGGCAGTGGAAACAGCAAAATTATTGATTTTCTAGCTCATCGTGCTCCATTCACCTGTACACAATTGTCCCACTACTACAGATAGCCATATCAGCGGTCCAAAAAGTTCCAAAGCCCGTGTTTTGTGTTATGTTTGACTCTAAATGGCCAAATTAATTATTAAAAAAAAATCAATAAAAAATCAGCCGATGACGTCATCATGACGTCACTTCACATTAGGGATACTAATACCATTCTCTACCTATCCACCAAGTTTCATTACGATCAGATATTCGCTTATATGTGTTTCTGGGAAAAAATGGCAAAATTAAATATTCAAAAATCAATAAAAAATCAGCCGATGACGTCATCGTGACGTCACTTCACATTAGGGATACTAGTACCATTCCCTACCTACCCACCAAGTTTCATCACCATCGGATATTCCCTTATATATGAATCTGAAAATCTGCTTTTTGATGACGTCATCATGACGTCACACCTTTTTGGTAAATTGTGGCATATGCCTATAACCTAACAAACATTTTACCGAAAACAATTCGAAAATACGATTTGTTGTTCAGGAGATATAAAGAAAAGGTCCAAAAATTGAATAATTCGTATAAAATCACACGATGACGTCATCGACACGTGACCACATTTTTTGTGTATAACACGTCCCCATATACTTACATACCAAGTTTGAGTTACATCGGACTTATAGTTTCGGAGATAAAGAGCCCTGAAATTTGCACTTTTATGATGACGTCATGGTGCACGTGATGACGTCACGATGACGTACATACGCGGCATGCGATTTGGGGTGGTGGTCTAACTATGTGCCAAGTATGAAGTTTATCGGAACTGGCGTAAGGGTAGAAGTGACTTGTAGAAAAACCGTGTGTTATGTCTATGGGAAAAAAGTGGAAAAAGAAGAAATAAAAAAGGAAAAAGAAAAAAAAAAATAAGAAAAACAAAAGCTGTTCCGCGGTCTGCGAAACAGCTAATAACCATAGAGTTATATTAAAAAACTAGAGGGCGCACCTCTGATTTGTCGCGTCACGAATTGAAGAATTGGCCGCCATTTTCTAAGTGGGCAACAATGGGCATTCATGGGGTTATGTTTACGTTTCGCGTTTGGCTGTGACGTGTGTTTGCATTATGGCTTGATATGCCCAAAAATTGCGCAGCCTTTGGCTGCAGGAATCGGAGTAATAAGACCAACAACGTTTCATTTCATAAGTGAGTAGTATTGCTTAGTCTAACCTAAATATCATTAAATTTAGTCGATTTTTCATGGAGTATTAAGAAGGGGTTAACGTTACTTTATTCTTTAATATATAAAAAGGCTATAGGAATTTGTGCTGCTATATTTTGTATTTTATTACTTAGTCGACTCTGGATCTGGATTTAGATCTGGATCTAGGTCTGGATGTTTATTTCGGCAAAGCTGGTTCCCGCATCATGTCAGAGGTTGAAATCATCCAGGTAACTTCAGGAAATGATCAAATAATGAAAGAAACAGGTCAGATCATCCTTGAAAAGTTGCCACCAGCACCTTCCTCATAGTGTTGCCACTTTACCGGCACAATGAAGCGGAACATCGCATGGACTACCGTATTTCATTCGTTGTAACTAATTCTTTTTTAAACTAACTTCTTTTTACAAATTTATTTTTACTAATTCCAGATGCAAAATTAAAGATAAGATACAGGATCCAAGTTTCAAGTTTCAAGATCCAAGTTTCAAGATCCAAGTTTCAAGATTCAAGTTTCAAGATCCAAGTTTCAAGATCCAAGTTTCAAGATTCAAGATCCAAGATCGACGTTTCAAGATGGAAGATTCTTCAGGTCTACCACCACCAACAAAATGGCCCTTTTCAGGACCACCAAATCATCCCAAAAGAGATTTATATTCAAGTCTGTTGATTACTGCCAAAAGATGAAATTCATTTTCTTTTTTTCAATTTCATTTTTTAGCACTCTCCTTCAAGAATACAGGTCCAGATTTCAGGAATGGCGACATGACTCAAGATTCATGATGCAAGATGTCACTCAGATGCAAGATTTAAAGAAATAACTACTAACTAGATTTTACAAAAAATGTATTGTCATTGAAAAGTGAACAAAGAAAAATTGACTGGAGCGGGATTCAAACCGGTGACCTCCTGAATACCATACAGGCGCTCTACCAACTGAGCCTTCCAGCCCTACGTTGATGGTGTCTCTAATTATCTCTTGTTCATCTCTTGTAGTCTATTATCTTTGTTCATTTGGCAGTGAGAAGGCATGAGAACGAACTTTACCACGAATATTATGAGTGCGAGTACCTGAGCACTTTTCCATGAGTGCGAGTATGAGTACGAAAACAGGAATTGACAAAGTTCATCAATGTAAACACATAGGCCTAGTGAATCCTTGAACTGGTGAGCTAAAACAATTACCGGTACATAATTATAAAGTGTCTGTATTCATGGACATAGAGCTATGTATATGTAAACATTGCTGAGATAACTTATGTACATTTTTAGCTTGTCAAAAAAGTTTGTTCTTTCCCAGTGTGTTGATCTTTCATATACTGTTTCGACTTGTTAAATTAATTAACTGTGAAGAGCAAGTAATACTGTAAATAATTAGCTGTTTCGCAGTTCAGATAAAGGTGCACTTGCTTTTTGGCGAAGTGCTACGAAGCAGTGCGAGTTAATATACCGACTTCCGTCTGTCCGTCCGTACGTCATTTTGGCCACTCCAGAAGCATATTAGTTTGTCACGATTTATTTATTTAAATGTATATATAAAAACTGGTTTTTGTCAAAGAAATGCAGGTATTCGCGGGCAAAAATATCAAGAAAGAAACAGCAACAGTCATCTGTGAAAATTTCCAGTGTCATAAGGTGACTACTTTTGGAGAAAACAGTGGAAAAAATGCACACGGTATTTTAATATATTGATTCAGAACTTGCAGAAAAGTCGAAAATCTCAAGTTTCCGTATTGTGTCAAGCTAGTGGCTGATTTAATTACTTGGATCCGTAGTTGTAATCGAGTACAACAAATACCGGTTACGCCTCAGTTCCATCCCACATTTCTCTAAACTATATACATGCACGTGACCCAAGATATAAAAACCCGATACCCTCCTTGTTTCAGATTAAGACTGACAATTAAAGAAACGATATTATCGACGCGCAATCGAGTTATGACCGGCCCTCGACTTGAAAAGTGGCATATCCTAAACTAAAGCTGAATTCGAGTGGAAAGGGGCAGTTTTAATGTAAAGGATTTTTTTTCAATTATTGCAATTTTTTTCAAATTGCACGAGTTTATTCCAAAAACAAACTATTGATGAGTAGTATTCATGACGATAAGGCCGAAACTCCCAAAAAGATTGGAGAAAATCGACTTTTAGTAATGCGTTTTCTGAGCGCACTGTGTAAAAGAATAAGCACATCCGGGCATTTTACACGGTTTTGCCCACTTAGAGACGCCATCTTTGATTCCCCATGTGTAGCCGAGAGCGCGTCACACAGGGCACGGTGAGTGCGCACTCTAGTTTTCTAATATAACTCTATGCTAATAACCCATAGACCGACAGCGCCCTATTCAAATGCATGGCGGGGTACCGTAATTGTGACGGCACCCGACTATTGCAAAACTATGGGCAAAAAAAGTTACTTTAACGTACGATTGAAATAGGAAGGATTTATTCAAGAGGGAAATTCTAGATGAAAACGAATTGATATCAACTTTAAACCCATTGGAGCATTAGGTTTACCTCACATACCATTGTACAGTGATAGATGTTTCTCAAATAATGGAAAGATTGAATGAAAACTTTTGTGTTTGAATTTCATCTTGATTTTATGAGAGGGAACTAGCGCGAGATTACGTGCACAACTGGCCTCTTTTAGAATTTTTGCGAGATTTTGAAATAAAATCCATTGTTTACGTGCCGCGCGCGCGCCTCGCGCACTGAGTGACGCGCACTTTGCCCATAGTTTTTTGAGTTGGCGTCCGTTTCAAAAATTACGCGCTCACGCCCTCTGCTGTCGGTCTATAGGTTATTTATGTGATGCGTACGCTAGTGAGTTGCTTGCACAAGTGCGCCCTCTGTTGTCCTCAGCTGCTCCATGTCAGCTTGTTGGATCGCAAAAATTAGTCTTTCTTCAAAGCCTTTGTGGCTGCGCACAAAATGTAACCGTAGAGCGCTCGCTTTGACAGGAGACCACATGCACGAGTTCCCCAGCCAAGACAGTTGCGCCACTCGACTGGTCTCCAGTCCAGTCGCTTTGCGATTATATTTTGTACATAACCATGAAGGCCTTGACGAAAAGCTACGCAAAACCCGACTTGTGGGATATGCAACATGTTTGTGCACATATTTTATTTTTATCTTAACATCTCATCTTACAGTTTGTGTAAATTAACTCTTATTGTTGTAAATACTGTACTATTTTATTGATATAATGTACATATGGATTTATTTATCTGTTAATTTACTTGTTTGTCTGTTGGCTGTCCGAGTGTTTGTTTGTGTGTTTGTGCTTGTTTGTTTATACTGTATAGCCTAAATAACCATCCTGTAATTGGCGATTTGTATTGCTGTTGGTCTTGGTTAATAAATAAATATAAATATATAAATATAAATATATAAATACATCCTATGGAGCCCATCAACCGATTTTAGTAGCAGCCAATGACAAGAAATTGCCCCTTTTTCATCAATATGCAAGATTTTTTTTTCTTAATATGAATATTGAACGTACGTGGCGTAAACATGGCGGGATCAACGGTGGAAAAAGATGGGTTTGTTTTTATTGTGACCGATAAATTGATTTGTTATGAATATTATTTTAGTTTTAGCCGTGGGGATAACCAAAAAAGGATTTGCATGGTTTTGGTCGAAATATAGATCTGGAATTGACGGAAGAAGCCGATAGAATAAGTGTACCCATAGTAAAGTGTACCTCTATGAAAAATATTGAAGGTGTACGTACAGAGCATGCATAAGGACTTAGTGTTAAAATACATTTCTCCCGCTCCAAGTGTTGGTAGTCGGAGTCCAGCTAGAGTAAAGTCAAGCTAAAGGAAGGATTTGTGTTTTCTTTTTAACATCCTATTGTGCCTTTGCAATAGTTGACTTGTTCTCGAAACATGTTCTCGAAAACTTGAAAATGGACATTTCAAGAATTCAAAAACACTTCCGTATTCAAGAGCTCAAAAACAATTCCGTATTCTTAAAAACATGTCTTGAATTAAAAAAAAAAGTCGTGACCTGAAAACAATATCTTGAAATTTCGCGTTATCAAAAAAATTCCGTTTAATCGACAACATTTAAATGGTCATGTAAAAAAATGTAGATATTTATATTTTACTTTTTCCCAAACGTGTATGCAATAACTACTACATCAGAAAGTATCTGATGATGTTTGCTACGAAAGTTTATGCACATGTTAAACTCTACTTTAGTCAATAAAGTAAAGTAATATACTGCTGCAAACTGCTCATCAGCCAAAATGAGCTGAAATATATCAAATGCTTAGATTTAGGAGGGCCTGACGCGTTTCGATCCTAGCAGGATCATTTTCAAAGGCTAGCCTTTGAGAAGTGGACGACATTTTTATGATCCATAATTACTTAAGGATGGTGGCATTTAAAGATTATTGTTCTCTGCAATGACAAACATAACTAGAGACATCCAAACAACACTTATCCTAAAACAATAGGAAAAACATATTACAACTTTGCGATTCAAAACTTTATATTAACTATGTTCTAATGAACGAGTCGCAATCTATTTTTCTTGTATGATGCAATGCAGCTTTATATCACTGTTTTGTTTTATCGTAGTTTTCGCCTGATTTTATAATGATCTAAATACATGTATTAACTTTTGTTATGTGTATTACCTCTAATTTCTCCTGTTAGCACTTTATATTTGTATGTGACTGTTTTGTCTTTTACTATGTCTCCTTTTAATTGGTTTAATTGTTATTTTTATTGGTTTTCTTGTAAATGTCTGTATGTAATCAGTTTTCAGTTTAAAACTAAATTTATGTCAGGGCCTTATGGAAGACCACCCTTTGGTGAATAAGTACCCTGGATAAATATCAGAAATAAAAAATAAAAAAGTTAAAAATTCTTGGAGATAATAGCAACGTCAAATAATGCAGGAACACGTGCCATTTACAAATCATGTAAAATGGCACACTTATGATTCTGACTCGTGCTTCAGATAACAATACATCACATCATGTACAAGTTATCTTCCCAGGATAATGTTGCTTAATGCATAATTTATGACTATATAAATTTATAGTAATAAATTTCCTCTCCCATTGCTCTCACTCCCCCATGCATACATTTGATATTCCATTCACTTCCATGTTCTTGTCCTTCAGTTAGTTCGCCTTTGAGAAAGACGAAGGCCCGACGAAGATGGAGGTCAGGGCCGCACCTTCCGAGACCAAGGCCCGACGAAGATGAAGGTCAGGGCCGCATCTTCCGAGACCAATGCCCGGTGGAGATGAAGGTCAGGGCCGCACCTTCCGAGACCAAGGCACGACGAAGATGAAGGTCACGGCCGCACCTTCCGAGACCAAGGCCCGACGAAGATGAAGGTCAGGGCCGCACATTCCGAGACCAAGGCACGACGAAGATGAAGGTCACGGCCGCACCTTCCGAGACCAAGGCCGACGAAGATGAAGGTCAGGGCCGCACCTTCCGAGACCAAGGCCGACGAAGATGAAGGTCACGGCCGCACCTTCCGAGACCAAGGCACGACGAAGATGAAGGTCACGGCCGCACCTTCCGAGACCAAGGCCGACGAAGATGAACGTCAGGGCCGCACCTTCAGAGACCAAGGCACGACGAAGATGAAGGTCAGGGCCGCACCTTCCGAGACCAAGGCCGACGAAGATGAAGGTCAGGGCCGCACCTTCCGAGACCAAGGCACGACGAAGATGAAGGTCAGGGCCGCACCTTCCGAGACCAAGGCCCGACGAAGATGAAGGTCAGGGCCGCACCTTCCGAGACCAAGGCCCGACGAAGATGAAGGTCAGGGCCGCACATTCCGAGACCAAGGCACGACGAAGATGAAGGTCACGGCCGCACCTTCCGAGACCAAGGCCGACGAAGATGAAGGTCACGGCCGCACCTTCCGAGACCAAGGCCGACGAAGATGAAGGTCAGGGCCGCACCTTCCGAGACCAAGGCCGACGAAGATGAAGGTCACGGCCGCACCTTCCGAGACCAAGGCCGACGTAGATGAAGGTCACGGCCGCACCTTCCGAGACCAAGGCACGACGAAGATGAAGGTCACGGCCGCACCTTCCGAGACCAAGGCCGACGAAGATGAACGTCAGGGCCGCACCTTCCGAGACCAAGGCACGACGAAGATGAAGGTCAGGGCCGCACCTTCCGAGACCAAGGCCGACGAAGATGAAGGTCAGGGCCGCACCTTCCGAGACCAAGGCCCGACGAAGATGAAGGTCAGGGCCGCACATTCCGAAACCAAGGCACGACGAAGATGAAGGTCACGGCCGCACCTTCCGAGACCAAGGCCGACGAAGATGAAGGTCAGGGCCGCACCTTCCGAGACCAAGGCCGACGAAGATGAAGGTCACGGCCGCACCTTCCGAGACCAAGGCCGACGTAGATGAAGGTCACGGCCGCACCTTCCGAGACCAAGGCACGACGAAGATGTAGGTCAGGGCCGCATCTTCCGAGACCAATGACCGGTGAAGATGAAGGTCAGGGCCGCATCTTCCGAGACCAATGCCCGGTGAAAATGTAGGTCAGGGCCGCATCTTCCGAGACCAATGCCCGGTGAAGATGAAGGTCAGGGCCGCACCTTTCGAGACCAATGCCCGGTGGAGATGAAGGTCAGGGCTGGACCTTCCGAGACCAATGCCCGGTGAAGATGAAGGTCAGGGCCGCACCTTCCGAGACCAATGCCCGGTGGAGATTAAGGTCAGGGCTGGACCTTCCGAGACCAAGGCCCGACGAAGAGGAAAGGTCAGAGCCGCACCTTCCGAGACCAAGGCCCGGCGAAGATGAGGGCCAGGGCCACACCTTCCGAGACCAAGGCCCGGCGAAGATGAGGGCCAGGGCCTCACCTTCCGAGACCAAGGCCGAAACCAAGGCCAAAGTTCAGAGCTCTGACTTGACGACAATTAGTTCCTTTCCCTCCAACAAAACGCCTAAACTTCCTTCCATGGACTTGCTTACCAAGGTCCATAAGCTAGCAAACCCCGGAACGAGAAATTATTTAAAAAAATTATAAAAATAAAAAAAAGAAGACCTAGTAATGCTGCTCATGGCTGGGTTACTGCGCCGGTGTTTAAAATCGTAGGTTCTAGACTTTATCACCTTCTCTTAACGTTTAAAGATAAATTCGTTGATACATTCAATGATTTCGCTTTCCTCTCATCACCAATTCTGTACAACTCATGGACTCCGTGTGCGCCCTTTACATCTCTTAGCACGCTGACATTTCGACATTTTGACTTTCAAAGTCTATTTACTAATATCCGACCTGAAGATATATACATTGTGTCCTCCAAAAAAACTTGTGACTAGAACTATTATATAAAAATTAACCTTTCATCACTTTAAGATTCAGCTATGTGCTACAACTATGTATTGGCTGTCATCATGTAGAATTTGATCAAAATTGGACAAAAATGGAGTGAAAAAACTAAGACTACATCACCTCAACTAAAACCTCAAAACTCGATTTTCATCTTTCTTTCATACACATTATGTGTGTATTGACTACTATGCGTGTTATCCTTGCAAATTTGTTGTTAAGGAGTACTCTTTCAATTGGTCATATTTTCGCAAATTTCAGCCCCATTTCAACATGGTTATAGCCAAGATATGGTTGTATCACATATCTGAATCTTGAAGTAATAAACAGTATAATCTCAACATAATACTTTTCGACAAAGTGTTGCGTTTTTTTCTGAGACACCCTTTAATTATACTGGAATGTTACAATTCAGTGAACGCTGCAATCTGCCTTGTGAAGACTTTTCATACTTGTTTAAATTACACAATTTCACCAGTGATTTCAGCCTCTTTTCAGTCTCTTTAAGCAACATGGAATTTAAGTTTTGGTCGTCTTTTAACGCGATAATATTCTCCTATTTTATGAGGTATATTGACGACAAAACTCTGAACTTCCTCGACCTCACGCTATCCATTGACCTCAACACCTTTGTCCATAGCAAAATACATTTCCGTATTTTCCATAAACCTTTTCAAATATTCACATAATGTCAATTATAAATCCAACCACCATCTTAGTATTCTCAAAAGTGTGATCAAAGGAGAATGTCACCGCTATAGATCGCATTTTGCCAATATACATAATTATAATCACACTCTTGAACTCTTCAAATTAAAGAAGACTCAATAAGTGCAGATACCCATTACGTTTTTTTGAAACAGAACTTTCTCCCTTACACAAAAAGTAACAATTCAGACTGCCCCTCCTAAACAAAAAATACAGATCACATTTCTGTAAAATCCTATTCATCAGGGTTAATAACAGTATTTCATTGTCCAAGAGATTTATAAATAAATACAAACGTACAAGACTTTAACTTATGATGAGCGTCATATCCACGGATTATCCTAAATTAAAAGAACGTTTCCGTTCATTTTTTTATGAAGAAGCTGTTCGCTTCGTGAAGTGAGAAAAGGTGTTGACCTCTACTTCTTCTACTTCTTTTGTGATGGTCCCGCATTTCGAATTCCATTTAATGACCAATGTCTTCTAACGACCACTGTTTTAAAACAATTCCTATGACGTGGTGCTGACTTCCACTTATTTTAATTTACATTTTCTTATTACCGGATATCACTTATATAAACATTTCAATTCAAAAACGAGTTATTGTAAACTTCATTTCCATCCTTAGACTTAGAGGTTGGTGTGATCAACCTCTTTCTACATGTATTAAGAACATTTATTAAATAACTTAATGTCTTTCTTAGTTGAATTGATATAAATTAATTCACATCATACCAATTTCCGTTTCTTTTAACTAATATTGAACCGATTGTCAACACTTCAAGTTTCAAATTGTCTAGAATTTTCGTGCAATTTAGGACCTTAAGTTAACTTTGATCTGCAATTCTATAAAAAGAATGATTAAGTAACTTGATATTCACCTGAATTATGAATAATCGATATGAATTATGACCTATGGTGTTATCTATATAACCCAGCATAATTCCCATCCCTGGAAGATGTATTATTGATAGTCTCATTGTCAAATTAATTCTTCAATTCGCTCTTTTATTCACCATTCAAAACCTTTTGAGAATTACTGTAAATTTCAAATTGAAATTTTGTTGATGTTGATAATTAAAATTAGTAGGTCAAAATATGACGAATTGCAATCTCGTTCCATTCTTTGTTGTTATATGTTGACTTTGTCTCCTTGTACACTGTGTATCCCCTTGTGTTGGATTTGACAATGATTGGATATTTTAACTGGTCGTTTAACCCATTTAAAGGCACTTTTCAAAACGGTGTTTATACCCCTTTTCTCCAGGGGAATCGTCTAATCATGAGGTATGTCTAGGGAAGACTATAGACGCGGAGGAGTTGTTGCTATGGAAGGTTTCAACTGCGGTCTGACAACTCAATGTTGTTTTGGTATTTTACTAAGAAAAACAAGACAGAAAAATAAAAGTTTTGAAAAATTCGATTTACCTTTAGCACAAACTGGGAAGATGCAAAAAACACACAGCATGAGGATAGCTTGGAAAGTTCAGTTGGTTATATCCCGTCCGAACATCCTGCTTGTCATTATCGATCCACGATCGACCGGATTCTTCAGTTTCAACAGTCTTGTTCCAGAGTTATCAACGGGTGCCAAATCAAATGAATACGACTACAATGTTTGTTGTTATCATCCAAACTCGTTCAACACTGACGAGCTGATGGTATATGACGAAAACACTATGGAGCCTCTGCCTGTTGGTGGTTAAGCTTTGGATAAAGGAAGTCCCTGTACTAGGTACACATGTGGTGCGTGTGAGGGGGGGGGGGCGATTTCATAAAGCTCTGCGACGCGTTGCAACTCGATTTGCGACGCGTCCTAGGTGCGACGCGTCGCATCTAAGCGGTGAGTCCATAGAGAAAGGATGCATCTTAACTCTGCGACGCGTCGTAAGGTTTATGAAACCGGCCCCATGTGCATGCATGGTGTACACTACGTGTGTAAGTCAATGTTTGTCTGACATCCAGGGACTTTTGTACATGCGCGCGCCGGCCAAATCACTCGTGTGAGGTCATTAGTGCGGGGCGCTATTCCTTGTTTCAGGGATCCACTTATGTCATGACCACAGTATAGTGAATTGCCATAAGTTATCATTCCCTTTTTTCACATGTATATTGTTCCATGTCCGAAAGCTCTATCTACAGGTTGCATAGGCTATATGTTTCAATACCAGTGATATTTTCCGCCATTGTAGTAACACAGCTTTCAACGCACAAGCACACTATTATGCATATTGACATGTTCATTGCTGTATGATAGAAGGTGCAGCAGTCTCAATGTAAAGAGAGTGCAATGCTGAAGAAAAAAGTTCCTTCCACAGTGTACTCAAGTAAATTTTGCCAATAGGTTTACACTGTACAAAGAAAACTCCACACAAAAGTTCGTAGGTCTGCTTAAAAAAAGTTCGGTTACCCTCATGGTTATTTGATGATATAAAGAAAAATATATATTGAAGTATGACCCAAATCGGCAATGGAGCGTGTGAAACTGCGATTCATCTAATGGATGGCTGGGAACAATGCCAGTGATTTTATGTGCAAGAAAAAAGTGTGTAAGCATCGTTGGCAAATATCCAGGGCCTATTGAATAATAAATTGAAAGCTGCATTTAATCTGTAAATTTTACTGTTGTTGGTTTTATAATAAGCTACTCGCCTTGTAGTTTTATTCTTAGTATGTTTAATTTTTCATATTTTGCTTTGATTTTACTGCTTAACCTGTTCAAATATGTGGTACTTTTTATCTAATAGTTGCTTTATCAATCCATGCCGAGGCCCCGGCCGAGACAGAAAGGGACCCCCTTGAGACGTCTGCCGGGCCCTTTGCAGCAGACTGGGATGGGTTTTGCGTGTTTTACCTGTTCATTTAAAATTGGTTTGAAGTGGTACCTCGTTCGATTGATCATGTAGATTGTGGGGTCTTTAAGAAGCCCCAGGGGAACTTGCAGCACGGGGGTTTCCGGTAGACTTCTATATTCATGTATGATACATTACACCATGAATGCTCATGTGTTCAGATATTGGTACCTCGATCGTTCGACTGATCAAAATGCCCTAGGCTGCCGGTCTACCAGCTTCATGTCCAAAACTATAAACACGAGAGGAAAGTCTGTACATACAGTACGTTTATGTGGGCGCCATTATATAGAAAACAATGGAGTAGCAACCCCCATTGCCTGAAGGTTCAGTTGGAACCGAGTACTAATCCTGACTTATTCTAACTAATTCGTGCGTTGGTACATCCGCGTCGTGGTGTCGCGTTGTGAAATCTTAAACGCTCTCAAGATTGACTGCGGCATTCCAGGGCCTGTTCGTTTCGGACGAATCCTCGGATCCGGATCCCATTTTTCGGATCCACCTCCTATGCAGGGTACGCTAAAATGAGATCCGGATCCGAAGGATTCATGATCCTTTGCGTGAAACAAACAGGCCCCAAGTCAAAGTTTCTTGTTCCACAAACACGCACTCAAATTCAAGCTGCGCCCAGGACGGCTTCAAAGCGTCTACACACGGTGAACGCGAATCTAGCGCTCTAGCAATGTTAGAGGTTCTGTGCAATAGGAATATTATGGCTTGAACATGTTCCAAAAAGAAATTGTTTTATGGTGCCTGTGATTTTACCAACTTCCTCACTCTGTTTTAGGGTTAAAACATGTTTTTTGGTTTGTATGCTAATTAGAATTGATTTGTGAACAAACAGGTGGGGTTGTTTAATACGTTTCCTGACAGACTTTTCATTCCTCAATAAGTTTTGTGTGCCAAATATGTTCCTTTCACTGAACAGGTGGTGTAATATTTTTGCCAAACCATTTCTGTGGGTCAAGTTTGCCCCCTCATTTCTTATGTTTTCTCATTATATTTTTGCTGTTGGTTCCCCTCATGAGCTAGTATGCGTGAAAATCTCCCATTTTGCAAAGCCATTTAAACGAAAACCAAAAGCTGGTTTGGAACCAAAATAAGACTTGCCATTCATTATCTGTCAGTATATTCTCTGTATGAAGGCAATAAAATAACCTGCCTGAAAAAAAGTACTGCCTGAACCCTATAGCTCTGTGAACATGTATGCGAACGTGCCTATTGATGTAAGCATAGTGGAACAATCTCTGACAGAGACAAAACCACGCTCCTCTTCGGCTACGGCTGGTTGGACATGACTTACAGGGGAGAGTGGCCTAACAAAGAGACTGCACTTTCAAGAGCTCTCTAAAAGGCAGTCTGGAACCACAACAATAAATAACCAAAATCACATTTATACAACAAAATGCTTTGGCATTTCGGGTTTTTTGTGTGTTAAGTTAAGTAGAGGAGGCCTTCATAATTCAGCATCCGGCTACACACTGGATTCCGGCGGGTTTGGCCTGGTTTATGCATTATATAATTTAAATAATTACACAGTTACTGCAAGACACTAGGGGCCCGTTTGATTAATGCACAGAATCGCGGATTCTACTGATCCGGATCCCAATTTAGCGTACCCTGCATAGGACGTGGATCCGTAAATGGGATCCGGATCCGCAGGATTCGTCATAAACAAACAGGCCCTATACTAGGATAAATATTATTAGTTTATATTAACACATTATGATTCATATGATCGAAGGCCTTGGAGAAACCAGTATAAACCACATCCAACTGCTCTCGACAATCAACAGTATTGTATGCCTCCTGCAACAATGATGTAGGATAAGTATGGCAATCTCTGCCTGGGGCAAAATAGTGATGCAACTCGGCTACGGCTGGTTGGACTTGACTAACAAAGGAGAGTGGTATAGAAAAGAATTTGCCCTTACAAGAGCTCACAAATCCTCCATTATCCATGCAGGCTCTCTGGAGCCACAACGGTAAACAACCAAAATCACATATACATGAAAACAACAACCATCGTGGGGGACCTATCCCACGTAGGACCTCAATGCATCAAAAGTCCTACGATTGATAGTAGGTCTAAGTTACGAAGAGTTTGGTGAAATCGACGCCAGGTCAGCCAACCCTTACTGGGCATGAACTTTCACCTGAAATTCAACAAATCTGCAGAGTTTATAATTCGCTCATCTGATGATGGTGTACTATAGTCGGGTTCTCTCAAGCGTAGTGAAAAAGAGGTTTGGAGTTTTAATGGAGGTTTTTCGTCATCTGAGAAGAGCAAACGGAACCCATGTTAATAGGATAGTGGAATAGATTGGTAATTAGACATACCAAAGCGTCTGTAAATGTGTGATAAATTGTAAAGGATAGAGACCGACAACTTGTAGGCTGTTTAGTAGTCTTTCACATAAAACAGAAAAAAAGAAGACATCCTTCGCCACTGGTGTAAACTGTTAAAGTAGGCAATGAGTGGGATATAAACTATCGCACCTGAAAACGTCTCATCCGGCCATCGAGAGTTAGAATTGCAATGGAAATATAAACACCATCAATTTGTAGCAGAAAGATACTGTACTTGTGAATTGTGCTGCACTTACAGAGGACGGTATTTATTGTTTTTCCAGTTCGTAAACGTAAACACCGCAGTAATCAATACCGCGATCTCCAGCATGAGATCACCAAAATGGCTGCTGCAATTGGTGATCAGATTTTCGCGGCTGTGATTGGTCAATGCAAAATGGGGCGGGGCTTACTGGATCGGTCTATAGGATAGTGGAATAGATTGGTAATTAGACATACCAAAGCGTCTGTAAATGTGTGATAAATTGTAAAGGACAGAGACCGACAACTTGTAGGCTGTTTAGTAGTCTTTCACATAAAACAGAAAAAAAGAAGACATCCTTCGCCACTGGTGTAAACTGTTAAAGTAGGCAATGAGTGGGATATAAACTATCGCACCTGAAAACGTCTCATCCTAAAATATACGTTGGATAATACACCAGTACTCCTAATGATTCGGACTGTCCACCCTTTACCAAGTCAATATTTGGAGGAAACTGTATGCATTATGTGTAACCGAAATTACAGAATGTAGGCCCTATACGATATAAATGATGTACCCTTTTATAGGAATGACGTAATGTCATGTAAGCCGTAAATATATCTGTGAGCCAAATGGCAGTTTCGGTCCAGCAACGACCAACTGTTCTTTTTTTTCTGGATGTCAAACCAAAGACAGACTACGTAGAAGCATGGAGTAAGAAAGAGAAGGAGTTACAACGACCATGAGATCAAAGAAAAAAGGCCTCTCACCGCAGACGTAAAAACAGATGACCTAATGAATGGTCAACAACCGAAAATTCCGATTTTTCAATTGTCCCCCCCCCCAAAAGTCGAAAAGTCACCGAGTAAATCCTTGTAATTTTCCATCAGCTAAAATCGGCCCAAACCCTTCAAATTCATAAAAATATGTAACCATGTTTGTATAATCACAGATCAAACTGAACGTAACTATTGAGTGCGCAAACAATTCGTTTCTCCAATGAGCAGTGTTAGCGGTGATCGGCTCTATGCACTGAGAGATCTTATTGCGGTCGCATAGTAAATACCCTTCGGGTGATTAGTGGGTCGTTGTAACTCCTCTTCCCCCATGGTAGAAGTAGTCATTACATGTCTGTATTAGCACGCTCAGTGCAAACTACTAACACAATAATCCGTACCAGGTGCTGTTGAAATGAAACCTCCCCATTGTTAAGTTCATGATTAATTGTGTCGACCACAGCGAGGAAACAACCACACTGAAAAGAAGATGATGGTGCGACAACAAATACATTTCCAAATGACTGAGCTTATATCAGTGCCTGGGAATGACTCTACAATTCCCTTATAGTCAGTCTTTGCATGGTTGGGAAAAAAATGGCGAGGGAACAACCACACTGAAAAAGAATATGGATGGCATGACAACAGATACATTTCCAAATGACTGAGCTTATATCAGTGTCTGGGAAAGACTCTACAATTCCCTTATAGTCAGTGTTTGCAAGGCTGGGAAAAAACATGGCTGTCTGGTCGAAAATGTAATTTTAGTATTGATCAATAATGAAGAGTTTTTCGATGGAGTAAATTATTTTGTCGAAACGCAGGTATAATTGCCTCTTAAATCAGGGGGACACTTGATTGGTGTAAGTTTTAGTAGCAGCTCTTATATACTTGTAATTAATTGGTTTGTAATAATTGTAAGGGCTTTGGTTGAATTCATTTCGGATATGCCTCTGCTTGCTTGAAATCGGTGGGGTTGTAATGGTTGTTGGGTTAATACTCTTTCCCCTCTGGTCTTCAAATGAAATTATTGTTATAATTTTTTTTTATTTAATTAATAATCTCTTCCAAAAACCAAGTAACCGCCAACTACATTAAGAGCTAATAACATCATTACCTAACTTGTATACTCAAAGTTGATGAGTTTCCTTTTAAGTGAGATAGACAAGAGACTACATTTATTACTATTGAGAGAGAGACGCCAAGTTGAAGACCAGGACACAACCCAGCCCAGGTCATCCAGCAACCAGGAAGCATCAGCTGGAGAATTAATCTTTCTAACAACTAATTATTACTCAGGCATTCAGGAATATCGTTTAAAAACAAGGGAACAAAAGCAAATGACCAAAGGTGGAGCCCTCGGGGACGCCAGAGGGAACAACTTTCCAATTGAAATAGTGACCGTCAAGTACAACTTTATGCATTATATAATTTAAAGAATTACACTGTAACTGCAACACACTAGGATAAATATTATTAGACGATTGTTTATAATTATCGTAATGATTCACATAATCGAAGGCCTTGGAGAAACCAGTATAAACCACATCCAACTGCTCTCGACAATCAACAGTATTGTATGCTTCCTGTAACAATGAGGTAGGATAAGTGGGGCAATCTCTGCCAGAGACAAAACCATGCCGCTGCAGCTCGGCTAGTAATTTCAATATAGCTCTTTGGTGGACACAACAAAGCGAGACTATAGATGCACTTTTTGGTGTATGTGAACTTGCAAATTGTTACAAGATTACTAGAGAAACTCTGCCTGGGGCAAAATCGTGACGCTACGGCTGGTTGGACATGACTATACAAAGGAGAGTGGTATAGAAAATAATTTGCAGTTGTAAGAGCTCACAAATTATCCATAGTCTAGCAGGCTCTCTGGGGCCACAACGGTGAACAACCAAAATCACATAAAAAACAACCAAATGCTTCGGCGTTTCGGGTTAATTTTTTATTTTATTTTATGTTTTACTTGAGTAGGGGAGGGCTTCATAATTCAGCCTCTGGTTTTCAGTGATTGATCAATGAGAATGGGCTAAATTTAACTAATGAGTATTGCTGTATGCAAAAGTAGATGGCTGGGTATTGGTGCACACTAACTGTGTGTGTTTAGGCGTGCCCTCAAAAAGGTCTGTCCGCGGAGTCCGCTAAGTCCGCGGACTAAAATTTAATCCCTAGTTACTGGCAACAGACCAGCTCCGCAGGCTCATTTACATCGTATGACAATACATCTTTGTTATGCTAATTCTATGCTGGCCAGAAACCGCTCACGGGGTTCGCGGAGTAAGCGTACCAATTGTCTGCGGACTCCGCGTATGCCGAGAGACTAATCGTCGGCAATACTTTTCATGTTATGTTCAATGTGGTTTCGACACGTCACTCTTGCTCAAGATGACACATCCACTTAGAACCTCAAAGATATTCTTCGGCTGGATTTTAATTGACATTGATCACTTTTTTCCCTTGTCGGTGTCCACCGCGACGAACAATAATTATTTTCCTTTCTATTGATTTTACTTGTTGTCGCAAAATGTTTTAAAATGGTTTGGCTACTGTCGGCTCTCGGCTCCGACACAGACTGTTTTAATACTCAAGTTTGACACGTCCAAACCGATTTTGAAAACATTATGTCTTCCTAATTTCACTTGCTGTTACTGTTGTGAAATGTTTTAGGTTCAAATACTTACCCTCTTGCGGCATCCATAAAGCACACACTCGAAAAAAAAAAAACACACACACCGGTAGGCCTACGTACTAGCTAGGCCTACACGTAGAATATTTTCAATGGTAGATGACTGTTGTGACACGGACATTTGGGTAACGAGAGGACTGCGATTTCCGCTTATTTGTTGCAGTGTCTTGTCTTTCTAGTTGTGTTCGTATTGTGGCGTAGTGAATTTATATCAGATATGGTCATAATTTTTAATTAATTAATACAACGCAATGACAACGCTGTTTCCGAGTTTTACATGTACTTCTGCAAAACAAAATGGGTCTTTATACGATCATGACATCGGGATAATTTTTATCATCATAGTGAAACCACTTTTGAATATGAATCAACGATAAACCGAATGGAAATGGTTAATTTAAGCCTATGGCCGAACTAACATTATGACAATAAAAAACTGTACAACTACGGTCAAAGATATCCATGGCAATAATGTATCCATGGATAATTTAACATCATTCGACGTAGCCTATACACGTAACACGCCGCCCTACAGCGATTTGTCAAGTTTGAGGTTCGTTGGGCGGTCCCTACGGGTTTCCACATACATGGCAATAACTCGAGCTTTTTCCCCAGGTCGTGTATAATTGGTTGCATGGTTATGTTGTCATGACATCGTATCTGTCAGTCTTACAACGATTTCATTTTCCCACGCTCCTTATTTGGCATGGAGCCAACAGGCAAGTTGCGGAAGGCAATATCGTTTGTTTGCAACTTCAGACGGCTGTTTATTGTGTGGGTCATAAAGGCTGCATTATTTTGTGAGTTATTTTGCTGCACGGCGCGATATTCAAGTGTGCTTTTTATGATTTTGAAAATGGGTGAGTACTATAGGACGAAGGGAAATACAGCATGACACTCAGTGGTAATAATATAAACTGGCATAAAATATTATGTTATGCTTAACCACGGATTAGACTTATCGCCTTGAATCGTGTGTACAATGTTTATGTTTTTCACCAGTGACACTAAGAATTACAGTTTGAAAAAAGACCAAAAAATTCTTTAGCATGCTTATAATATATTGCACGCAGTCTCATCATGATCAACATTTTAGAAAACAGTGACAATCCCCCCCCCCCAACAAAAAAAAAAAAATAATAATAATAATAATTTAATCATAATGGAAATTATACGCTCGATCCTGATGACGGGGTTTGTGCACGGTGTCCAAGGTATTTGTACATGCAACTCTGCCCAATGTATTTCACACCTATCTAAGAGCTACAAAGTCACAAGAAGTATGCATTTTCTGGTTTAAAGGCACTTTTCAAAACGGTGTTTATACCCCTTTTCTCCAGGGGAATCGTCTAATCATGAGGTATTTCTAGGGAAGACTATAGACGCGGAGGAGTTGTTGCTATGGAAGGTTTCAACTGCGGTCTGACAACTCAATGTTGTTTTGGTATTTTACTAAGAAAAACAAGACAGAAAAATAAAAGTTTTGAAAAATTCGATTTACCTTTAGCACAAACTGGGAAGATGCAAAAAACACACAGCATGAGGATAGCTTGGAAAGTCCAGTTGGTTATATCCCGTCCGAACATCCTGCTTGTCATTATCGATCCACGATCGACCGGATTCTTCAGTTTCAACAGTCTTGTTCCAGAGTTATCAACGGGTGCCAAATCAAATGAATACGACTACAATGTTTGTTGTTATCATCCAAACTCGTTCAACACTGACGAGCTGATGGTATATGACGAAAACACTATGGAGCCTCTGCCTGTTGGTGGTTAAGCTTTGGATAAAGGAAGACCCTGTACTAGGTACACATGTGGTGCGTGTGAGGGGGGGGGGGGCGATTTCATAAAGCTCTGCGACGCGTTGCAACTCGATTTGCGACGCGTCCTAGGTGCGACGCGTCGCATCTATGCGGTGAGTCCATAGAGAAAGGATGCATCTTAACTCTGCGACGCGTCGTAAGGTTTATGAAACCGGCCCCATGTGCATGCATGGTGTACACTACGTGTGTAAGTCAATGTTTGTCTGACATCCAGGGACTTTTGTACATGCGCGCGCCGGCCAAATCACTCGTGTGAGGTCATTAGTGCGGGGCGCTATTCCTTGTTTCAGGGATCCACTTATGTCATGACCACAGTATAGTGAATTGACATAAGTTATCATTCCCTTTTTTCACATGTATATTGTTCCATGTCCGAAAGCTCTATCTACAGGTTGCATAGGCTATATGTTTCAATACCAGTGATATTTTCCGCCATTGTAGTAACACAGCTTTCAACGCACAAGCACACTATTATGCATATTGACATGTTCATTGCTGTATGATAGAAGGTGCAGCAGTCTCAATGTAAAGAGAGTGCAATGCTGAAGAAAAAAGTTCCTTTCACAGTGTACTCAAGTAAATTTTGCCAATAGGTTTACACTGTACAAAGAAAACTCCACACAAAAGTTCGTAGGTCTGCTTAAAAAAAGTTCGGTTACCCTCATGGTTATTTGATGATATAAAGAAAAATATATATTGAAGTATGACCCAAATCGGCAATGGAGCGTGTGAAACTGCGAATCATCAAATGGATGGCTGGGAACAATGCCAGTGATTTTATGTGCAAGAAAAAAGTGTGTAAGCCTCGTTGGCAAATATCCAGGGCCTATTGAATAATAAATTGAAAGCTGCATTTAATCTGTAAATTTTACTGTTGTTGGTTTTATAATAAGCTACTCGCCTTGTAGTTTTAATCTTAGTATGTTTAATTTTTCATATTTTGCTTTGATTTTACTGCTTAACCTGTTCAAATCTGTGGTACTTTTTATCTAATAGTTGCTTTATCAATCCATGCCGAGGCCCCGGCCGAGACAGAAAGGGACCCCCTTGAGACGTCTGCCGGGCCCTTTGCAGCAGACTGGGATGGGTTTTGCGTGTTTTACCTGTTCATTTAAAATTGGTTTGAAGTGGTACCTCGTTCGATTGATCATGTAGATTGTGGGGTCTTTAAGAAGCCCCAGGGGAACTTGCAGCACGGGGGTTTCCGGTAGACTTCTATATTCATGTATGATACATTACACCATGAATGCTCATGTGTTCAGATATTGGTACCTCGATCGTTCGACTGATCAAAATGCCCTAGGCTGCCGGTCTACCAGCTTCATGTCCAAAACTATAAACACGAGAGGAAAGTCTGTACATACAGTACGTTTATGTGGGCGCCATTATATAGAAAACAATGGAGTAGCAACCCCCATTGCCTGAAGGTTCAGTTGGAACCGAGTACTAATCCTGACTTATTCTAACTAATTCGTGCGTTGGTACATCCGCGTCGTGGTGTCGCGACGCGGGCCCCTCCTCACCGCCCGTCCAGATTCCTGCTACGCCGCCCGTCCAGGGCCCCTCCTCACCGCCCGTCCAGATTCCTGCTACGCCGCCCGTCCAGGGCCCCTCCTCACCGCCCGTCCAGATTCCTGCTACGCCGCCCGTCCAGGGCCCCTCCTCACCGCCCGTCCAGATTCCTGCTACGCCGCCCGTCCAGGGCCCCTCCTCACCGTCCGTCCAGATTCCTGCTACGCCGCCCGTCCAGGGCCCCTCCTCACCGTCCGTCAAGATTCCTGCTCCGGCGCCCGTCCTTGAATCTTTTGACGAATCTATGTTCATGAGCACCCTGCTTTTTCCCCCGCATGACGATAGGCTTATGGAGGTACATTCCATGCAGAAGGAGATGATGATGAGACTGGTCGCCTTGGAGGACGAAATGGCAGCCATGAAAAGATCGATGGAGGACAACATGAGAGCTTTGGTGACATCAGTCACATCGTTAGTGCATCAAAGGTCTCAACCATCGGGTAACAGCCGAAGTCCCCAGATCATTGAAGGAGATGGGGAGACAGTACATATAGGTAAAGGCTCCAATACCCTGCCTATTGCCAGATCAATGTACTTGGACGCCTACCGGAAGTCGGCAAATGGACAAACTCTAGCGTTGAAATTATTGAGTGTTTTATACACAAGTGGTGAGCTTTCGCAACGCTCATACAATGGAGGTATCGCACCCTCTAAGTTAGGAGTAGGATTTGATGAAAAGGTAGCTCTTTGTGATGAATTCCGTTTCAAAGTTATCCTTGACCAAGTCGAGAAGGAATATCCAGGGACTGTATGTGGAATCCACTTAAGGCAACTAAGAGAGAGTATTAATGCAAAATGCCGTAAGTCTGTAAAAGCCATTGTATGATAAACTTGACGAGGTATCATGTAGGTATCGGGAAGGAATATTAATATTTTATGGAATTTATCCTTGTAAAAGTGGGCATAATTCAATTGTTAAATTTCCTATGTGACGTTATTTTCTGGAAGCAGGATGTATCCTTGTTTAAAAGTCAATACACCTGTATATTAATAGATAATTAATTAATAGTTAGTATTAAATAGTAATGATAATTAGGGACTTGCAAACTTTCTGCGAGGCAAGTTTATTTATTTATTGTTTATTTATAAGTTGTTAAGCCAATACACCTGTATTAATATTAATTTAAAATAATTTTAAATAATTAAAGTTTGACAACTTGTTAAGTTTCTGTGACACCACTAAGTTATTTTCTGAGATCAGGTCAAGTACATTTAAAACAGTTATTGACTATTAAAAAATACTGTACATAATTTATACAACGATTAATATTGAATAATAATACTGTACATTATTTATACAACTTGTTAAGTTTCTGTGACATCACTAAGTTATTTTCTGAGACCAGGTCAAGTACATTTAAAACAGTTATTGACTATTAAAAATACTGTACATAATTTATACAACGATTAATATTGAATAATAATACTGTACATTATTTATACAACTTGTTAAGTTTCTGTGACATCACTAAGTTATTTTCTGAGACCAGGTCAAGTACATTTAAAACAGTTATTGACTATTAAAAAATACTGTACATAATTTATACAACGATTAATATTGAATAATAATACTGTACATTATTTATACAACTTGTTAAGTTTCTGTGACATCACTAAGTTATTTTCTGAGACCAGGTCAAGTACATTTAAAACAGTTATTGACTATTACAAATACTGTACATAATTTCTACAACAATTAATATTAAATAATACTACTGTTATAATAATACTATGTTATTTTCATAATGTACTATGATGTATGTATTATATCATGATTTATCTTCTTGTTTAATAATTGGTCATAACATTTTCAATTTGGAATCATCGGTTGCAATAAAACAATTTCAAGAATTTTACAACTTTCTTGTGATCTCAATCATTGTCATCATGTCACTATAAAAAAATATTACAATAATTTAATTTAAGATTTTCCCTCTTCATTATTAATGTGGACAAAAGTCAAAAGTACTTTCAGTACATTAAAAATGTGCACATACAATTCTCCATTCAAAAGACTGTAAAAAAATGCTACATTGGCAGAACAGAAACAAATTATCTCCTTCTTTGCCGCAGTGGATGAAAAATCCTTGAATGGTTCTGTCGGTCAGTCTTTGATGTGAACAAGTAACTGCACAAGGGACAGCTACCAAGCTGCTTCTCGGCAATGGATGGCATACATGCATCAGGTTGGCCGCAATCCATGCTCAGTGCCTCAATGAATGAGACGAAATGTCCAGGATGTGTACTTGATGGAACTGGAGAGGGAAAGTTCTTGTAGAGCTTGACTGCCTCTATATTCTGTACAGGTAGGCGCACACAATGTGGACATTGCTTTGGCGGTAGGCACTTGGAGAAGATAATCATGCCCTTTCGCCTATCAACGTGGGTCTTGAAGAAGTCCATATCCTCTGCTATGTTGGCGTTGTCAATGTCCTTGAACGGTCCTGTTAGAAGCTTGTGGAAGTGTTCCTGCTCAGTTGCGTCATATGGGGAAGACTTTTGGGCACTTGGGCAGTGACTTACATTAATCTTTACACCACCGTATGTAAGGTCAGCCCAATAGGTGTCCAATTCTCGCAGAGCGGTATCGAAGACTTCTTTTTCTTTTTCGTTTCGCTCTTCAACTGGAAGACGCTGCTGGTGGGGTGCGGCTTCTCCTGGCAATCTGTCTGGCAAGTAAATTGAGACTGATGCTCTGGTCAAAACCGACCAGACGTGCTCAATCGGATTTCTCGCCGAAAATCCTGGACAGTAGGCAGTGGCGAGTAGCACATCCAAGTTTAAATCCTTAAACAGTTTCATGTAGAACCACTGGTTGGTAAGGTGATTGGTATTAAAATCGGCTCCGCCATCAGCAAGGATAGTAACGCAAGTTGCCTGAGTTGCCTTAATTAATGGAGTGAGGTCGCTGGCATGACTTGCGATGTTCGTCTTGGTACGGGGTCCTCTGTTGACGACATCAATGTTGTTACGCTGAGGGAGGCTGTGGCAAAAAAAACAATAAAAGATAAGCTTTGGGGACAAGAAACCTTTTCAAATTGACTTATTAATCTACCCTGCAGAAAGATTTTAAATTTTAGGAAATTAGTATTATGTATTATACCATGCCAGGGTTCACGTCCAGCAATGATGTACACGTGTCCACATGAAGGGGGACCACTGTGTATGCCATGCGTGGGGGGGGGGTTCTAAACAGTTGGCATGTTGTGCGCCTGTAATAACATTCGAATCGTACTTTCATGGCACTCATGGAATGTAATATTTCTTTCTTTCATTTCTGTTTTGGTTTCTTAGTAAAGGTATGATACTACCTTTAACATTAATTATTTGTATATTAACTCACCTGTATGTTTTGCGACCAAGCTTGTCATAGGTGAGAAGTGGTGGGTTGTGTGGCTTCATTCCCATATATCCTGCCGGTGTGATGAGGTAGCCAGGGTTCGGAAAATCATGATCCCAGTAGTTGGGAGAGTCGTTGGTCGGGTACAGCCTTGTGATCTTGCATCGTCTGTCTACTGCTGTAGTACAAGAACTTATACGTAGCTTGTTCTTGTTGTCCACTGAGAAGGCTATTGAAGAGGATGGGAATTTCGCTACTGCTTGTAGGGCGTAACTGACTCTTGATGAATAAAAATGTTCATCAGAGTTTTCTGAGCGCTGTGTGTTCTGCTTCCGGGGAACCCTCGCATCGATGTAGCCCTTGTAGTATTCTGCTGACCTGGAAGCAGCTGAGGGGGCCTTCATCCATCGCCTTATGGTATCGGATCCTAAAATAAAATTATCAAAATTCATAATTAATCATCAAATAAATCACCACAAGGAAAACTTAAGTAGGAATGGATAGCCCAGTTGGTAAAGCACCAGTACGCAGTGTTGTAGCATTTTGAGTGCCGTCTAAATTTACTTATTATGATGCCTGTACGGTATTCAGGAGGTCGCTGGCTCGAATCCCGCTAGTCACGTTTTTTTTGTTCACCTTTCAAAATTAATAAATGGTATATCTTTTGCCAACCAAACATGAGAAACCCAATAGAAACGTTTTCCATATTTTGAAAAATTCAACTCACCTATGTTTTCACGATGCTCCTTCAATCCAGGTATAACTTGAAGCAAGTGGCTCCGAATATTATGGTCCACAGTTGCTCCACAGCTGCCGGTCTGTTCTTGCCGTCTTCTGTGAGCATCAAAGCCACTCTCCTCTATGAACTTCCTTGCAGTATCTACGATGCCAGGGAAGAGTTGTTCAACAGAGGGTCGTCCTCGTTTAGCAGATGATGTCGCTCGTTGTGGTTCACTCAGGACACTGGCTTGCCGTTTACCATGCAGGGGCTGCACGTTGTCTGACAGTGTTGTCTGCAGAGCTAAAAATAGGAAATCAAATTCAAATTGGTGTAAATAATTATATGAAGAACCTCATGAAACACTGATTTGACCAATTTGTCTAAATTTGACATTGGCAAATTGTAAAGATCTTTTTTGTTTGTATATTAAATGTATGTGCATCAATTCTCTCATTCTCACATGTACATTTTATATAAATTAATACGCCTACATGTATATCATGATTGTTGTGTTCGCTTGTTTATATTCTAAGTAAAACTTGGCAGGCCATACTATGTCTATATCAATCTAAAATTTAACATCAATGGTGCGTGAGAATAAATAATGTTCGAAATATTACCCTCCTCCCTACCCAATGCAATAAACAAAAAACCCAAAAGTTGTCATTTTCCACCCCATCCTAGTTTTAAGTCATTGAAGGTTGAACAGAGAAAGCATGACTGCTATTGACAGAAACACAGGCCTTTTTGTTTGGCCAAATGAGAAACACTGATTTAGACCAAAAAAAAAAAAAAATTATAATAATTCATGCACGGCCTTCTCAGTTTTCATTTAGGCCTATTTGGTTATGGATCAATGTTGATTCCGATCTTGGCGCATCCCACCGTACTTTTTTGTTATTTGTTGCAATTAAAAATAAAGTCTGCGATGAAAAAAATTAAAGCTTACCTCGAAGTGGGCTGGCCTGTTGACAATGTTGAGCAACACCGGCAATCACTGCGACCGTCGGCGCCGTGACGGCCGTTGCCCCACAGCTGCTGTTACTACTGCACGTAGGCCTAGTTGTACTAGGCCTATTATTAGGCCTATACTGATCGCGTTTCAAGTTGCTTGGTTAAATTAAGCAAATCAGCAACCGCAGGAAGTAGTTTGGATCCATCCATGATATACCAGGGAGCAAAAACTTGCCGTTTATAATGTCAAAGATTTGATAGGTCTTGCAACTTCCAAGTTTTTTTTGGTAAAAATGATTTGACGTGTCTAGAAAAGGGAAGCTACTTCCAAGATTAGAATGATACAGTCGCGTTCCCAGCACTGACAGTACCAACAAACGTGTAAACGCCGCGTGTCACCCGACTCTACTCAGTCGTCATAATCCCAGACGTGTTGATAGATTTTCGAACGCACTGCTCAGCTGTTACCTGACTAATATTGTTTACCCTTGTTTACTTCATGATCATGCCGGGCACCATGGCTACGGACAGATTTTTCGTTGTACACAACGGCTATTTCATTCATGTACTGAGTCTTAATACCGGTCGAGGTTAATTCAGGGCTCATATAAACATGATTGTACTACGTATAAGGATTTTTCTTCTACTGCATTGGTAGTTGGTCAGTCTTGACATTTCATAAGTCAATTTCTATATGTCTTTATTTCACGTAGGCTATACATGCGCAGGATTTAATGAGTCAAGTCCAAATAATTGATCAAGTTCTCGTTTGTAGGCGGATGATTTTTTTTTCTCAAAATGTGCTGCTTTGGTTCGATTTCCGTTTGTGTGGTAGATTCGTCATTATGTCTTCAGTACATTTTTATTTTATTTCATCTACCATTCGGAATAAAAGTTTACGAATTTCGGTTCACTTGTGTTGATTCGTCATGATAATAACAAGGACTCGGAATCAGTAATACTTAGGCCTATGGGGCCTATGCCTGCGCCTATACATTTCCTGGGCCTGTTTGTTATAATACGAAGCGGCAATCAATGATATTGGGTGCGCGCTGAAGCTGCTCTGAATCGTAATTTTAAGGTATATCCTGCATGGGACGTGGATTAATTTTATGGCGACCAAGATTCGCGCGCGGCGAAACAAACTTGGAGGCCCCTTTTTAAATCCGGTATATATCTATGTTGCTCCGTCCGGCCGGGAATACGATGAGTTCAAATAACCGTTGACATGACGTAGACCTATCGAAAACTCCGGCATCACTGGGAATGAAATACGTAAATATGCAATGCATGGGATGTTTCTGTTCTCGTGTTTAGCACACTTCCTTGCTTTACCAAAACAGTTTCATCGTGAAAAAGTCACGGCCGCCAGCCAAAGCAATCAGTGAAATCGGCCCGAAATCATGTTACATTTGTTGGTCGTATTTTTTTCCATGCGATTGTGTTTTCGCCAGTTCGTTTTCTCAAGCTCATGATTAATTTCGAATACTCGCACGCTCAAAGTACGCTAGCGCTGTGTCATAATTCCCCCAAACCCCGGCTGTCACTGCATAATCTACTTTTCGACACCAATCGTTTTTCGATCACAGGGCTGGGAATCAATACGTCCGCGGACTTCGCGTTATTAAAATAAGACGTCCAAAGATCGTGAATTATTTAGCAGCAGGATGTTTACAATAACAAAGGCGCAGAGCGAACGGCCGCCTCATTAACTTGACGCGCATGGATGAGTAGCACCGCGGAGTCTGCGGAATAGCTTTCCCCATAGCAACGGCCAGAAGTCCGCGGACAATCCGCGGACAGTCCGCGGAGTTATATTTGAGGGCTGGCCTTAAATGAGGAAATGAAACCAGGATGGGGTGGAAAGTGGTGGATAGCCGACAGTTGGACTTTGAAGCTTCCCCTTAAGACTTGATACATTTTAAGCCTCCATGGCTTTGGAAAGTGGAAACACTCGATCTCCTTCACCTCTAGGTAAATAGAGTCTTGACATTCACAATATCTTCAACACTCGTCCACCTTCACCTCTTGGTAAATATAGTCTTGACATTCACAATATCTTCAACACTTTATCACCTTCACCTCTTGGTAAATAGAGTCTTGACATTCACAATATCTTCAACACTCGTCCACCTTCACCTCTTGGTAAATATAGTTTCGACATTCACAATATCTTCAACACTCTATCACCTTCACCTCTTGGTAAATAGAGTCTCGACATTCACATTATCTTCAACACTCGATCACCTTCACCTCTAGGTAAATAGAGTCTCGACGTTCACAATATCTTCATCACTCGTCTACCTTCACCTCTAGGTAAATAGAGTCTCGACATTCACATTATCTTCAACACTCGATCACCTTCACCTCTAGGTAAAAAGAGTCTCGACATTCATAATATCTTCAACACTCGATCACCTTTGAAGCTTCCAAATGTCATTATTTTACACTTGATTTTTTTCATCAAAACAAAAAACCAGCCAGTATAACAAGGGCCCTTGCCGTATTTATCTTTTTAATCCTTTTAACGGATCACTAGGAGTACAAAGAACATATTTCAAGCACCAAACAATTATAATTACTTGATCAGTTAATTTCAGTGGTTTTTTTTATCAATTTTGAATCCAAAATTAAGTTTAACGTTAAGAGTTCCCTCGATAGACACACTGCATAAACGACACGGTATACATTCTGTATTTATCATTTTATCGCAAAGCGCTATATTATAAATTTCATTTCATTCAAATCAAATAAGATCTGAAATTCTCTAAGAATTCTCTGTCATTTTATAAAAGAGCAATTACAATGAAAAAATAAAGATAATCATTTGAAAAAAGGGTATAATTCTATTTGATAGAAGTTTTACTCTAAAAAGGAGGTTTCTTTTTAAAAGAAAAAACACACAACGAACAATGGTATACTCTGTACTTAATACCACAAAAGACGTTAATATCATAAGACCCCGCACCTTTAAATGTAAAATACTGTACATGATTGGTAAAGGTCACATAACAGTCGACTTACACTTTGTCAAATTTGAGCTCAATCTGACATCTGAGTCGTGAGAAAAAAGGGACAACCTGACTCATTGTTTTTCTTTTAAAAACAAAAAGAATGATTTTGATCTTACCCGGTATCAAACTGTTTGCAGTCGTCGTTTTACTAATGTCTGTATAAATACAGCATTTCACGCGGAATATTATATTGGTACGTTTCTACCAGCACCATTTTCATTCACTGAAAGTTATACGTATATCAGTGAATATTTCTATTTGGGTATTTTACCAATCCTGTACTGTACCTTCAAGGTTTTTACCTTGCATTATTTAACATAGTAACATGAAAGATCAAACGTTTTTACAAATAATTTCTCTGAGTACGGTTGTTACAATTAACGACACATCGGGGCAAACTACATGTATTTCTTTTCTAGAAAACATCGAATGAAGTTTTGGTACTTAAACTCTACAATTCCGTGGCCTTTAAAGGTTTACTGTAATCAAATTTGGGAAAGGGAAGAAATTATTTTAAAAGGAATATATCATATATAATATATTCGTATTCAAGTGCTTAATTTTGATAAAACAGTTACAAAATCGATACATGTATGCCCTGCCCCTCAAAAAAGTCCTCCTTGGAAGCGATCAGGGCAACAATAGCTTGTGACGTCACCTATATACATAACTAGTATAGTCGCGCATCGCAGTATATACTACTTGACGTTCTGCATGTGACGTACACATGTACATGTAAGCAAGGTTTTCGTCGCGAAAAGTGGGGTGTTAATTTATGGATCTAAAACACCTCTTTTTTCTATATGCAACATTTTTTTGCGAAAACAAAGATAGACAGGTTGAGTTTTATAACATTACAGATGAATTTAGTTTCAAATGTGGTTTGATTACAGTAAACCTTTTTAAAAAAATCAACACACACTGCAGTACGTGTCACTAAGGCATATTCTTTGGACTTGATCAAGTTGGGCCAGCGAAATTTGGTAGACACAATGACATAGTTTGACATGACATATCTAAGTCATGGGCAGATTTCACCAAAACACCAAGATTAATCTTAAGATGAGTTTTTAGTATCACCATGCTTAATATAGCAATGATAATTAATTCACACTTAAGGTGAATCTTAGTGCTCCGTGCATTTATTGGCCCCTGCATTCCTTCAAATGCAACCATGTATGAACTGGGAGATTATTTGGAATCGCAGAAACATTATCTGGGGTGGATTTCATCAAACTAATCGTAACTTACTATCGATCGTAGGGCTAAAGGAACAATGCAGCCTTACGGATAGGATACGATGGGTTAACCTTCGTAACCCAAGCTACGATCGATCAAAAACATTTAAGCTATAATCTAGTTTAATTTTAATAACTATAACATATAACGATGCTCGGTATTTCTAAGGCACATTCTTCCCCCAAAAGCCAAACTGGGCTCATAGCATTAAAAGTTTTGCGCATTATAAAATTAATAAATTATACTTATAATTATAGCACCCTTAACAATCTGATATTAAGGTCGCGCCATAGGAAGCAGCATGTACAGTACATTCTGCAGCTGAGCTCCCCTCTTCGTGTCGACCCTTAAATCCTATAGTACTAGAGAATAGATTAAGTGGATTTTTAATGGTCAAAGTTGATGACAATTAAATTGATAACAGCAAAATGTACAGCAAACTGAAAATGCAAAATGACAAAGAAACAAAAGCATGAAAGTACTCGGTCATCTTTACAAATCAATCAGAGAAAAAAATCACTTTGATTTTCCGAATAATTATTATGTACATCATCAACATGATCAATGTTTGTTACAGTGCAACTTGCGCAAGATTGACCGTAACACTACTGTAAGACAAGCAATTGCACTCAACACTCAACAGATAATGCACTACAAAAATAATAGTCAGTGAAATTAATAAGCAAAAACCGATTTGAAATGGTTATAATTAGCTAGTAATACGGGCGATTCACAATATATAGGGCACCTCCAAGAGATTGCAATGCGTTGGCCAATAAGAATGCATGCACGGAATTTGTAGTCTGAATCCAGGACCCCAAAAATCTCCCGACTACTGTCTCTCAAAGATTGTTAATAAGAGTTGTCAGGGAATCTCTGGGCAGGGAACCAAACTACGGAATTTGTTGACCCAATACACGGGTTTACACTTCGAAAAGCGCACATGCGTGATAGTGCCTCGTTTTGAAGTCGCGATCAAAACCGCCGAAGTGTAAACCCGAGTATTGTCTTCGACAATGGACGGGCTTACACTTTGAAAAGTGCGCATGCGTGGAAGTGCCTCGTTTTGAAGTTGCGATCAAAATCTAATGTGGCCGCCAAGGTGTAAACCCGTGCATGCGCATGTGGAAATGGTTGACCGATTGTGCGCATTGTGATTGGCCAACGCGTTACAAACTCTTGGAGGCGAACTATTGTGAATCGCCCGTATTGATTGCAATCAACAATGCAAGTGCATAGCATTTAGGAAGAGAAACTTTTATACTGGTCGAGCCCAACCACTTAGAAGCCAGGCCAATTAGTGGCCAGGCCCAGGCCTTAAGGCCTAAGAACCATCTCTTGCCAGCCCCAAACTTCACTAAAATAGAGCTGTTTCAAAAGCAAGGCATCTGGACACATTCCATCACTGATGCACACTAACCTGTCATCAGGCCAGTTCCAACATCCAACTGTAAGTCAATGAATCAGGACATAACAGGGACTTGGGTTACGACGCCACACAAAAGCCAAGGCCTGACATGGCTTTCCAACTATGATCCATGACACAGCAGGAGCGTGAAGTTGATAGTTCAAGGCTGGGGATTATAGAAGCCCAAGAGCCCAGGCAAAGCACAGGCCTGGCATGCCTTTCCAACTATGATCCATGACACAGCAGGGGCGTGAAGGTGATAGTTCAAGGCTGGGGATTATAGAAGCCCAAGATCCCAGCCAAAGCTCAGGCCTGGACAGGCTTTTTCAAGAGGTAGGGCCCAACTACAAATACTGTAGAACACTAAATTAAAGGTAGTATCATACTTTGGTGAGAGACGAAAACAGAAATGTTCACATATTTACGTAAAACTTACAGAGTATGAAGATGGTGGTGATAGAAACATACCGTTAAAATTGTTCCACTTGAAATGATGTATTTATCCAGAAATTAGTCAAACAACGACTGAACATCTTTTTGATCTTTTAAAAGACCAAAAATAAAAGAGAAATACTGAGGCCGTTTTTCACTGTTTTCTCAAAAATTGAGCACCGTATGGGACTGAAATTTTCAAAGATGAATTTTACTGTATCTTCCTTGATAATTTTGCCCATGAATGAGTATTTCTTTGACAAAAACCAAAGTATGATATTACCTTTAACCAAAGGGTTTATATTCAAAATCGCAGTATAGATAACGACATTGAGTATGTGCATAATTTGTGACGGTGTCAAAATGTTACTTCTGCAAACTTGCACCATCATGATTCGTATTCACAATTATACAAATTAATGTAGTCTTCATATTTCATTTGTCGACTGATTTCATCCATTTTTAAGATCAGCTGCAGGTGTGAATAAAGTAATCAAGGCATAATCATTTGGAACAACGATGCTTACATGTACAGAATATCTAATCTCATCATGTACATATCCTAATTTTGCAAACAAACTCAATTTGACCCCAAAACTCGAACCGATTTTCAATCGGTGGCAAAAAAGTGCTTCTTTTAAAGGCCTGCAGCTTTTGTTTGACAAGTTTAAAGTGGTCATTTATGCTATGTGTAGGTCTACCCCCTGTAGATGATCAGTACGTGATCCATGATTCAAATTACCAAATTACATGTACAAATGAATTAGGAGGTTCTATAGGAGTGATGATTGCATTGATAATCAGGAGGTTGCGGGTTCGAATCCCTGCCTTGCGGCTTTTCTTTGGCTGAGTAGCTGAATGACGGTGGAAAAGGTCGAGTCTATAGACTGTCACTCCTTGTGCTTCTTGATGCGCAGAGGTTTAGGAACGATTATCTTGGTGGACTGTTTGCCTCCATCCCTGGCTCCTATCTCTTCCATACTGAACGCTTCATGGATGCCCAACTTGAAGTCTTCTGCTGGATTTAAGAGGTCTAGTTTCTGGGGTTCAACCCCTTGCTGCTTGGCAAGGTACTGCATGATGATGAAGAGGATCGCGGTTAGTCCGGAGGCAGCCAGCATGACATACATCAGACCCATCGGACCGACAAACAGGACAAGGTTGGGATCGGGAGAATCCTGAAACATGTAACCGATCAGCAAGGGAAATACCATCTCACCGAGGGCAGACCCTACAAGGAGGACAGACGCCATGCTCCCTGTCACCTTGTAGTAGGACTCCAGCCAGGATATACCGGCGGGGAACCGGGAAGCCATTGAGAGGCCGAAAACGACAGTCCCAATCCACAACACCCTGCCGCCAGAGTCGCCATACATGGCTAAGGTAACAGACGCCAAGATGCAACCAATCATATCTGCTATCAGCATCACGTGAGGTAACAGCACGCTTGCTAGACATATGGACAGGCCACGACCGATCGCAAATGCTCCCAAGAAGGCCGAATTCAACAGGGATGCCGACGACTTGTCCAAATTAACACTGCTACACTTGGTGGCAAATGCAAAAATGTAACCTCCAAATCCAATCTCTGCCCCGACATAAATGAAGTAAAAGAGAAACATCAAGAAGAGAACTGTGGTTTTGAAGTTCTCATTCTTGGGACTGACGTCTTTTACAGTCTGGCCAGATTCAGACATCCGAGGCTTGACGGTTGAGGTGCAGACAAAATAGAACAAACTGAGGGAGATCAGAATGTTGAAGACCCCGATGATGATGTACACTGCTTGGAATCTACTCTGTACAGATTTGTCATCACCATCATCTTCACCAGCACCTTCAAGGGCACTGTCAACTCCTCCTTCATCGGCATCTTCATCAGCAACTTTACCGGCACCGCCATTGGCACCTTTATCAGCACCTTTATCAGCACCTCCATCGGCATCTCCATCAGCACCTCTATCAGCACCTTTATCAGCACCTCCATCGGCATCTCCATCAGCACCTTTATCAGCACCTTTATCAGCACCTCCATCGGCATCTCCATCGGCACCTCCATCGGCACCTTTATCAGCACCTTTATCAGCACCACCATCAGCACCTCCATCGGCACCTCCATCGGCACCTCCATCGGCACCTCCATCGGCACCTCCATCGGCACCTCCATCGGCACCTCCATCGGCACCACCATCGGCACCTCCATCGGCACCACCATCGGCACCTCCATCGGCACCTCCATCGGCACCTCCATCGGCACCACCATCGGCACCTCCATCGGCATCTCCATCGGCACCTCCATCGGCCCCTTTATCGGCACCTTTATCGGCACCTCCATCGGCACCTTTATCGGCACCTCCATCAGCATCTCCATCGGCACCTCCATCAGCATCTCCATCAGCACCTCCATCAGCATCTCCATCGGCACCTCCATCGGCACCTCCATCGGCACCTCCATCAGCACCTCCATCGGCACCTCCATCGGCACCTCCATCGGCACCTCCATCGGCACCTCCATCGGCACCTCCGTCGGCACCACCGTCGGCACCACCATCGGCACCTCCATCGGCACCACCATCGGCACCTCCATCGGCACCTCCATCGGCACCTCCATCGGCACCTCCATCGGCACCTCCGTCGGCACCACCGTCGGCACCACCATCGGCACCACCATCGGCACCACCATCGGCACCACCATCGGCACCTCCATCGGCACCTCCATCGGCACCTCCAATGGTACCTCCATTGGCACCTTTATCGGCACCTCCATCGGCACCACCATCGGCATCTCCATCGGCACCTTTATCAGCACCTCCATCGGCACCACCATCGGCATCTCCATCGGCACCTCCATCGGCACCTCCATCGGCACCTCCATCGGCACCTCCGTCGGCACCTCCATCGGTACCTTTATCAGCACCTTCACCTTCAGGTTTTCCTTTATCAGATCTTCGGTGTCGAGCATCTCCATTGTCAGATTTCAGTGAGGTACCCTCTGCGGGGGTCTCTGGGGGGGTCTGTGGAGGCATATGTGGGGGCGTCTCTGGGGGCGTCATGATGGTAGTTGTGCTTAGTACTGGCGTGGTAAACACAGCTGTGCCATTGTCCAGAGCTATGGCAGTGGATGACAGAAGGCCTGCTTGTGTGATGAAGGGGGATGCAAGGAGAGGGGCTATAAAAGCACCGACAGCAAAGCAGAAGTGCAGGCCCTGAAGAAACGGGGAGGAGCGCTTCCCCCACATTCGAAGACAAACCACATTAGCACCTGCATGCACAAAGAAAAGGGAAAATGAAGGTCTCCTCATACCCGCACCCAACCAAAAGGGTGATTAACACTGGGCACGCGAATTCACGAGAAAGATCTGCAAAGAACACAAATTATGTCAAAAGTAAGAAAATGGCAATGAAGTCACAAACTATTCTTGCACAATTTGTGCAAAGCTATCACGAAGTAATGTGTGAATGTCTTGTGTACCACGGCTAACTACATCCAGTCAACGTGCACCAAGAAGACGTGACTTAAGTGTAAACAACACCATCAATAATCGTGCAAACTTCGCTGCTTGGGTGAGACATTCGTCAAACTGTCGGGACCCAGTTGGGGATTTTACAAAGGTTTACCGAGCATCGCACACATCTTGAGTAGGCATACGAGTTAGCGAAAAAGCTGTCAAGATATTTTTCAGAAAAAATTACGTCTTAAACACGACCCAAGATGCCGATAACTTTCACAAGCAATTTCAGACCTTCTTGAAATTCCTGCTGCACGAAAAAAATGATGACGGCGATCAATGGGACACTTTCGGAGAGGGTAGCAAACTACCAGGCTCCTAAAAAATTTTTTACACGCTGTAAGTACGGCGGTTGTCCAAAAACTCACCGGAAGACGCAGGAAAATACTGTGAACATTAAATTCAGGCCATTTACAATTAATTTTTATATTCACAACAGCCGCCCACCACGATTTCAATGCCCGAAAACACAAAGTTAGGTGAAATTCTGATGTTTGGCGAGGAATAATGTGATAGGCTTCGCTTGCAAAGTAAAAACTCTGTGCACAAAACTGAATGCTGTTTGCCGTGGGCCACCGTGATCATTTGTAATTCGCCCTTTTAGTGGCCAATCTCCACAAATTCTGCATTTGTTTGTTCTTGGGGAACTCATGTCCTCCCCTGCCTGTCACCACAACAGGACACTGCACAGTATAAACCAGGCATTTTCATTGCGATTATTTACGCCTGTTGTGTTTACGATGAACATTTGTGCACAAAAGCATTGACAACAAAATCAAGACACTTTTCCCGACCCTGGTGAAGCGCGCCCTATTGTGATTAACAATGGTTAGTCAAAAGTCTCCCACAAACCCCGCGCTGCTTTGGCGATCATTTCCATAATAAAATGCGTCCTTTGCAAATCGTTCGAGTAAGTTTGCATGCCCCGTGGAATGGACGGATGGACACTTATAAATGGGGTACACATACATCCATTGTTATTCCCTTTAGTTCTATTGTCTGCCAAATGTCCATAGACGTACCTTATGGAGGACGAAAAGTGGCCATCTGTTTTTCTGCTCTCAGAGTACGGTTTAGTTAGATGCAATTTTCCACTTTTTTTCTTTTTTGCCACCTCAAAAGCATATCGAATTTTTGTAGAAACTAACTTTTCTGCTTTTCTGCTACCGGAAAAGCAGATCTTAATTCGGCGGCCTAAAAGTGGCCATCGGCTTTTCTGCCTTCATATTAAAGAGGACCGCGCCTTCCTGTATGCGCTGACGGTGAAGAGGGGTTACTACCGTTTCCTTTCCTGGGAATTGAAGACGATCGCTGTGGAAACCAATAATAACCATGGTCCTCCCTATATGGACGATTTCCCGATCATGTCTATTGGATGATGGCTAGATGATTAATTAATTATGCTAATATAAATTATTCTTCTAAAGAGATGCGGTTCAGCGCTAGAAGGAGGAGGGCGCTGTTTTCTTTATGAAGGCAGAAAAGCCGATGGCCACTTTTCGGCAACTGATTTAAGATTTTCTTTTCCGGTAGCAGAAAAGTAGAAAAAATTAGTTTTTACAAAAGTTAATTCTGCTTTTGAGGTGGTAAATAAGTAGAAAAGTGGAAAAGATCATCCAACAAAAATGTAAAATCTGCTTTTTGGCTACTCTAAGAGCAGAAAAACAGATGGCCACTTTTCGTCCTCCATAGTGCCTGTGTCAAGAGCGCCCATTGCCAAGCCGACCAGTGAGATGACCGCAGCCAGCGTCCACAACTGACCGCAGAACGGGCAGATGATCAGCCCAATCCCGCCCACCAGCATGGAAATGGCTAAGAGAAACATCGGATTGCAAGCATCTAGCAGGAAGCCGCTGAGGATGGATCCGACGAGGTAGCCGACGCTGCGCCCCGTGAATATGTACGACATCTTGGGGAAGTCCACATGCACTTGCTGGGCCAGATCCACCAAAGTTGGCCCCACAACGGCTATGGCTAGACCCTGAAATATTGTATAATGAATATTGTAGATAATACAGTCAACTTTCAAAGGAGTGCATTGGACATGTACCTCTTCCTATGAGCAGGGATTGAGGGGAGGTTGAGTGGAGATTGCTTGGAGATTGCTGGGGGATCGAGCAGGGATTAAGTGGAGTTTGAGTGAAGAATGAGTGGAGATTGCTTGGGGATTGAGCAGGGATTAAGTGGAGGTAGAGTGAAGATTGATTGAGAATCAAGCAGGGATTAAGTGGAGGTAGAATGAAGAATGAGAGGAGATTGCTGGGGGATCAAGCAGGGATTAAGTGGAGGTAGAGTGAAGATTGAATGGAGATTGATTGAGAATCAAGCAGGGATTAAGTGGAGGTAGAATGAAGAATGAGAGGAGATTGCTGTGGGATCAAGCAGGGATTAAGTGGAGGTAGAGTGAAGATTGATGGGAGATTGATTGAGAATCAAGCAGGGATTAAGTGGAGGTATAGAATGAGAGGAGATTGCTTGGGATCGAGCAGGGATTAAGTGGAGTTTGAGTGAAGAATGAGTGGGGATTGCTTGGGGATTGAGCAGGGATTAAGTGGAAGTAGAGTGAAGAAATGAGAGGGGATTGCTGAGGGATCAAGCAGGGATTAAGTGGAGGTAGAGTGAAGATTGATTGAGAATCAAGCAGGGATTAAGTGGAGGTAGAATGAAGAATGGGAAGAGATTGCTGGGGGATCAAGCAGGGATTAAGTGGAGGTAGAGTGAAGATTGATTGGAGATTGATTGAGAGTCAAGCAGGGATTAAGTGGAGGTAGAATGAAGAATGAGAGGAGATTGCTGTCGGATCAAGCAGGGATTAAGTGGAGGTAGAGTGAAGATTGATGGGAGATTGATTGAGAATCAAGCAGGGATTAAGTGGAGGTATAGAATGAGAGGAGATTGCTTGGGATCGAGCAGGGATTAAGTGGAGTTTGAGTGAAGAATGAGAAGAGATTGCTGGGGATCAAGCAGGGATTAAGTGGAGGTAGAGTGAAGATTGATGGGAGATTGATTGAGAATCAAGCAGGGATTAAGTGGAGGTTGAGTGAAGAATGAGAAGAGATTGCTGGGGGATCAAGCAGGGATTAAGTGGAGGTAGAGTGAAGATTGATGGGAGATTGATTGAGAATCAAGCAGGGATTAAGTGGAGGTTGAGTGAAGAATGAGAAGAGATTGCTGGGGGATCAAGCAGGGATTAAGTGGAGGTTGAGTGAAGAATGAGAAGAGATTGCTGGGGGATCAAGCAGGGATTACAAGGGATAACAAATTTCTTATTGCTCCATCATCATATATGTGAATATATGGTATCATTGGAAAACATGATTATCCCTCTTTACAATGTAAAGATACTAATGTAGTCATGGAGTGCGCAGCCTTCATAAATAAGCAGTGTCAGTCAACAATGATATGTTGTTTTCGGTAGTGAATTCCTAAACGTTTTAAGAATGGACTAAGTTATGAATGATGATGATGCGCGGATGCGTGAAAGTGCACACATGTTGTAATTAATTCACAATACATTTTGCAACAATTCACTTCTGACTTTGCTCTTTATTCAGGAGAAATGCACATTCCATGATTACATAATCACAAGAGATGACACATCATTGTAAGAGGAATAATGAAGCTTTCCAATTTTACCAGTTTCATCGTTCATAGATTGGTAACGATACATATATCATCCCCCAAACTTGAGTTGCAAAGCTTTTATGAAGGGGTTTATATTGGTATACATGTATGGATCGGTTTGTGGAAACACCATGTAAGAATCGTTCGTACTTTCGCACTTGTACATGTGTGTATTTCGTTTGCACTTATCATAAGGTCTCAACGTTTCAACTAGCCTGCTGTAGTCCTCATCGGGAGACTAGAGCAGGGGCCAACTTCACGGAGCTGCTAAGCACAAAAATTTGCTTAAGCACAAAAATGTCTTGCCCAATAAAACATGTCACCCTTAAAAATTCCATTTGATATTCATGGTCAGCGAACAACAGCCAAAGATAAATCACAAGTGATACACAACCAAGGAAATTTGTTTGTTAATCCTGTTTTTATAAAGACAGAAATTTCATGGTTAGCAAATTTTTGTGCTAAGCAGGGCTGTGAAATTGGCCCCAGGCTAGTTGAAAAGTGCGAACGAAGTGCAAAAGTACGAACAATTCTTAAATGGTGTTTCCACAAACCAATCCACATACCAAGTGTCACCATTCAAAGCCTCAAATCTTTCTTGGGTTTATATTGCTTGAAGTTGGGAATAATGATGAACTTAACGTAAATTTGTGCCGAATTTGTGTTTACGCACCAATCCCAAGAAGGAGAAGCATAGCGCCACGGTCTTCTTCAACCTCCTGTCTTCCGGTGGGCCATTCATAACATCGTTGATGTTCTTGACTCCATTGCCTAGCAACCCTTTGGTTTGTTGGCTGGACAGCGATGCAGATGAGAAGAGTACATCATCGTCGTCTGAGTCTGCCATGGTAACTTCTTGATCTGGGTAATTTAGAAATGATGAGCAAGTTACGAAACCAGTACAAGTATAAGGGGATCTTATCTATCGGAGAATTGTGGCTAGAGCATGACCAGGGGCCAATTTCATAAAACTGTGAAGCACAAAAATTTGCTTAGCACAAAAATGTCTCGCCCAATTAAACAAACCACCATTGGAAATTCCATTTGGATATTCAAGGTCAGCGCACAACATCCAACGAACAATCACAATTAATACACAACACGTGGACATTTGGTTTTTAACCCTGTTTTTATTAAGACAGAAATGGCATGCTTAGCAAATTTGTGTGCTTAACAGTTTTAGGAAATTGGCCCCAGGGGTAGTCTGAGATTACACACTATCAGGAGAGTCTGTCCTTTGCGAGTGCATGCGTATTGCTAAGGCTGCAATAATTATTGTAGGATCACCATAATCCTAATTTCCTACTGCCCGGGGCAAAAATATGAAGGAAGATACTGTAGTGAATTCCCCTAGTCACGGCATAAAATAGGCCCAAAATGTGGCCAGGTGTTATTAAACAATAAAGACTGCATGGTGCGCAGAAGACGCACGTTTTTGTTATTTTAATTGGCCACTGACGCGCGGCAACAACGCGAAGGGTGTGGACAAACAAGCAGCCATTATCATCATCCCACTCTACGTTCATCGCTACTACAGTGAGGTCGTTCGTTTTTGACTGGTTCTGATGAAGACAGCTCTCCTTCTTTTTACTTTCCCTGGCCGGTGTGGCAGGTTTGGAAACTGACTCGGTGGCGTTTGCCCCTCACAGCGAAAGAACCTGCACCATCGGTTAGGACTGTAAGTGTTTAATTAACTATATATAGCCTAGAAGTTACAGGCAGTTATTTATTAAGCCTCGGCAGTTGCGAGCATTTTCCCTACAATTACTAAAAGACTTAGTGCCCCTTTAGTTCATTTTCCTTTCTGTAAAAACCACTAAACTGGTGACCCTGACGTGATTGTTCCCTTTCATTTCGTCGATAGGTGAAGTTAACCTTGTACATTTAGGAGTGGGAAATTGTGTCTTTGTAACTAGTAATGATCCGGTGTGTGTTCGCGGCAGATTCGCGTGGACATAATTTTTCTAAGTATACTAAGCCGTCTGATCTTAAATTTCCAATTGATTTCGTCACTTACCGCGGAGCTAAAATTTATAACCTTACAGGTCCAGTTGTCGGTAAACTTCGAACTTTTTCTCAGCACGACCGCGTTATTGTTCGGTTGGCCGCAGGGATTAACGACCTTACTACTTTTGTGTACGACATAACTCGCGAGAACCGCGTTCTCAAACCATCACAACATTGTGCCGACAGTTTGTTTTCCGAATTGTTAAATTTCAAGGGAGCTATTTTAACTGCACGGCCTAATACATTCGTCGCGTTTGCAACTATCCCACCTATTTCATTTGCAAAATTCCAGGCAAGTAAGAAACTCGCGAAAGCAATTCTTTCCGAGACCGAGCTTCATACTTTTCAACGCGAACTAGATATAACCTTGGATGATATAAATAATCGGATCATAGAACACAATCTTGTCGAGCAACAAGGAGTTACTTTACGAACATTGTCTTGGCATAATTCTGTTTGAAAATCTACAAAAAGAACTCGCCGTGGCAAAACCACAACAGTTGTAAGAAACCATTTCGCCCATCTCTACGAAGGCCTACACGGTGACTCAAAACTAAAACAGCGCTGGTTTCGCGAGGTTTGCAGATCATTTACTCTTGACAGCCAAGTACTTACAAAATCTTCAGTTTAAACAGAATTTTTAAAATTTCCTAAGTTAGCGGATTTTTTCTAACCAATCGTGTTTTTGTTCTTGTTCTCACTATGGCCCACAAAACTGAGGCCACAGAACCCTTGTCTGCGGTGAGCCTCAAATTACCACCTTTTGGCCGCATGACCCTACTATATGGTTTGCCCAAATCGAGGCGCAATTCCAAACTCGGCAAATTACAAGCCAGACAACTAAATATGCATAAGTGGTTTCTTCGCTTCAACAGGAGATAGCCCAAGAAGTTAAGGACCTACTGATAACTCCACCCACTGTTGATCCGTATAACAAATTAAAAATCGAACTAATTAAAAGGACTTCAGAATCCGAACAAAAGCGGCTCCATCAGTTATTGATCTCCGAAGAACTAGGCGATAGAAAACCCTCACAACTTCTTAGACGCATGAAGCAACTCCTAGGAGATAATAACCTTGAAGAAAAAATCCTCAGACAATTATTCCTCCAAAGATTGCCTCAAAACGCGCAACTTATCTTGGCTTCATCCAGTGACACCGTAGATTTAGAACAGCTGGCAATTATTGCTGATACAATTCTAGAAGTCGCTTCTCCACTCACTGTAGCAAGCTCCACTGAAGTAAATGCAACTTCCTCACCCCAATCGCTTGAAAAACGCATTGATGAATTGCAAAATCAGGTTAGCAAGTTGGCAACTTTGGTTCAAGGACTTGTCGTGAACGGGCAAAGTAAACGCAACCGCGACTATAGCAGAGGGCGTAGTAGAGAACGAACTAGAAACAAAAGCACTGAAAAACACAGAAGTTCTTCTAAATCACAAAGCATTCCGCGCGCTGGTTCAGATTGCTGGTACCATTGGCGATTTGGGGACAAGGCAACCAAATGCATCAAACCCTGTTCCTATACTGGAAGTAAATCTAGTCAGGAAAACTAGAAAGCCAGCAACTGGGGACGACAAGTTCGTCTGGCAAATCAAAGAGTCGTCTATTCTATGTCGCAGACAAAACTACCGGTACTAGATTCCTTGTAGATACTGGTGCTGAAGTCAGTGTAATTCCACCAACTAGCAATGACAAATGTAACAACAGTTCTTATACTTTGCAAGCGGTTAACAAGACCCCCATCAACACTTACGGTGAGAGATCAATGACACTAAATATCGGATTAAGACGCGATTTCAAATGGATTTTCATTATCGCAGCCGTACCTGTGCCAATTATTGGCGCCGATTTCCTTAGACATTTTTCTCTAGTCGTTGATGTTAAAAATCGCAGATTGATTGATCAACAGACTGAACTCACTGTTCACGGCAATGTAGCATCTGTTATTTCACCAAGCCCAGTATTCACCATGCCTGACTGTAGTGACTATACTTACACCTCTTTGCTCAACCAATACCCAGAGCTAGTTAGACCAAATTACCGGGAGAACTCGATCAAGCACAACGTCACTCATCAGATAAAAACTTCTGGACAACCAGTTAATGCACGGCCTAGACGACTCGCTGCAGATAAATTGCCAGCAGCAAAAGCTGAATTTGACCATATGTTGGAATTAGGAATTATTCGCCCATCGGACAGTCAGTGGTCCTCACCCTTACACATGGTCCCAAAAAAATCAGGCGACTGGAGACCATGCGGCGATTACCGTGCACTAAACAATATCACGGTACCTGATAGATACCCTATTCCACACATTCACGATTTTTCGTCAAATGTACATGCATGGTTAGACTATCTTTAGCAAAATAGACCTTGTTAAAGCCTATCATCAAATACCGATTGCGCCTGAAGACGTTCCTAAAACCGCTATTATCACACCTTTTGGCCTCTTTGAGTATATTCGGATGCCATTTGGTTTAAGAAATGCAGCACAAACATTTCAACGTTTCATCGACCAAGTCTTGCATGGCCTTAACTTTGTATATGCATACATCGACGATTTATTGATAGCCAGCGATAGTGCAGAGCAACATGAACAACATATCAGGTTACTTTTTTAACGCCTTCGAGAATACGGCGTTGTGATCAATCCTAGCAAGTGTGAGTTTGGAGTTCCTAGCCTTGAATTTCTTGGTCATTCCATTGACTGTCAGGGTATTACACCGCTTAAGAGCAAAGACAAAATCATTCAAGACTTTCCTGTCCCAACATCACTCCGCAAACTTCGAGAATTTTTGGGACGAATAAATTTTTATAGGCGTTTCATTCCACACTGTGCCGATATTCTGCAACCCTTGACAGATCTACTTAGATGTAAAAGAAAGAACAAGGCTATTGAACTTTCAGAAGAAGGCTTATTATCCTTTGAGAGAGCTAAGTCTGCGTTAGCCCAACATACTTTGTTAGTCCACCCACTTGTCGATGCACCACTTTGTTTAATGGTTGACGCATCAAATCATGCAGTTGGAGGTGTTGTTAATCAATGTATAGATGGTCAGATGAAACCAATCTCGTTTTTCTCTAAACGTCTAACACCGGCAGAGACTAATTATAGCACTTTTGGTCGTGAGTTGCTGGCTGTTTATTTAGCGATTCGCCACTTTCGATACTGTTTGGAAGGCCGCGATTTTTTTATCTTGACTGATCACAAACCTTGAACTTATGCATTTAGAGCCAAACCAGATCGCTACTCACCGAGAGAAATCAGACACTTAGATTACATCTCTCAGTTCAGTACAGACATACGGTTCATTAAGGGTTCAGAAAACATTGTGGCAGACGCACTTTCAAGGTATGATGTAAACTCGCTCTATGGCACACCTGTAACAAATGATTTTGTTGATTTTGACCAGATTGCAAGCAAGCAGAAGACAGACCCAGAGTTAGCCAAACTTCGTGATACGTCTAGTCTTCAGTTCGAAGAATTGCCAATTCTAACATCACAGAACACCATACTATGTGATACATCTACAGGTCACCCACGCCCGTATATCACTCCCGAATTCAGGCGTCAAATTTTCGAATCAATGCATTCTCTATCACACCCTGGTATTAGAGCTACTCAACGCTTAATCACTCAACGGTTCGTGTGGCCATCCATTAATAAAGATATCCGAATTTGGACGAAGCAATGTATCCAGTGTCAACGGGCCAAGGTACACCGTCACACAGTGACACCGATAGGTACCTTTGCCAATCCTGACTCCCGCTTTAGTCATGTACACTTAGACCTTGTAGGTCCATTACCTTCATCCAATGGTTTTTCGTACTTACTTACATGCATTGACAGATTCACTAGATGGCCTGAAGCAATTCCAATTCACAATATTGCCGCCGAAACTGTTGCCAAAGCTTTTGTTCATAATTGGATAGCAAGATTTGGAGTACCCTCGACCATAACTTCAGATAGGGGAAGCCAGTTTGAATCAAATCTTTTCAAACATCTGTCAAACCTTCTAGGAACCAAACACATCCGCACCACCGCTTATCATCCTGCTGCAAATGGACTGGTTGAGCGATTCCACCGTACCCTTAAGTCAGCTTTGAAAGCACAGAACGAACCCCAAAAATGGACAGAATCTTTACCGATAATTCTGCTCAGTCTTCGTTCGTCATTTAAAGCTGATTTAGGAGGTAGCGTTGCAGAGTTAGTTTACGGTTGCACTCTTCGACTTCCTGGAGAATTACTGATTTCAGCAGAAAATCTGAATACTCTAGACCCAGCTAATTATGTCGACCGCCTTCGTCAGCACATGTCACAACTTAAACCAAAACCAACAAGACTCAACGAACATCCAAGTCAAGTTCCTAAAGACTTGTTTACTTGTACGCATGTCTTTGTACGCGTTGACGCTGTAAAGAAGCCACTGCAACCTCCCTATGATGGTCCATATCGCGTAATTGACAGGAACAAGAAATATTTCATTCTTGATATCAAGGGCAAGGAAAGATCAATTAGTGCTGACAGGTTAAAAGTCGCTCATACAGAGCCCCAGATACCAGCTCCAGAGCAACTTACACCCAGCGTCACCCCGAACGAAGCAGATAGGTTCACTAAATCTGGGAGACGCGTTCGCTGGCCAAGAAAATATCTACAAATCATTTACATTTGACAAAATCCTTGTACATATTTTGACTTCTTAATTTTTCTCTCATTGTCGATCCCATTTGTTTTAGCCAACATGTGATCTAGAAGGGGGCTACTGTAGTGAATTCCCCTAGTCACGGCATAAAATAGGCCCAAAATGTGGCCAGGTGTTATTAAACAATAAAGACTGCATGGTGCGCAGAAGACGCACGTTTTTGTTATTTTAATTTGCCCACTGACGCGCGGCAACAACGCGAAGGGTGTGGACAAACAAGCAGCCATTATCATCATCCCACTCTACGTTCATCGCTACTACAGTGAGGTCGTTCGTTTTTGACTGGTTCTGATGAAGACAGCTCTCCTTCTTCTTACTTTCCCTGGCCGGTGTGGCAGGTTTGGAAACTGACTCGGTGGCGTTTGCCCCTCACAGCGAAAGAACCTGCACCATCGGTTAGGACTGTAAGTGTTAAATTAATTATATATAGCCTAGAAGTTACAGCCAGTTATTTATTAAGCCTCGGCAGTTGCGAGCATTTTCCCTACAATTACTAAAAGACTTAGTGCCCCTTTAGTTCATTTTCCTTTCTGTAAAAACCACTAAAATACTTAGCAGTCATCTGTGAAATTCCCAGTCCTAAACACCTATGGTGCCACTTTTTGAGAAAACAGTGAAAAATGACCAATGTATTTTCAAATCTATTCACAGGAGTTTTGATCGATCTCCCACACTCCACGTTTTAAAGGGTGCATGTACAACATTGGTAAAGGTCACAGAACAGCACTCACACTTTGTCTCATCCAGTATGTACACAAAATAATAAGTCTAGGTGAAAAATTGAGCTCTATCAGACATCTGAGTGAGGTAGCGAAAATCCGAGTCATTTTTTCTTATAAAACATACATTGTAAAGAAGGATTTGTTTATCTTGCCAAGATCAAAAATGTTTCTGGTGTTTGGTTTTACTCTTTCTGGATAAATAGACACTACACCATTTCAGGAGGACATATTTCAAAGATATGTTTCTACCAGCACATAAGTAAATCTGTAAACTTTTCTGTTTTGGTTTACATGTATTACCAATGTTGCCCCTTAAATGACTCTTTTCTGGATAAATCCTTAAAGGCAGTATCATACTTTGGTACTTGGCCGTAGCATACTGAAACAGACATCTTCACAGATTTACATATACACCTGTAACTTTACAGGGTAAAAAGATGGTGATGGAAGACACAAACTGTTAAAATTGTTCTGTCTGGAGTGTAGGGCTGTAAGTTTACGAATAATTTTGCAACCAGTTACCCGTCTGTTTTCCGGTTACGGTTACGATTACCTGTATAACAAAGAAAACAAAGAAAAACTTAAGTTTGGGTCTTTTGTCACAACATTTGGCAGTGGTAGAAATAATGTCTGGCCTTTGCTTTGCATTTAAAGCCTGCTGGTCCAATTTTCAGAAGATCATTTACATTTTTTTCTTTGTGAACTCTAGAAGTGTCTATGTTTCAAAAAGAAGAGGACATTAAAAAGATACTTTTCGATTAACTTAACTTTGAACGGTCGGTTAACCGGTTAACCGGATACAAACTGCAGCCTTACTGGAGTGCTGTATATCCAGAAAAGAGTAAAACCAGTGACAAAAAGCATTTTTTAAAGATCAATTTAAATAAAAGAGACAAGACTTAAGAAATACTGTGCCCGTTTTTCACTGTTTTCTAAAAAAAGAAAAGGGGGCCACCGTTGGCCACCGTATGGGACTGACATGATTGAGTATCTTCCATGATATTTTTGCCCATGAATCTAAATTTCTTTGACAAAAACCAACTTTTAGTATGATTAACATTATCTCTAGCTAAATCTACATGTATGAAGGTTTGTTTTAATGCTACCAGAGTATACCTTTAATCACTGTGGGCAATTTATGTTGATCGACCTATACATACTCATCTGCTGCACCTGGCAGAAATGGTTAAATATTTACAGCTATGCCTATATACTTCCCACTGGAACATGGCCAATATAAACATCTACATGTACATGTACATGTACATGTACATGTACATGTTTATATTTATATTGGCCATGTTCCAGTGGGAAGTATATAGGTATAGCTGTAAATATTTAACCATTTCTGCCAGGTGCAGCAGATGAGTATGTATAGGTCGATCAACATAAATTGCCCACAGTAATTAAAGGTATACTTTGGTAGCATTAAAACAAACCTCCATACATGTAGATTTAGCTAGAGATAATGTTAATCATACTAAAAGTTGGTTTTTGTCAAAGAAATTCAGATTCATGGGCAAAAATATCATGGAAGATACTCAATCATGTTAGTCCCATACGGAACCTGCTAGGATCGAAACATCAGGTCCTCCTAACCCATTTAAGCATGGGATACTGTTTAGGTCATTCTGTTGGCTTTTGAGCAGTTTGTGGCAGGTTATTATACTTGTTTCAATTCAAGTATGTTGTGATATTTTGTGACTCACTCTGCAAAAATGAGTCATATGTCACACAACATGTTCACAGGGTAGGCCTATAGTTTATGAAACTTGGAAAGAGTTTGTAGAATTATAGGGTTATTCTGTGTTTTAGAACTAGTATACCACCAGATGTAGAATGATACAGACTTCACACATGAACCATGTTTAACCTCATGAGGCATTTTTTCTCAACGTACATATAACTCAGTTTGCAAAATGTGTGACTTATGCCTCATGTTCACAGAGCCGGTCACATTTATCAAAACTGCTTCGCCGATGACTTATTGGTAATCTTTGTCTCTTCCATTATTTGACCTTGATATATTAGCGCCTACTTCGTGTGCACACGATGGCCTCTTTGACTGTGGCGATGGCTCCTGTGTGTCGAGTGACGCGCGATGCAATGGTTTTCAAGATTGTCAGACGGATGGCTCAGATGAACTTGGTTGCAGTGAGTGCTAATTTGCAATTCTAGGCCCTTTTCCAAACCCCGGCTCCGGCTCCGGCTCCGGCTCCGGCTCCGGCTCAGGCTCAGGCTCCGGCGCTGTAATTTTTATGCTGAAAATGTAGGTTGTGGCTTTTCATTGAAGCTGAATCTCTGTTTTCTTGTTCAAAATAGAGTATCTACTTCCAATCCGTAACCAAAAGCCTCTAATTTGATACCTGTTATTCAAGAATGGAGTCACGAAATGGAGCCGAAGCCGGAGCCTGAGCCGGAGCCGAGGTTTGGAAAAGGCCCCTAGTACAAACTTTATTTCAGTTCTATAAGACAGCACTATCGCTCTGAAGAATGGTTAGCCCTATGTACATGAGGGAGACTGTGCTCAAGTGACACTTTCGCAGAAAATGTGCAGTGAAGTCACATGGAGAAAGAAGTTGAGGAACTGTTAATTGCTATAGCTATTGCATGCGAAACCCCATAGGCCATGAAGATTTGTAACCGGAAGTGTGTAGTGAAGGTATGAGGAGAGATGTGCAGAACCCCTTTAAGGGACGGGCAAAACAAGTGGGAGATTGGTAAACAAAAAAAGGTTTGAATTATTTCGTTCCCTCAAAATATTATTTCGTTCCCTCGAAATCATTTCGATTTCTCGAAATAGTATTTAATTCCCTCGAAACAGTATTTCCAGACTCTAAGTAGCCTGTAAGCCAGCTCCATAAGTTATATAACTTTTCATTAACCATTATATTATGGTCCTGTTTCAACATACAGAGAATGTAAGTTGTCCGGATTTCTACCACTGTGACAGCTCATTGAAGTGTATCCGTTGGCCAATGGTCTGCGACGGGATTGTTGATTGCCCAAATGAGGACGACGAGACCGACTTGGAATGCGGTATGCACGTCTCAAATTAGGCTAAGGCTAGGTCTAAGTGTTCGGCCGTTGCAAATGCATTGAAGCACACGCCGACAATTAATGGAGGTAACCGCTGCGGCAACCCTAGAAGCCTGTATTCGAACATGGCCCTACAAACTCTATGCACATGACATCATTCTAGTAGGGCGCCCTCAGCGATAGGTGCAGACGCATCAGACTGCAAAAGACGCCATATTTGTGAACACGTTAAAAAGAAAATGTATCTCAAAAATTCAAATCTTTCCCACAAGAACGTTGCATATAACTATCACATTTGAAGCCTATTGGTTGATCACGTAACAGGCTTCAATAAAGCGCGCCCTCATTTTGATGAAAATATGCCATGAAATTCAAGTTTTGCAAGATTGCAGGTTTTCATGATCTTTCTATTATTTGGATTAATTTTCAGAGCAGCGATGCTCAAGTGATTGTAATTGCAAGGTTGCCCAAGGGGACGTTCGTGTAGTCTGTGAAGACGGCTGGACCAAGAGTACCGTTGCCAACATGGCGAAGGGGACACGGCACCTGTAAGCATACACTGATTAGGTCAGAGGTCAAACTAGACTTGACTTCAAGTATAAAGCTTGGCGAAGTCTTATAAACCACTCAGACACGGCAAAAAAATATTTTTTTTGGTGATTAAGCACCTCGGCGGTATAGTTAAATTTCGCAGACATTTTCTTGATAACTATTGATCCATAGATGTTTTCGGTTATACTGTTTGAGAACCTGTAAGGTCACATCTTAAAGTGAATGGGTGCACGATTTCTGAAGGGCGACACTTGCTGATCTTCACGACTTTACAATTAAAGCTAATCTCTAGCAGCAATCAGGGAGAGACGCAATTACTGTTTTCAACACAGCACTATGGAAAAGCTCAATACTATGCCATTAGGTAGCAATTCGTATCGAGGACAGTTGCTACAACTTCCTTATCGCAAAAACTACTCAGGAACAAAAAAGAATGCCATGTTCAGCAAACAGGGGCCAATTTCATAAAACTGTTAAGCACAAAAATGTGCTTAGCACAAAAATGCCTAGCCCAATAAAACAAACCACCATTGAAAATTCCATTTGATATTCATGGTCAGCGAACAACAGTCAAAGAACAATCACAAGTGATACACAACACGCGGAAATTTGGTTGTTAACCCTGTTTTTATTTAATCGTGAAATAACCTAAATTTTTATTTAGACAGAAATGTCATGCTAATAGCAAATTTGTTTGCTTAAAAGTTTTATGAAATTGGCTCCTGAATATTTTTTAAGATCTAAGCAATAGGCATCACATAACCATTCGCTTGGAGGAATTTCAAATGCTAAGCGAATTTACCAAGCTTAGGAACTCCATGGAATTTCTCTTACATGATACCCGATCGTTTGAATTCGACCAGCCATAGAAATATTCTCTAACACTGAAAAGGTAGGAATTGCAAATCATTTTTTTTTCATTTGATGTATTTGATTTCTACCATCAGGTGGCTCAACAACAACAGCATGGACATGATCAGACAAGATATATTTGACGGTCTTGACAATCTCAATTTCTTGTAAGTTCCCTTCAACAGACAATAGAGAGGCATTACTCTCTCATGTAGTCAAAATGAAAGTTCGTTTACAGTTTGACCTGTTAATATTGACATGAGATTGGTTATAATATTACTCGAATTTAGAAAGAAACCAGTACAGTATTACAGAGGTCGCAGGTTCGAATCTCTCCTGGCCATTTTTCTTTGGAATTCTAATTTCATTAACTAGTTGCAGTTATATGCTTACAACAATATGCAACTTTTTGTTCTGGCAGTGCAGTTGCTGAATTCTATAAACAAGGAAAGTTTTGTTATGTTGGTATTGTTACTGAAAGAAAACGAATGCTTTGTTATATGGTTATTGTTTCTGAAAAACAATGAATGCTTTGTTATGTGGGTATTGTTGCTTAAACAATGAGTGCTTTACGTTGGTATTTGTAATGAAACTACTAATGTTGTTGTTTTGAATACGTGGGTATTGTTTCTGAAACCGTTTTTTTATGTGGGAATTGTCACTGAAACAATGAATACTTTTGTTCTGTGATTTTTGTTACTCAGAGATATATCAGACAACAACATCAGAAGTATTGAAGGTGTCTCCTTTAAAGGGTTAAAGAATTTAGAGATCATGAAAGTGCTTTTTTAATTATAATTATTCAAAATAAATAAAGGGCAACGGTAACCATTGTTGGGAAGGTCGAATGAAGGAGATTACGTAATATGCAAATTAGGCTTGCCCTCCTTCACCGACGTAGATGAGCACTGCTTATTCAGTGATTGTTGGATGCATATGGGAAAATCTACGTCCGTGAAGGGCAAGCCTAATTTGCATATCATCTATCTCACAAGAACAATAATTAATATTTATGAATAGTATCTTTATCTTTATATAGTAGTCCTCATGGAGACAATTATATCCTTATTTGTCAGTCTCTGTACAGAAGAACAAACTACTGATAAAAACTCCAACTTTGCCCCATCAAGAAAAGTGAATGTAGTGATGTAGAAAGATGACTGACACGTATTACCTAAACCTGTTTACACCATTTAACATTAAAAGACATGGATTTTCTTTAAAGAGGCACATTTGAATTGAGTCCAATGACTTGTCACAGCGAAAAGAGGGCATGCGAATGGTGCCTCACTCAGTATTATGCAGCTTTGTGCATTTCGTATAATGTTAACATTTTTTCCCTTGTTTTCCAGGATTGTTCGGGATAATCCCCTTGAAACATTACAAAATGGCGCATTCAAAGGACTGAGCAAATTACGGATCTTGTAAGTTCATTCATACATTGAGCCACAATTAGGTAAACACAAAAAGAAACAACAAATCTTTTTACAGCAGTGCGTAGAATTTCATAATTGGCCCATTGCACGAGCTGATATAGCAAGAAAGAAAATTAGAAAACGTATTCGTGTCATCAGAAAAACGATTCAGAAAGTGTTCTTAACTTGAATTAACCTAATCATTATGCTTAAATTTCATCTGAGCTGTCTCCGGACAAAATTTAATTGGTTAGTGGGAAATGTAGGCTCTGCATGTCTATACCATAGAGCCTTATTAAAATTACTAGAGCGCTAGCTCTGCGTTCTCCGTGTGTAGACGTTTTGGAGCCGTCTGGGCGCAGTCATTTTGAATTTGTGTGCGTGTCTGTGGAACAAGAACACATTGACTGGAATGCCTTTCGAGGAGAGTTCTCTATATATATGCAACGCTCAAGTATGCGCGAACAGTACCTAGCGCGTCTTTATGACGCATGCAATCATCGCGCACGGCCCTAAATGAAACGCGAATTTACCGAGGGTGCGTCGGATTTCGGGCGTATTTGCCTTCGATGACGCACCCGTATAGAACACAACGCAGTATGCAAATGAACGTACAAAATTGTGGGCTTTCCATGGGTTTGTGCACAAACATGGATGCGCCCAGCAGGCATCACTTTCTACACGGAGCTAGCGCTCTAGTAATTTTAATATAGCTCTATGGCCTATACTCACTGCAGCACAAACAACACATCTGGTGAAATGTAGGAATGCGCCCTCAACGTCCACAGAGAGGACACAGAGGGCGCTGTTAAGCCATACCCATGTCCACGAACTCGTATCTTTATAAAACACTGACTCAACCTTGACTCAACCTTTACTTTACGTGGCTTAATCTCCACTCCACTCCCCTCAATTTTGCCGAACTTTTCTCAAACGCCAGGAGAGGCCCAGCTATCCATTTCTTTAGCAAGGAGGCAACATGTACAGCACATAACAACAGAGGTGATTGCCCTTTAAACTTGTTCTGAAATGCTTTGTGTTTTTTTTTGTCAGGGTTCTGATCAGAGGTAGCGCTTCAAGTGTATACGATTCACAGGTTCTCGTCAAGGACAATGCATTGAATGATCTCATCAGCTTGGAAATGTTGTAAGTTACCGAACACAGGGCACTCAACTTTTATGAATACAGAGGTGTAAATCGACGAGGACCAATGACTTGGTCAAAAGGGCAAGCAGAATACTAACATTTGGGAAATATTCATAGTACACACTATTTTCGGCTTGGGTTTGTTATGCAGGACGTGCAGTGTGTTGACCCCAAGATGCCTGTCGTGAGAAGCAATTCGTGCATAAAAGCATCAAGACCAACACCTCAAAATAAGATCGCACCAGGTATTGATCAGCTTTTTTCCGTTTGGCTTTTAGGTACGTTGACGATTATCGTTTGTGCTGTGAGTTTGTGTAATCGATCACGGGCTTCGACATCAGCAAATGTGAAACCACGGAGCTGCAGCCGCCTCTGAACCTCTGCGGGAGCCTCATGCGCAACCACTTCCTCCGAATCTCCATGTGGATCCTGGGTCTTAGCGCCCTCGTCGGTAACACCGTGGCCATCGTCTGGCGCCTCCTGGGCAAGGAGAAAGGCACGAAGAAGACCCACGCGTTCTTCGTGGCCAACCTGGCAATTTCGGACTTCATGTTGGGGGTGTACATGCTGATCATTGCCGGTGCTGATTTGCACTTCGGCGAGAATTATTCAAGAGTGGCAAACGAGTGGAGGTCCAGTGTGACTTGCAAGGTAGCTGGGGTCATTTCAGTGATGTCCAGTGAGGCGTCCGTCTTCTTTGTGACTCTGATCAGCCTAGACAGCTTCTTGTCCATCGGGTTCCCTTTCAGCCGCATCAAGATTGAGGAGACATCAGCCAAGGTGTCAGTGGGCCTCATCTGGGTGTGCGCTCTCGGTCTCAGCGCTGGTCCCACCGTCTTCGTGGGGTCCGACTCCAAAGTCTACGGCCTCTCTGATGTCTGCATCGGTCTGCCCTTGATCACCGAACCGACGAGCTACGTGGTGCAGGAGAGCCAGATCGGAAACCCGTTGGGAGGGGAGACGGTGTCCATCCCAGTCGCTCAGGGGAAGCAGCCAGCTTGGATCTACTCCATCGTCTTGTTCCTCGGAGTCAACCTGATCTGCTTCTTGACGGTCCTGTGCTGCTACATCGGCATCGCTGTTAAGGTCAAACAAACTACCAGCAAGGTCAAGACCTCATCACACCGCGACCGAGAGATCAAGATGGCCATCAAGATGTCTCTGATAGTCGGCACTGACTTCGCCTGCTGGATGCCGGTAATCATCATGGGGGTTCTGTCTCAGACAGGAATTGTAGACATCGGTCCAGACATGTACGCCTGGACTGTCGTCTTCATCCTCCCTATCAATTCAGCTCTCAATCCATACCTGTATACATTCTACACCGCTCTGACCGCATGTCGCAAAGAAAAATCAGGCAATTCAACAGAGATGAAGGCAAAGTCCTCTGGAACAACGACGTCCGTTGTTTCCGGCACCGGTGTCAAGGGATAGATTGGTCGTGATTGCGGCCTGACTGCGTCTGGAAGACCAAATTATCCCAATGTCACACAACATGCGTGTCCAGGTCATCCGGACAGCCAGGCACGCTGGTCAGTTGAGCTCGTTACACCGGCACTATTAAAGTAGGACACTAGATCAAAGGGCCGTCAAAGTTAAGAGCGGCATAAACCACAGCATAAACCTTTCACAGACTTGTGAAGCCGTTCTATTCGAAATTCGCAACCCTTCTCAATTTCATCGCAGCATTGAACGTATTTTATCTGAAACTAAATCGGACAATAATAACTGACAATACGGTGGACACACCAACTATTCAATCAGTCATAGGGACTCAAGCAAATGACAGTGTTCAGTACGAACTTGAAGAAAGCTTTCTGGCACTTATAGAATGGAACGAAACCAGTGGAAAGAGGGAGCTATTATTTTTATAACTGTGATTATCATGGCAAGATGTAAACTGCAGCCCCAGCAAAATGTACCAGTTTCATGGCAGGAATTTGTAATGGCATTAAATAGAAATGTTTAAACTTTGGGCAATACAATACTATCTGCTTTTCGTACTGTGAGAGGTAACTGGTTCCAAAGTGTTGGTCCAATATATGAGAATGACCTACTTCCCCATGAATGTTTGATTCTGGGTACTCGTAATGTTTGTGATGTAGATGAACGTAGACTGCGTACATGGGTGTAGATCTAAATGCTATTTTGAAGGAGATGATTTATGAATTACATGTTTAACAAGTAGGAGGATCTTAAATGTAATACGTTTATCAACAGGGAGCCAGTGTAATGAGTGGTGAATAGGTGTTATGTGTTCAGTTTTCCTTGTGTATGTAAGAAGTCTTGCGGCAGAGTTTTGTAGTAACTGGAGTTTATTTATTTCTCTCTGAAATATGATTGTTAATAAATATGGTAGACACATGGTATGCACTAGACATATTTTAAAGGTAATAATTATCATACTTTGGTTTCGTCAAAGAAATACAGATTCGTGGGCACAAATGCCAAAGAAGATACAGTAAAAGTAATCTGTGAAAATGTCAGTCCCCAAGGGTGCCCACTTTTTGAGAAAATAGTAAAAAACGGCCACGGTATTTTGTTAAAGTCTTTTCTCTTTTATTTTTGATCTTTTAAAAGATCAAACAGATTTTCGGTCATTGTTCTACAAATTTGTGGATAAATACAGCATTTCAGGGGGAAACATTTTTAACGGTATGTTTCTATCAAAACCATCTTCATACCTTGTAGGTTATAGGTAAATCTGTGAACATTTCTGTTTTGGTTTCTTACCAAAGTATGATACTACCTTTAAGACTGTTGCAGAATATGACAGTATCTTGAAGGCTTGAACAAAATTAAGGAACCTAATGTTACTTGAAGAACGAAATAAGAGGAGTCTTTGTGCACTGATGTTTGTGGTTACCATGGCACAAATCCTTATTATTTAGCTAGATCGTATTGTTGCGAGTTTTTACACCATTTGTATCACCTTTGAATAAAAGTTAAACTAGTTCGATAATTCATTTAAGCTCGTTAAGCTCACGTTCAGTACACAACGCCTAATGTGGCGAATTGTATAAAAATTATAGATGTAATAATAACAAAATTTCATTCTGCGTTTAAAGTTTTATGGCAATTAATATTTGAAACAATCATATCAGTGTTACAAAATTAATTATTGTAGACACTGATATATCCTTTATTCTTATTCTGTCCAATTGTTAGAATTAGTCTGTAACATAATTAATATTCATTAATTATTAAATATTTGTAAAATTCAGAAATTTTTTTCATCTTTTTTCACTTAAACAATTATTAGCTCTTATAATCGTTACACTAATCTCGATCTAAATGTTTCTTTTTCTTGACGTTATGTTTGCTTTGCTCTAAATTTTTCACGTTTTACATAGAAGATGTCGTTACGATATCGAAAACGCATTTCTGTATATCAGCACTTTGTGAACTAGTTCAAATATTATGTACTCAACTGTTTTAGCATTCAAACATAAAGTGTGTATTAGTCATTTTGAACGTGTGGCGTTTATTAATACTGGCGATTGACAAAAGTGCGCCACCATGAGTTTGAAACGCGTTGGCCAATCACAATGCGCTGTATTTGGCGACAAACTGCGCATGTGGACAGATGCGCAGTTTATCGACAAATTTGCACAATGCGTTGCAAACTCATGGAGGCGCACTATTGTGAAACGCCCGTACTGGAAGTGCGTTTAGGTTTTATTAAATATGTTCGCCCAAAAATGATTGGAAAATTGAGTTCCATTCGTAAGCACCTTTCTTAAACCGCACGTTCAAATTAATTATGAATGTATACAAATTATCAATTTCACCCATTTGTTAAATCTAAAAAGTCCTGTGCGTGGTTGGAACAAAATTATAGGTTTTCCCGCACATTTTAAAACTGTTTTCATTCAATTTCCAAAGCGAGTAACTTCAATTTCGAATCGGAGATTCCTCATCGGAATAATCCCATGTTCAATTTCGTCTTTGGTCTTCCATTTTGACACTTTGCCACCCAATTTGATCATTTGCCGTACATTTTAATCAAAGACAATTCAATTTCGTCGACCGCAGCTGCCAAACGGATCAATTTCGTTATTTTGCAATCAAATTCGTCTAACATTCATTTAAATTCGTCACATGATTATATGCCGTCCTCCATTTTTTTAAAGTTCCGTTTAATCGTTTCATTTTTACTTTAAACATTACTTACTACTGTCGGAAGAAAACTTGTCTGACGCAGAAACACACCCGAACTGAGAATGTATGATGTGCTTTTCGAAAATAATGTTAGCCTATTTGAGTGTGATACATTCTGATCGGCATTTTTGTTTGGCGGGAAAATCCCCAGTAGAGGAAAGATGTTTTTTAGAATATGCATACAAGAAATAAGCAGGCCTATACTTCATTACAATAAAAGATGTATGCGTTATTTCACATCTTTTTCGGAATAGTCCACACCATCACTTGGTTGTATGGCCCTCTGGCACAGTTTCCATTTGGATCCATTTGCCTACGTGACGAAGATTTCTGATGTTCGGAGTATAAAGTGGTGTAAGACGGTTCGAAATCATGAGAGCAAGTGAAAGAAACTAGGCTACATGTAGCCTTAAAAGGGGCTTATAAAGTGCATATACCTATAAGCTTTTTTACAAAGCTGGTTTCAGTCAGATTTTCAGTTTAATTTGAACGACAAATTCTTGAAATCGCTTGGCAAAAGACGAATTTTATCATTCATTATGTGATCAGGTGAGACGAATTAGAGTGATATCTGACGAAAACGAATGAAAACTGACGAAACCGATTGACCATTGATCAATTCGAATGACCAATGACTAAATTGAATGTAGCATTTGCACATTTCCAGTCTTCTCGGGACGAAATTGAAGAGAAGTGCTTAGGAAATTGAATGAAAAAAAGTTTGAAAATGTGCGGGAAAACTTCTATTAGAATTTTGGGAACAAATTTAATGATTTCTTTTTCAATATCATAAGGTTCACATCGACTTTATGCTCCTTTTGTGAGTCTGAAGATGAAACTCTGATACACATTTGTTTGTTTTTGTAAATCTAGAATGTCCTTTTGGTCAGCAGTGTTTAACTGGATTAAAGGTAATATCATACTTAAATTTTTGTCAAAGAAATACAGATTCATGGGCAATTATATCAAGGAAGATACAGTAACAGTCATCTGTGGAAATTTCAGTCCCATACGGTGCCCACCTTTTGAATTAAAAAATTACTTCCACGTAGTCCTAACATTTAACTTGATTGACTTTTTCATTTAGCTCCGAACCATGTCAGAAAACTTCAAACCAGTTGTTGATTTTAGTATGATTTAGCGTGCGAATCTTTGTTAACGTTTCCTGTGGCCGTGCAGCGATACTCGTCGATCAGCACATGGTGACTGCTTAACATTGTGTGTCAGCATGGTCATGTGTGCGAATAATGGATCACAACACCAACATTGCAGAGGGTCTGTGACTGCAAGTTAAGATGTTTCCATGAAAAAATGAGTTTAAAGGTGACCTCATGCAGTCCGAACCTATTTTTTTACCCTTTCCATTTAGCTCATCCGAACCATGTCAGAAAACAGTGTTGTTCATTTAAATACCGTGCGAATTTTGGTTAACATTACCTGTGCAGCGATAGAGTAGTTAGCAATAAATTTCCCTTGGTTTGACAAGCCAAAACGCGTACAAAAAGCACACGCATAAGAATGACAATTAATGTACTCAAAATTCGAAACTCTATCAAACTCTGTAAATCCGAACTGTACTCCAACGCTAGTATAAACACTGCAGAATAAACATGACAGACATCGCAATGTTGTCGTGTTAAAACGACACTGTTTTCTACAGTAGTGTACGTGTAGGTTAGGTCTTGGACGCCTTCACTGTACGTATACAGTTCATGCACGTGCATACATTTTACATTGCACTGTCCATGTAGTGAACGTGAAGTATTATTAAAGGGGCTGTATCGTCTCGCCGAGCGATCAAATGTTGATCAAATGTGTGTATTATGCATATGGAGATCAATGGTGAAAACGTAAATTCCCGTACGCGCTGAAAGTGCCCCCATACCAACGTGCATTTTTGATAATTCGCCCCTTCGTGAAAACTTGAAACAGCACTTTTGGTGAAATTCGCCCTTTACTGATTTTCATGATCTAATTGATTTATTTTGCCAAAATAATTTCGCCAAGATGTCCGTTACAATACCCCTAATCGATTTTGGCAAAAAAAAAAAAAATTCAAAAAATATTGATTTTTTTTTATATTGCCAAATTCGCCCCTCCGTGACAACGTCGACGATATGTTTTTCATTCAAATATGTTATTCTTTCAATATGAAAGAATGTATTTTTTCACCACAAAAGGTGGAAATCCCAATCCCGACCCAATGATGTAATTTCTTCAGTAGCACTACTAATAAATATACATAAGGGATTTCCATGAGACTTGCACCGTGCTGCATTTTATTTTCATAGATTTCTTTCCAAAAATGTCATCGTTTACCCAGAAAATGAAATGGTACAATACATGTAATTTGTCAACCTGCATGTTACAAGGGGTTTCTTGATTAAAAATGAATGGAAGTCCAAGGAAGAAGTTATCAGAGAAATTTCCACGGCTCATTTTTGACACTAGTTTCAATTTAACACTTTTTGCAAGGCCTCAAAGCATACTAGTTTTTAAACACCAAAACAACGTCGGTGAAAAAAAAGGTTTTCATTAGTTGAAGGCATTGGGATTAAAATGTAATACACGTATAACAAATGTGACAGTGAACCGCAAATTGTGTCCATTTTGAGTCTTGAATGTGATTCTTTAGATCATTATTTTGTTAAATATATTTACTCGGTGTTGAAAGAATAAAGAGATTGATCAGGATGAAGTGATCGAGGAGCTGCTGAGTTTACAGCAGTCATTGTTGAAATAAATCGCCAAGTGTTTTCTTGTCTCCATTCATTCTTCTTCGCCTCCCATGTTGGTAAACCCGAATTTCACAATAAGCAAACCCTGCGTCTGGCACTAGATACAAAACTCTTTCAATTTCAAGGGAATACAAACTCAGGAATAGGTTGCTAAGGAAATATGTAAAGAGCAGTATGCCGTATCCAGTTGTAAAAGCACCTTTTATCCATGTTTTGCTTGTTTAACCTTACAGCGCAAAATAACACTGGGTCACAGTTCATCTTTCTGGGCCCAGAAACAGGCCCTTTAGTCTATTTAGGCTACATCTCCACTTTATCAGTGGGACACTTTTGAATATAATGAAAGTCTGTCTGGACAATCCTTTTGTTAAGCCATTGATATATGTAGGCATTTATCCATGCTTGGACCATAGAGCTCCAGGTGTCCTCTGCTATTGTCACTTGCATGCTTGGTCGCACAGGACCCACCTGTCTACACACACCCCGTATGTACATGTAGGTAATTAGGATATAGAAGTCATTTCACTCTCTCACAGACCCTTGTAGTGAACAGTCGAAGTCGTGAGCAGGTTTTGCCTGAGACACCCTTTCTGGGTCTATTTAGGAAAGTCCGTGTGCACAGCTTTTACTCCCCTTTAAGGGTAGTTTATTTACTTGTAGGTACCTGTAGTTGTTAATATTTATAAACTTAGCTTAGGGAAACTTGACCGACTTAATCTTGCAGTTGGTGTGTCACTGTGGTGCTGGCAGTAGTAAACAACCACCAAAAATAGTGTACACACCCTCCAAGTCAGCATCAGTCCGGAGCTGCGCCGAGAAAGACGGAACATTGGAAGGGGTAAGCAAACATTTATTTTTAGCTCTTGCTTTCTTGGATAATCAGAGTCAATTTGTTTAAAAGAAAACTATCATAGAGCATCGGTCCTCATAGAGACCTTGTGCAAAAGTGGGCACCGTATGGGACTGAAATTTTCATAGATGACTGTTAATTACTGTATCTTCCATGATATTTTTGCCCATGAATCTGCATTTATTCGAACACGAAGTATGATATTACCTATTATGTTACCCATGGAAAATACTTTCTTTCCTCCATGTTTTACAAAAAACACTCACAACAAAACAAACAAATAGTCTAGGCGTGGATCTAACGTTAAACGGAAAAGAGGAAAATCAAAAGACAAAATAACTCTTGTTTCTTTTGCGCAGTGCTACTGCCGTACAAATAATAGACGTTACTAAAAGGTTACGGCTAAAACACGCCGCCATCGCGCGTGCGCAGTTACAGTGCCGTAACTATAGCCATTGTGAAATGCGTTACGGCTGCCGTAACGCTGGCCACTGCGATTTATCATACCTCCTCAAACGAATGTCGCTTAGCAACTTTGGCGCTCTACGCGCACATAGATTGGCTGAGCGCTGTGCGCATCGCGTATCTAGGTAAACAGTACGCGCAATCGTCCAATCATAGAGATGTATTTGAATGATGCGAGCCGTAGTCGCGAACTAGACGATGTGATTTTGTTTTGCATACGACGGTTTGTTTACAAACTCCAGCGGATTGATACGAAGTAAAGGTTTTACCGGCGATGATGTCATTGCTATTAATAGAAAGACGAGTCAACGCTCGTTTCAATGATTCCACATACACCTCACATACACAAACAGATCAGTATGAATACGCGATGTGAATAACGTCAGATTTTGAGAGATTTTCCTTAGATTTGGTAAAAGAAGACAGAAACATACTTCAAGCATGTCCTAGAAAGCATCATTTTTACCAAATTTCCTTAAATTATTCCGACATAATTATCAGCACGGAGAATCAAAGATACTTCTCCTATCCATAAACAAGACAAAAAATCGAGTAATTGTTTGCGATTCGGCAACTTCAGACGCCGGTCGTGGGTTTGAATCCCACCTTTGCCAACGATTTATCTTCCGGTGCAATCAACAAGCGGGTTATGGTGCGTCTAACGATAACTACGTCTAGCAATCTAGACTACAGGCACACGCGTGATTTCGTGCGGGAGGCAAACAGGTCCATGCAATGGGGGACTTTGGAGAACCGGTCTCCTAGTCAAGAGCGCAAGCCCACGCAAGTATAAGAGCATGCGCGCGTTGTTTTGCGCCTGCGCTGTTGTGCGTGCGCGTACGATGTTGACTTGAAGACCGGTTCTCCAAAGTCTCCCATTTACACATGACCACGTTCAATGTGGTGTAATTTACAGGTTGCTGCAAAGTGGTATAATGGTACAATATTGCTTCATATCAAATATGATAACAAATACATTGTTAAGTCTGCACAATTAAGCATGAGGTCCTGCATGTGCATTAGTAACCATGATGTCGTGGGTTCGAATCCCACCTGACATGATTTTGTTTTTCATGTGAAGTGCTTATCTACGTCTTTCCATCTCCTCGACGGATAAATTAACAATAACATATTGATGATCACGGCGCCTGCCGATAAGGGATTTGATTAACGCCGCCTGACATCAGCTAGCTCGGTGGCCCATAGCGGCATGGCATCTGTATACACGGGTTTACACCATGGCGGCAATCTTAGATTTTGATCGCAACTTCAAAACGAGGCACTTCCACGCATGCGCACTTTTCGAAGTGTAAACCCGTCCATTGTCGAAGACAATACACGGGTTTACACTTCGGCGGTTTTGATCGCGACTTCGAAACGAGGCACTACCACGCATGCGCTTTTTAGAAGTGTAAACCCGTGTATTGGTAACTAGGATGCCGTGGGTACGAATTCTACCTGATCCAGCACTGAGCAAGCCATAATCTGTTTCATGTGCGTTCAAAAGGCGCTTAGTGAAATGCTTATCTTAGAAGGGCAATATATCGTCTGCATACATGGCATGACTAGTATGTTCGTTCCAGGTAGAGATACATGAGACACTGTCAGTGGCTTATAACAGTATTAGTCCGTGGGCCGTGGCCTTTTACTCGCTCGTTTCGTGACCATCATCACCGAATTTGTTCCCACTTGGCATGGATGTAGATCTGACATTACTGAACAAGAATTGATTTGTTCCCACGTCCAATTCGTGTTCACTAAAGAGAAATTTGCGATAGAAAATCGTCAAATTTTACGTACAGAAAAAACATAAGAACAAATAGCGCCCTCAATCGGTAGAAAGTAATTATCTACATAATAATACTATAAGAAATGCATACCCGTGCTAATTTTTTTCCCGATGTAAAACCCTTTACATGATTGGAAACTGATCAAACTTCAACGTAATTATTTCTAGGTACATTTTAATTGTCGTTTTAATTAAAAGATAGTTAGGTGAATGCCTGAATGGAAAATATGACACATGTTTCTGAAGATGTTGCTCCCAGCAAACTGCTGTCGCAATTTGGCATTGTTAATATGTATGAGATTCGGTTTTTGAAAACACTGGGAAATTATTCTAATGACTGTTTTGTTTTGAAATGTAGAATTTCCACCACGAACAATGATAATTCATTATGCAAAACAATGGTCTTACACAAAAGACGGGCCCTACACTTGTACAATTTATAGCATTTTGTTCAATTATTATTATGACTTTAAATTTGTTCCGAAAACAGAGATTTCACCACTTCATTTTGTGATGGGCTCCATACAATAGTCTTTACCACTAAACAAACATTGCATTCATGATAAAGAATTAAATAAAAATATGACTGAAATTCCAACGAAGGATGTTAACATTGTATATTAAAAACAATTATAACAATAACATTACTTTGCTCATAACACTAAATATACCCCAAATAATATATTTTCTTAGGATACATTGGCTATGTGTGCTTTTGCAATGAGCTGCATGTAGGGTGAAAAGTAAAATATATGATTGCAAAGGGTAAAAAAGAGTACATGTACTTACACTTCACACTGTCACTTTCACTGTCTGATCCATCATGGGTACACATGAAATAATACCCCTGTAAAAGGTTAAGCTTAATCGGCCATCTGAGTCTCAAGAGAATATTATTGAAAAACTTTGTCAATTCTTTTCTTATAAAATATAAAGAATACTGAGTTTTGATCATGCGTGACAAGATATTTCTGTTAGTGTTTTCTAAAAAAGAAATATACATCTTATAATAAGCATTTTGGACCAAACTATTTTAACAGCAAAATCATGTGAGATCATACAGGGTGTGTGGCTTGAAATAAAGATTCCTTTGTGGGAATAAAGTAATGTATGCAACTATATTGAAGTCTCAACTTCATTGTGATAATTGTTTTGTTTTCTTTGTCATCAAATATTTTTATTGTAATTTTATTTAAATTAAATATTCTGGTAGGTTCAAAACGTCAGGCATTCCCAAGATTATTTTAGGCTCAATTGGTTGATGAGCAATTTGCAGCAGTTTGTTACTTCCTCATCATTTAGAAATTTGCTGGGAGAAACATCTTCAAAAACATGTGTCATGTTTTTCATCCAGCATTCACCTAATTTTCCCATAATTAAAACGACAAATAAAATGTCCCTAGAAATAATTACGTTGAAGTTTGATCAGTTTCCAATCATGTAAAGGGTTTTTCATCGGGAATAAAATAAGCACGGGTATGCAGTTCCTATAGTTTTATTATGTAGATAATTACTTTCTACAGATTGAGGGCGCTGTTTGTTCTTATGTTTTTTCTGTACGTAAAATTTGACGATTTTCTATCGCAAATTTCTCTTTAGTGAACATAAATTGGACGTGGGAACAAATCAATTCTTGTTTAGTAATGTCAGATCTACATCCATGCCGAATGGGAACAAATTCGGTGATGATGGTCACGTAACTCAAAAACTAAAGCGAATTTGGCCTCATGGCCCACGGACTATATCTCCATCTTATCTTTTTTGTAGGTCACATATGTCACTGCTTCTGCCCATAATATCCTCTTCATCGATTCATAATTACACATTGGAATATAAACTTCCAACATGGGCGAGAGAAGCACAGTAGCATTGTCCGGAGCTGGTGGGAGCCGCGGTCGTTACATCGGACTTGCAGCTATCCTCGGCACGTGGTGGACTTGGTTCCTTTGGATTTGGGCAGTCAAATGTCTAGCAGTCCTGCTACCGACCCTACGTGACCAGATGGACACTCACACGTGGGCGATTGGGTGGATGATCGTGATCCTGGAAGTCTCGGCAGATGTGATAGGTAAGAGTGATGTCAACTCCTACTTTCAGCTTTACTGAATTCCTCGTGTAGCGTCATATATTTACATTACATACATTTGAAGCAAAACATAAAATAATTTTTAAAACATTTATACACAAAACATATAAATACTGGTATGAAAATGCCATCATTGGGCCTTGTTTCTAAGAAGATGTATTTATTGAAAAGTGAACAAAGACAACTTAAATGGGATTACCGTACCCGCGCAATTACCAACTGAGCCACCCAGCCCTATGTTGGCTATGTTGGTGGTGTCCCTTAATATTCAGCTTCTCTTGTGGTTATTTGGTTATTAGAATCTATTTATTTCTCACGTATTCATTTATTTGATTACAATGATCCATTAATTTATCGTAATTTATATCAAGCGACCTGTTCGAAACCCTTTTCTGTGTGTAAACTTTGTTATACTATGGCTATGGTTTAATGTACAGGACGCACTTTATACTATCTGAATTGTTTTCAATGTGTGTGATACTTTTTAAAGGTCCATTCGCGCCTCCACTGGGGAAATATTTCGGCATCAGGATTTGCGTTATGGCGAGCGGAGTGATTCTCACCGCTGCCTTGATTCTGGCGTCCATCTCTGATTTGCTTGTCATGGTGATAGTATTAGCTTTGCTGGCAGGTAAGTCAGGGCAAAATGTACCACTAGAGGGCGCCAGCTTTAAGGCGCCATATTTATACCTTTCTATTGCAACCTCGCAACGTGCTGACCAAGTTTTTGTTGTTGTTGCTGTTGTTCACATTCCAATTTCAATCCTAAAAAATGTTTTATGATTGTGCGTCTTTCTTTTGCCATTTTAGGACCGGCTCTGGGAGTGTCCAATGTTTTGGGCAGAGAGTTGATCGGTAGTTACTACCAGGGAACACAGGGAGTGACAACTGCCTACTCCATCTCTCACACTGGTGCATCCGTCGCGTATATGGTTATACCGGCCTTTTCTCAGTTGTTTCTTAATATCTACGGATGGAGAGGGACAATCTTACTAATCGCTGGGATATGCTCTCATTTGATCGCATGCGGTGCATTGTTGGGACTTGCACGTGAAGATCCAACTAGCACTGCCTATGCGCCGTTAGCAAGTGATGGTGAAGGTACAGTCGACCAAGACGAAGGGACACAGCAGAGTAAGCCAAGGAATCGCGCCTGGGCAGCTGTACTTTCTGCATTGCGAAGTCTAATCATTAATCTTCTCTTCGATGTGTCTTTCTGGCTGTATGCAACACAGATGATTTTATCTCAATTCTGCAACTTGGCATGGTTGGTGTACTTCATTCCCTCATACACACAGACCAAGGGGTTTACCGCTGAGGACGCCGCCACATTCACCGCCATCGTGGGTGTAACACGGATAGTCGTTGGTGTCATCATCATTTCCGCTATTAATAAATTTCAGTTGATCAGCACAAATACCCTCCTAGGGTTGGGTTTAATGATTGTGCCGGCGTATTACTTCATCGACCCATGGCTGACGTCATATTGGTTGAATGTAGCCAACGTCACAATGTATGGCGTTGGCGTTTGCATTATCTGGCTCATTTTGGACGTCATACTGATTGATATGGTCGACATTGAGCAGCTGGGGAGTGCATTTGGTTGGATCGGAATGATTTCAAGTACCCTACGGTTCTGTCTGCTATACTTACCAGGTGCGTGGACACTGGGGTGGTGTTGGGGTGGGGGTGGGAGCGGGATACGAAACGGATGCTCTGGCCCAGGCTGCATGTCATTTATCCATTATAAAAAACGGGTAACCAAACAGAGGCTTCTGGCTGCGCATCAGAGGTAGATTACTTGGCTTGAAGAGAAAAAAAAATACATAGCTGTAGCGTCAATGAAACACCACAGCCTATAATTTTCAACATACGGATGACAGAGCTGGAGCCCGAGTCTAAGCCTCCGTTTCGTAAACCCCCAATAATACGGGCAATTCAAAATAGTGCTCCCATAGAGTTTGCCAAGTGCATGATCAATACACTCACTCTGTGCGGATTATTTCGACCCTTTGAAGATGCGCATTTAGGCTTTAGTGAATTTCAAAAAAGTTTGAATTTGAAGTTCTGAATAGGCTAAAAGGATGTTCTGGCAATATATAAGACCTACCAGAGTAAAAAAAAAATATCTCAAAAAAAGTTGCCCAACCTGAAATTGAAAATTATGTTAAAAAGTGCTTGAGTCATAGTGACTCAGCGTTTTATAGTTTTTTTAGATTTCCAATCAATGTTTCTTCTCATGTCGTATTTCTCATGATGTTCCCTTTGAATTTGTAACAAGGTGACTTATGGCATTGCCTTTAACTTGTTTCAGTAATGATTTAATTAACTAAATATTTTAATTGATTTGAATCAAAGAAAATATGTGAAATATCAATTAAAGTCCTGGTACATAGCACATGTGCATACTTTAAAAGGACAATCATGTAAGCATCAATGTTCTGCTTGATGAATTGTTATTCATGTACAGTTGATGCTCGTCCCGGTCTACTCTTTTCTAGTACAGTATAAACATGTGCCTCCTATCCTTGACATAATTTTTGGTACTGGTAGGGATGTCTGGTCCAAGCTTGGAAAGAGTAAGCTTTGGCAAAGTGAGAAAAAAGTCAACTTAAATATTCAAGGAATTAGCCGCTGTAGCTAGGTCATCAATATTTACATTGCATGAAAAATAGTATACTCCGGTTATAAAGAAGTAGCTAGAATCAGCCAAATTTCTTCGTTATAACAAGTGTCTTGGACCAGCTAAAAAAACTTACCTTACTAAGAAATTACAAAGCAGTGCAACTACTACAAACTTCACAATACCTATACCGTACAAGCCCTCCGATACAGGATTATATCCAGGATTTTCCGGTTTTGGGGTGCACCAATTCAATAATGAATGATGCATTTTGGGGTAATCAGAGCTGGCTTATTTTGTCTTCCCTTCGTTTTCTTCTCTTATTGAATTGTTTTTCCATTGTTTTTATTTGCTTTTTTTTTTTTCGTTGCTTTTCTGTTTTCGGATGGAAGAGAAGGAGGCTAACCACGCCCCCCCCCATTCGCCCCTGTGATAGTCTATTTTAGCTCATACATTCAGGAAGTTTATCATTGATAGAGATTGGTATGTCGATTTATTACACTTTTCTTATCTCTGTTTAGGTCTGTTGTATGATAGAACAGGGAGTTACAGTGCGGTCTTCATGTCTCTGGGAGGGGTTCATCTCATTGCCTTCCTGGCATTCTTGGCGATGGTTTGGCGACAATCTCGGAAGTAAATGGTAGTAAACGGAGCCTGGGGTGCAGACCAGTAAATAGGTCCAAATCAGTCCGCGGAGCTCATTATTTTGTGTGTGTATATCCTGTTTGGATGGATTCTGGCCTTAAACTTGCTCTACTTGGGCCTGTAGGGGAGGGTACATATTTTTTTAAGTATGGCACCAGTTAACATGGCCGTTTTCAGGGTATTTTCCTTTCCATGTTTTTTTTTCTCAAAAAAGTCATTGGCCATCCTATAGAAAACTGAAAAGAAAATGAAAAATGAAGTTTTCAGCTTAATTTGGGTGTATAGCAAAATATAATTTATTCGTGAAATAACCACAAGGGAAACTGACTGTGTTGTTTAAGTAATTAAAAAGTGGACAAAGAAAAATTGACGTGAGCGGGATTCGAACCGGCGACCTCCTGAATACCGTACAGGCGCTGGTTTTATGGCTTCTGACTGCCGAACGAACAAAGATAGTTGACTATTGGGGTCACCACCAACGTATGGATGGATGGCTCAGTTGGTAAAGCGCCTGTACGGTATTCAGGAGGTCGCCGGTTCGAATCCCGCTCCAGTCAATTTTTCTTTGTTCACTTTTCAAAATATAATTTAGATAAAAATTACAATACATTTCGAAAATTTTAGAAGTGTGGGAAAACTTCAAATAATACTAATAATAATAATAACCGGCATTTAATGCGCTCTTTTTAGTAAACTAAATCACAGCGCTTACAAACGAAAATTAAATAGTAAATACATATAATATAACATAAACTTAATACTGTACACACAAATAAATCTGTATCATTGCTATAATTGTTGGGAAGTCTTTAAGTCTCTTTAAGTCTTCTCTCTGTAATGATAATACATGTATATCCTTTCTAACTAATTTAATGTTTTTTTAAGTAATATCATACTTTGGTTTTTAGCAAAGAAATACATATTCATGGACAAAAATATCAAGACAGATACAGTAACAGTCTTCTGTGACAATTTCAGACCCAAACGGTGCCCACTTTTTAAGAAGTGAAGAACGGCCACAGTATTTCTTAAGTCTTTTCTCTGTTATGTTTGATTTGTTAAAAGATCAACATATCAAAAATCGTTTTCGGTAGTTGTTTTACTAATTTCTGGAGAAATACACAATTTCAGGCGCCTTCAGGGACGTTCCCCTACCAGCATGCGACACAACATTAACCTGTGACATTTCAACTGGCAACCCACGTCCATTCGTCCCTGCAGACTTACGCCGTGCAGTGTTTGACTCGCTACATTCCTTGTCACACCCGGGGATTCGAACCACCCAACGTCTCATTACCGAGCGCTATGTTTGGCCAGGTATGAACCGTGACGTACGAACATGGGCACGATCTTGCATACAATGTCAGCGAGCAAAGGTTCATCGCCACACCTTTGCACCCTTGTCGCAAATTCAAGCCCCTAGGGCCAGATTTGACCATGTCCACATTGATCTTGTGGGCCCATTGCCACCATCCAATGGATGCACCTACATACTAACGTGCATTGATCGTTTCACACGTTGGCCAGAAGCAATCCCACTGCCCGACATCACAGCAGAGACAGTCGCACGAGCGTTTGTCACCAGATGGGTCGCTTCTTTTGGCGTTCCATCAACAATCACCACCGATCGAGGAAGTCAGTTTGAATCAGCACTTTTTCGCGCCTTGACCAACCTTCTCGGAACCACACGCGTGCGTACCACTGCCTACCACCCGATCGCAAATGGACTTGTTGAACGTTTTCATCGACAACTCAAGGCATCACTACGCGCACAAGTGGACGCACACAAATGGACAGAGACTTTACCACTTGTTCTCCTCGGCATACGGACTGCAGTCAAGTCCGATTTCGGCCACAGCGTCGCCGAACGCGTATACGGCACAACACTTCGCTTACCGGGAGAATTCTTCGACACCACTGATCTCGCCAGTTTGGACCCCGCGAACTATGTCCATCGCCTCAAACGCACAATGCAAGATCTTCAGCCGCCAGCACCTCGCACACAGCAACGCCCTACTGTGCATGTCCCCATGGATCTCCAGACATGCACACCTGTTTTTGTGCGTCGTGAAGCAGTGCGCAGACCCCTTCAACCGCCCTACGATGGACCCTTCAAAGTGCTCAGTCGTACCCCTAAACACTTTGTGCTGGACTTGCACACTCGCACCGACACAGTGAGCATCGATCGCCTGAAGAGCGCTTCCATGGACCACACACCGGACACTCGTTTTGTTCCCAGCACCCCACGCCCATCCACACCTACAGTTGCACCCCGCAACATTGCGAACAATGCAGACACAACACCGCCCACTGCTGTGCCGCCCACACGCACGACCCGTTCTGGTCGCACCGTACATTGGCCTCAACGCTATGTCACATTCGTTCGTTATTAGCCACAAACTCACTGGAAGGGGGCTCCTGTAGCGTTTCATAATTGTTATTAATACAGACAGTTCTTTAATTTTATATTCTTATGAAGACTGTTTACACTGTTTAATCCTTTCATATTATTATTTCTAGTATTCAATGTAATTATCACAATCCATTTTTTGTCTTAATATCATGACCTCTATGTAACTTATAACCATTTATATTTGCTTATTTTTACCTATAGCATTTCATCATAATAGCATCCATTAGTAATGATTTCTCATGATTGTCTTCCTGATTTCCAAGTTGTGATCACATACTTTCACTTCCTGGCATTGATTGACACAAGGCTGACCACTGTGACCAGTGACCCTGAGTGGCTCAGTGTCCAGTGACTTGATTCTTAGTATATTACTTCTGACTAGTATGATTCATTCCTTGGAAATCAACTTCATTCCATTGTTTTATTGCCTCAGCGTCTGTTATAAAAGGCTGCTGAGGGTATGTTAGTTAATATCTCAGTCTAACTGCTAGCCATCTTTCAATCAACATTGCTTAGTGCGCATATAGGAGGGTACTGTATTTGCCAGGTGTGTGGACTAAATGCGAGCCATTCGAATTTGTGCGCTCCAAGAATTTGCAAAGCGTTGAGTATACAATCTCAATACGCGAAATATGTCAATAGCGCTGCGCACTTGTTCTAAAAATAGCACCGAACCTCAGACAAACATTGCAACGTCACCATGCAAACGTGAGGTGAGTGGAAGTATGTGTGCGCGTCGCGCGTGGTGTGACGTCATTAGTGCGGAACGCTATTAACTACTTCAAGATGCGCATGGACATGATCGAATATAACCCACCACAGGCTATTCGCAAACAACTCTGGCTAACATTGTTGCGAGGGCTTACGTTGGGTGATGTACATGTATCAGATGCCTGTTATCGTTTGACCTATAGCCAAGCCTTCTGGGTCAACAGTTAATTGTACTGTTTTGAGTTCAATGGGTTTTTGTCAAAATAAGTACTGACTCATAAGAACTTGTACCCACACTGATGTATACGTGTATACATACTACGTAACGACCTTACACTCAATTAAAAATAAGTACCCAACTTCACACCGATGGAAAACGTGACTCGGCAGTTATATTTCATTGGCTGTCCCACGTACAGCAGCGTCATGTACAGTCGACTCAAAGTAAGGCTTTCTTGAAGAAATTGATACAATGGATATCATTGTGTGTTTACAAAAGATCAACCCCTCTGTCCTTTGCACGCACATCCGGTTGGCAGATCTCTAAAACTCGTGATTGGGAGAAGCTAGACTATAACTTATCTTTGGCCGTTTACGAAACGGAGCCTTGGGCTCCGTTTCAGCTAGGCTCTTGCTCCATTTCGTGAATCCATTCTGAAATAACGGGCATCAAAATAGAGGGCTTTTTGCTCCAGTTCTGAAGTAGACTATCTAGATGGAAAGAGGAAAACAAAGCTTCAGCTTCAATAAAACAAACAAAACCTATATGTTTAGCATTATAGATTGGAGAGCTGGAGCTTGAGCCTGAGCCTGAGCCTGAGCCTGAGCCTGAGCCTGAGCCTGAGCCTGAGCCTGAGCCTGAGCCTGAGCCTGAGCCTGAGCCTGAGCCTGAGCCTGAGCCTGAGCCTGAGCCTGAGCCTGAGCCTGAGCCTGAGCCTGAGCCTGAGCCTGAGCCTGAGCCTGAGCCTGAGCCAGAGCTTGAGCCTGAGCCTGAGCCAGAGTCTGAGCCTGAGCTTCCGTTTCGTAAACCACCAAAGCGTTCCAACAGGATATAATTATTGGGTCGACAAATTCCGTGCACTGTTATTGATCAATGCATTGCAAATTCTAGAAGGCGCTCTATTATTTTGGAATCACTGGTATACATAATACCCCCCCCCCCTTTGTAAGAAAGGTCATCATTATAAACATAAACGCTTGCTACGAACCTGGATAATACCATACTGGTTAGTGCTCTAACAACTGAGCTTTCAAGGTCCATGTTGTTGCGGTGTCCCGAACTGTAAATATTGCCAGTCAGAGGCAATGAAACCACTCACGGTTTTAAAGGTAGTATCATACTTTGGTTTTTGTCAAAGAAAATTCAGATTCATGGGCAAAAATACCAAGACAGACACAGTAACAGTCATCTGTGAAAATGTCAGTAACATACGTTGCCCACTTTTTGAGAAAACAGTGAAAAACAGCTGCAGTATTTCTGAAGTGTTTTCTCTTTTATTTTTGATCTTTTAAAAGATCAAAAATATTTTCGGTCGTTGTTTCACTTATTTCTGGATAAATACGCCATTTCAGGCGGAAACATTCTAATGGTATGTTTCTACCACCACCATCTTCATACCCTGTCAGTTATACGTAAATCTGTGAACATTTCTATTTTGGTCTCTTACCAAAGTATGATACTAACTTTAAGATGAACTAAATTACAAGCCCACTATCTCAACATAGATAGCAAGGCTGCAAATCTTATAATTTGACAATAAATTCACATTTTGTTACTTACTTCAATTTATGATCAGCTGTATCTTTAAGGTAATGGTTGGATTGGCACTGGATACCGCAGATGTGTGGATAGGTAAGGTAAATAGCCGCTTTTGCTAGTTCAATCAAAGCCCCCATTTACATCACATGCACTATACCCGAGTTATAAAGAAGTACATGTATACAGGGAGTCCCAGAAAAAAACAAACGCAACACTTTGTTGTGACCCAGTATGTTGGATTAAACTGTTCATCACTTTAAGATTCAGATATGTGATACAGCCATCTCTTGGCTATCAAAATGTAAAATTTAAGCATACTGGGGCTGCAATTGGCGAACATATGACCAATTGAAAGATTACGCATTACAAATTTGCAAAGATAACATGCATAGTGGTCAATACACGCATAATGTGTACGAAAGAAAGATGTAAATCGGGTTTTGAGGTTGGGTATTTCAGTCTTAGTTGTTTCACTCAATTTTTGTTCAATTTTGCTCAAATTCTACATGGTGATAGCCAATAGGGCCTATATAGCTGTATCACATGTCTGAATCTTGAAGTGGTAAACATTTTAATTTTCATATAATATTTCTCGACACAAGTGTTACGTTTTTTGGGGGACACCCTGTATATAAATCAGCCGATTTGTTTCGCAATAACAAGTGGCTTGGGCCAGCTGAAAAACGTGCGCTGAACAAAGTATACTACTACATGCTTTTACAATTATAGTATACTATTGCTTGCTCATATATTCAGGAAGTCATATAGCATTTACGAAACGGAGGCTCAGGCTCAGGCTGAGGCTCAAGCTTTGACATCCATATGCTGAAAATATAGGTTGTGGTTTTTCACTGAAGCTAAAACTCTGTTTTCCTTCTCAAACCAGAGAATCTACTTCAGAACTGCAGCCAAAAGCCTCTATTTTGATACCAGTTATTTCAGAATGGATCCACACAATGGAGCCAGAGCCTGAGACGGAGCATGAGCCTCCGTTTCGTAAACACCCTAAGCCTCCTTTTCGTAAACACCCATAATTATAGTGGCAAAAAGAGACTTCAGTCTGCTGCCACCAACGTCTCAAAAGTCTCCCATTACAAGACATTCAGATAGATTGATATAGATAATGTGGTTCTAAATTAGTCAATTAAATACTCTTTCCTCATGTATGTTTCTCTGTTTAGGTTTGTTGTATGACAGAACAGGGAGTTACAGAGCGGTCTTTCTTTCCCTCGGAGGGGTTCATCTTATTGCCTTCCTGGCATTCTTGGCGATGGTTTGGCGACAATCACGGAACTAAATAGTAGTAAACGCATGACGCAGTATCTTGGGAAATGAGGAAACATCGCTAAAATGTGTTTACTCCGTGGATGTTGACTATGATTAGCGCCCCCTATGGCAAGCAATGGTCTACATCGAAAATAATGACATCGGTTAATATCCATTTAAGGCTGCTAAGTTGATATCTGCGATAATATCCATTGGCAAGGCTTAACTTTTCATTATTTAGAGTTGTATATCTTCGTTGTTTATAGACCTTTCTTTTGCAACGTCACAGCCCAAGTGTTTTGCCAACAAGCATCAAGGAATCTATGGCGAGCCGTCAAAGTCAGGCAAAACAACAACATAACCACAATTTAAATTCAACGTTTCATAATCATCGGAAGATATTGCTGAATGTAAAGAAAACAAGCACAATGATGGTATGTATTTTGTATGCTATGGAAAGTTTGTAAAAAAAATTGAATTTTATCACGCCGTCTCTCAAGAAGATGAATTGATTTGCAAACATTTGGACGCCCATACCACGGAAAAAGGAAAATTGCCAACCAGCCCGTCAGTGTTTGTAAACAAAAGAAAGGTCTAAATATTTTTTCCCCTTTTGTCCCTCTCTTTGTTTTAATTCAGAGGTTTTAACATAAACGATTCCATTATGAACTGCAATGCGTAAATGTAAAATCTTAGATTTTGGGGGTTCGATTTGCAATTAAATAAAGAGTGTGTAAGGGTATATATACAATAATAGAACATGCGATATATCACATATCTTGCAGGGTATTGTGTCTGGATATATAATCATAAGAGGGAAGAGCAGTCATAACACTTGGGTTAATCACTCAATCACACCGTCTTTCATGAATGTTGATTATTTTTTATTAAACGTTCCCTTTAACCATTAATATTCGAACCTAATGCTAAGTGTTAGCCATTATACCTTATACTTCGTTTTTTCGATTGATAATAAATTTCAGGTAAAGTGAAAGCAAAACTTTTTTTTGTAGAGAATGAAAAAAAAAGTGAAAACAGTGAAAGTTGGAATCATCAAAGCATTTTTTTTCCAATCAATAGTTTTCGAACGTCTAATGGAAACAAAAACATCATCTACACATGAAAAGGAACCCTAAAGATACAGTTGTTAATTAGATACGTATTAAAATTAGGAATGCACTTCATGAATCTCTCTGCTACGAAAAAGTTTAATTTCTTTATACTATCTCACTGTATTTGGAAACTTTGACAGACATTGAAAATGGACGCTTTACTATCTGGTCGCGTCTGGATTAAAAACAACCTTTTATGATCGGTATTTTGATCGTAGACGAAAATACTGGGTATTTGAAAAACATTGTTTTTGCTGGGAACAGTTAGTAAGATTTGAGTGAAACTACAACTACATAATTATAACACAGTTTAAAGAAAATAATGATTTTAAGGAAAACAAGTATGCTTCTGCTACCGTTCTTGTTCATAAAAATGGTCTTGTTTGACCTATGTCATATAAATCTATATTCTGCCTAAAATCAATTTCTTGGTGATTTATTTCTTGTGCTTATTTTGCCTTGTATCCTTAAAAAGTATGCAAATAAATGTGAATTGAATTGAATTAAAGGATGTTATAGTTCGGTAAAGAAACCACAACCAAGCGTTTTCGATATACTGTTTTTTTTTCTAATAACTAATATTAAATATATATATGACCTATCCGTGTAATATTAGGATATTTCGTTGGAATATCCAGGACGGGTTCAACAGTAGAAGTTGTCAAGAGATCTGAAAAGTCACCCGAGGAGACCTGTATGATAACGCGGAAAGAACAGAAAAAAGACAATATCAGGTTGATAAAAGATGACTGGGATTGGTGATGTTCTTCAAAAGAAGGACCCTCCCCACTCACAAGTTCAGTGAAAGCACCCTCTTCTGCTTATTATAAAGAAATTAAACAACTGTATAATAACTAAGAGGGAAAAAAAAATCATTTAATATTCATGAACTAAGAGGGCAAATGTCTCTAGTTTATTCAATTCACTCATTTTGTAAGCCGTTTGTTTGAAAGAATCACAGTAGCAAACGATACGCACACAATTTAAAAGCTTACTTTACATTTGTTTGGTTATAATAGCATACTTTGGTAAGAAACCGAAACAGAACTTTTCAAAGATTTACGTAAAACCTACCGGGTATGAAAATGGTGATGAAAGAAACATACCGTTACAATGTTTCCGCTTGAAATGGTGTATTTATCCAGAAATTAGTAAAGCAACGACCGAATTATTTTTTTCATCTTTTTAAAAATAAAACATAAAAGAGAAAAGACTTAAGAAATACTGTGGCTATTTTTCACAGTTTTCAAAAAAAGGAGAAACCGTATGGGACTGAAATTGTCACAGATGACTGTAACTGTAGGCCTATCTGTCTTGAAATTTTCGACAAAACTTTGAGAATCCGGTGCAGAAAGTGTCAATGTACTTTATGTAGATTACATTGGACCTCCTAGGGTTTACTATAAAATAGCTGCCTGTTTTCATATACCAAAAATGAGTGGTACTAACTTTGAAATTGCTAAGAAGTATTGTTCAGGTTGTGTGGAAGCTTAATATCTGCGGCCATTCGCCCAATCTTCCAAGAATTCCGTGAAGCATAGCATCATTAGCCGCGTTGATAACATTGAACAATTTATCCTGGCTTTTACCTTTGGCGTGTCGGCCCCTTTTGCGGCCAAACTTGTTCTTCTTCTTTTGGAGTTGTTGTTGGTCACCGGGATACACATCTTCCAGATCCCTGTGTGCATCGTCAAGGTCTACTTTACCATCAATGCGATTCGTCTCGCCTGCTTCGAAGTTGTTGAGCAGACTTTGGCCTAAAACATCAACAAAACAATATGGCACACCATGAATACAGGCGCGGTTCTAGAGTCAAAATTTGGGGGGGGGGGGGGGGGGGGCTAGAAGAGCCATTATTTTTTATATTTATATTTTTTTTTTGGGGGGGGGGGCTAGAAGACCCAATATTTTGGGTTCTTCTAACACTCGCTTCTGCTATGTCTTATTAGGGGTCGAAAAACATGCACATGATAGCCCACACAACGCGTTTTTTTTATGTATTTGGCGCTTTATAACTGAAAAACATCCAGTATTTTAAAGAATTTCTTTTTTACTTGCATTTTTTTTTTTTGGGGGGGGGGGGGGCTAGACAAAAAAATTTTGGGGCTACAGCCCGCCTAGCCCCCCCCCCCCCCCCCCCCCCGTAGAACCGCGCCTGCATGAATATCATGACAATTATTAAGAAAGAATACAAGCCTGCTCTAGTCATCATCCTGATGATGACTAGAGCAGTCTACTCGAAACGTTGATACCGCACGAGAAATGTGAATGAAATAAAAGTGCGACAGTACAAACGATTCTAGCCTTTGGAAAACGCAAAGCTTTCGGGGTGTTGAAACAGTGACTGTCCGTAGTCAGAGACTCAGTCTGGTAATAAGTCATGAACATTCAACTATAAAATCATTATGACTGAGTCGGGAACTTGTTCCCAAGTATAAACATGGTCGGCCATTAAACTATCAATAAATGGCGACCAAAAAATCCAATCATTTTGTGGACACACATTTTCATTATTTTGTCTATAATGAGCACAATTAAATGGAATGTTTTCGTATTTTTGAGCAGAAAATAAGAAATGTGTACTGAATTGAACGAATTTGTTGAATTGGTTTTTTTTTGCATCAATGAACTTCCATATGCATAATTATGTTTTATTGCACTATTTTTTAAGCGGGACATTTATCATGGTGTAAAACGTTTTGTGCATGGGCTCTTTAATGTTAGTCGTAAGGTTCGATCGCAAAGCGTAAGATGAGCTTAATTCAGCCAACACAGCTACATTATCTTGTACATGTTGTCTTGGTGATGTGGATATACGTTCATTCTATCCGAAGTTCATTGTTGTTCATGTTATTGTTTATAAAAACTGGTAGCTTTAAGAATTTGTCTATGAGTGTAGGCCATGAATCTTCTTGAGGTTTTAGTTTAGTTTTTCTTAGCTTTACTAAGCGTTACATACCATTAGGCACGGAGCCCGAGACCGAACCGCCAAACTTTTTGACAGCTTTCTTTGCAATCGCCAGGGCAGCTTTCTTCGCCATGTCCTTCAAAAAGTCTCCAATACCTTGAAGACGCTGTTGCTCTTCAAGATCCGGTTTGCCATGATGGACATGCTCAGTGTACGCATCTCCAAGATCCGTGTCCGCACCCGATACCTCCGACCTTGCAGCAATTGGATGCCTACACACGGGCAACCACGGTTCACAACGGCACAAATCGTCATGTCCATATTGGAGCTGTTGTTCATGCTCCGTGTACGCATCTTCAAGATCCGTGTCCGCACCCGATACCTCCAATCTAGGGGCAATTGGATGCCTGCACACGGGCAACCATGGTTGACAACGGCACAAATCGTCATGTCCTAACAGAAAACCACGGTATTGAAGCCATTGTTGACGCTCCTTGTACGCGTCTTCAAAACCCGTGCCCGCTACGTTAGGGCCTATTTTACCATCTAAACGATTCGTCTCGCCGTCTTCGAAGTTGTTGGGTAGACTTTGACCTGTAAGTATAAACAAAACAATAATCATTGCACCTCTTAAAAACTAAGTGAGAGTCGGAATACCTGCACGGTACGAGAGCGCCAAATGACTGTACGGTCATGTGGCTAGATTCCCTGCGAGTGATCCTGGCAGGCAGATTCTCTCAATGAGAGAACCTACCGGTAGGCCTCACCCGGTAGGGCGTCCACATCAAACACTTTAGTTGTGTCAGGTGGTTCGGTATTTTTGCTGAGATGGGGATGGGTCGCAATGCCGTCTGAGCCTGAGGGGTGGTCATCAGGAGACCCAAGGAGTATCGTTTGAAGGTAGATGCGGCAAGCGTATTTTTTATGTACACCGCAGCCTAGGGTGTTTCGCTGTGACAGTGCAAATACATGCTTGAAAAGAGACTACAAGTGGAGTACATTGTATACATCACATTTACATGAACTATATACACGTGTGTTTTGACGTGATTTTTACATTTCATTCCGTCCCTCCACAACGTACAAAATTAGCAATACAGTACAACTGTTATGCACATTGATTGATTAATTCCGAAGCCCACCACACAAGATACAAATTGTCTAGGCCTATATGACACTATGGAATTATCGTAAAGCATTCGGGGTGTCGTAGCAGTGAATTTTCCTAGTCGCAGAACCAGTCGGATAATCAGTCATACATATTCAACAATCGAATATTTTGTGACTGAGTCGGGAACTTGTTGCCAAGTATAAAATACTCGGCCATCAAAATACCAATAAATTATCACAGTAAGTCAAACAATATTTGGACGAACACTTTCAATATTGTGTTTATAATAAACTTAGGAATATTAAACTAAGATGTGTTCATCAAACAACCGCAAGGCTAACAGACATGTGAATTTTAAGTCGTTGAACAAGAACAAGTGAACAATGAATAATACGGGCGTTTCACAATTAGAGCGCCACCAAGAGGGCAGCAGGGAGAGGCCGATTTACGCGGTGCATGATGGGAAATTGTCGACATTGGAGATTTTTCCCCTATACGTTCAATCGTCTTCGCCATTTAACCCACCGTATATCTTTTATCCATAGGTATTTCTCAATGTTTTCCAGTTTGGATGTGTGTGCTGTGCATCCGAAAGATTCGCAAACATAAAGCATTGTGATAACGCGTGAAATAAACGCACAAAACGACCCAAGAATTAGCAAATAACGTTGAACATATAGGGGAATAATCTCCAATGTCGACAATCTCCCATCATGCACCACATAAATCGGCCTCTCCCTGCTGCCCTCTTGGTGGCGCTCTAAATTGTGAAACGCCCGTATTGACTGGAGCAGGAATCGTACCAGCGACCTCCGGAATACCGCACCGGCATTATTACTAACTCAGCTATAGGCCTACAGGGTGTCCCCCCAAAAAAAAAAAAAAAAAATAAAAATAAAAATATTATATACAAATTGATCTGTTTATCACTTCAAGATTAAGATATCTGATACGACTGTCTTGGCTATCATCATGTAAAATTTGAGCAAAATTGCACCAAAATTTAGTAAAACAAAAAAACTAAGACTGAATTAAGCAACATCAAAACCCGATGTTCATCTTTCTTTGATACACAGTATGTGTGTATTGACCACTATGCGTGTTATCCTTACAAATTTGTTTTTAAGGAGTACTCTTTCAATTTGTCATATTTTCGCCAATTTCAGCCCCAATATGCTTAAATTCTACATGATGATAACCAAGACATGGCTGTATCACACATCTGAATCTTGAAGTGACTTTAGTTTTAACATAATGGGTCCCAAAGCAGTGTTGCTTTTTTTTTCAGGGACATCCTGTACAGCTTTATGTTGGGGGCGTCTCTATTATCTTTGTTCGTTCGGCAGTCAAAAGCCATGAAACCTCTCGCATACTGCTATATCCCAAGGATCATTGAAAACACTCGCAATGCTGCAACCTGAAAAACAATCTTTTAAAAGATCAAAACGATTTTTTGTCGTTATATTTTTTTACAAATTTCTGGCTAAATACATAATTTCAGGCTGAAAAATGTTAACTGTATGTTTCTACCACCACCATCTTCACTTCACACCCTGTATGTTATACGTAAATCTGTGAAAATGTCCGTTTTGGTTTCTTACCAAAGTATGATAGTACCTTTAATGCTGTAAAAATAAAAGTTCATTCGATCTGAATTGCGGTATATTGTTCTGTGAAAACATCGGATGCAGACTTTCCCAAGACGTACTATTCGAGCTTTGTTCAGATTTACAGAATTCTACTTTACCAAAATGGTTAGCTACTATAACGAATGTAGATTTAGCGAGCTTGAAGTTAATCGATAGCCCATGTTCATAAATGTTTGTATAGCGAACGATTTCTGACCAAGTTCAAACCTGTTTATATAGATCAAGAAAACATACCTGCCACAATAACTGCGACACAAGCGACGAGCAAGACTAACAGCATACAGCGAGCCATGGTGTAGGCCTGGTAGACTCGGTGAGACGAAGGTACCAAACCAGACCAAACAGTGCCCTTATAAGCATTCTGCCTTCCCACTCCAATCCACTGCGCGTGATGCAGGACTTTTCAGGTTACCGAATACGAGGAACAATTATACACAATTTCATTCAGCATACTTCAGCTGAAGAACCCACCAGCAATTATGTGGCTCCTCATCGGAAAATATAATTAACAAAAAGAAGAAGTATATTTTTAACAAACTGTTATCGATAATGAGTTTCAGCTGCAATTTCATCTTATACAGAAATAGTACACGTACGTAGCCGCGAAACTCCCTTTTAACAGAGCAGACGTTTCTAAAGTTTCCACTCTCGTTTCTTAAAAATCGTGTACGATACGACCACGCACGATATCAAAGAAGCGCCCAATTACCGACAAAGCAACAAGGAACATTTTCATGTTTGTAATTCAATTAAAAACAATTATTGTTTTAAGTTGCAGGTAGGTTTATAATACCCTAAACAATTACCTTTCGTCGCAACGAGAGAAGAAAAATTTTGGAACTGAAGACCGCTACCAATTTTCTGAATTTGTTCTGCTTTTTTGTGTTCATTTAATAAGCTTCAGAAATTGCTGGTAGGTCTATCACCATAAGTATTCAGCATGTATGCCCTTGTTTTATCTTCTGTTTGAAATGTCCTTCGTGGTTTATATGACGAATGTGTCCATTTTCAATTTCTGCTAAACAATTCAAATACAGAGAAAACGAAAAAAATCAATGCATGGTTTTGTATGTAGAAGATGTGTTTTTCCGCATCACACATCTCTAAATGTTTATATTGGTCATAAAATAATTGTTGCCAACTGCTCATCAGCCCCTCAAAATGACCCGAAATTTATAAAATGCTTGAAATGGTTTATGGTTTCGAACACGCACGCTATCATTGATGCAATCCTTATACAATCACCCTATCTTTATCTGACCACACTTACCTACCCCCAAACTCCTTTGTCCCGGTCCTCTCATCCATTTATGTGTATCTTTACTTCTATGGTCTAGTGCTTTTGTCATTTAGCCTTTGAGAAATATCATGCTAGGATTGAAACCGCGTCAAGCCATCCTAACTCATAACAAGTTGTTTATTAGTGAATGAAGATTTTGCTTAAAATATTACACGAAATTTATAATATGGAACGACCACGGACGCTATCATATAATTATACGATCTTTATAAAATCATCCCTTCTGTTGTTGGCTACATTTGATCTAGTATACCCCAGATACATCTTTGTCTGACCCATAGAGATACATACTAATAAACTAGAGGGCGGACGCACAATACTCCCCTGTACTGTGGCGCTGTGATCGCATGGGCACGTGCCGCCATTACTATTAAAGGCACGAATTACGTATACGCATGCGTACCAGGGATTGATATGCTGACGGAGCACTTGCATAAATTACAGTACAAAGGCCTACGCCGTAAGTACACATCAAGGATAGTAAAGCGCCGGCGCAGTGCCTTTTTCAGTAATGGCGGATCGATCCCCATGTTGTCACAGAAATTTCGCCGAGCCCGCCCTCTAGTTTATTAGTATGTATTTCTATGGTCTGACCACACCTTTACCTACCTCCAATTTAGTCCTGATCCCCTCATCCAATTATGTGTTTCTTTACTTCCATGCATGTTCTAGTCCTATTGTCCTTTATTATATGAGAAAGATCTTACTAGGAACGAAACAGCGTCAGGCCCTTCTACTCAAAGCATTGTGTATATTAGTGACTGAAGATTTTGCTTTTTTCATACAACATTCACTGTCTGCAGTTCTCCGCAATATTACAATCCTGACGGCTTTAAAAATGAAGGTAAGTTTGCGTTGACATCATGTAATCTCTTCTGTGAGAGTGTGTGGTTCTGAGAACAGTGTGCTCTGTTAGTCCTCAGGAGATTCAGGTCACTCTCCTGAGGACGAACAGAGCAAACTGTTCGGAACGTCGAGATAATACCACTGGTTCTTCTCAGAACCACACACTCTCACAGAAGAGGTTACATGGTGTCACCGCAAACTTACCTTCATTTTTAGTATATCCACCATGCATAGCTGCAAGTCTTACTGACGGCTTTACTTTCACAAAGCAGGACTTTAATCAATTGTATTTCTTTTGTACCATTTGCACTCGGGCCATTAAAGGTTTGTGTAAAATGTCTTACATTTAGTACTGAATTATAATATTGAAATATATTATTTGTGTCCACACACAAATCGCGACCCAAATAGTCGAGCTTTTTTGTGTGTGTGAACGTGCCTAATAACGGTCACTTGACAGCTACACACTCAATATAATGTTTTGGAAGTGTGATTGGAATTTCAAGTATCTTGACTACAATAAGGCAGTAGGCATTTGATTAATTTCCGTACATATGCATACTTGTTTCGGTATTTTAAATACGGGTTCAAGCCTCAAACACTCGACGCAGACCAACATAATGTCATTTTTGTGTAGAATGTCTATTCTTACTTCACTGGTGTGCGTGCCTTGAGGTCAATTACAGTGTGCAGTATGTTACCAGCTCAGAATCGAGACAGGATGGATGGTTTTGTATCTGGTTTAAAGGTTTACTGGTTTCCAAACTTTGAAAAAGGGTAAAATGCTTAAAAAATAATTGCTTACTACATAATTAAATACTAAACAAATTTATATTTTTATATTTTGACCAACACGTATAAAAATCAGTACATATAAGCCCCCCCCCCCCGAAAAATAACCTTTGGAAGCGATGCACGCAACAATAGCTTGTGACGTCATTTACATTAGAAGTATAGGCTCGCACCATAGTATACTGCGTGGCGTTCTGTATGTGACGTATAAAGGTTTTTCCACGCGAAAAGTGAGGAGCTAAATTATGGTTCTAAATAACCCCCCTTTTCCATATACAATACATTTTAGCGCAAACAATGATAAACATGTTGAGTTGTATAACAATACAAATGTATTCAACTTCACATTTTGATTACAGGAAACCTTTAAGTGCAATGTTCAATCGTATTGAGATAATTCGGTGATAAAAAACACCAGGGCAGAAAAGTACGTATATTGATTATGTTTTATTTAGTGGTATTTGGTGTAAATCAGCAAAACAGTGCTTCACTAATTCTACAATAATTACTATTATTTATATAAAACGTTTGAAAAATATACGTTAGTCTTTTATATTAATTTATTTTAATATCGGTTCATAACTGCTGATTGTCATCCTTGGGTCCCGCTAATAATCCAACAAACAACTGATATGCAACAACAAACAACCAATTAAAAGACCAATATATATAAGTATATTACAATATAAAACAATGAATAGAAACCTCTAAATAATAACCACAAGTGAAACCTCAATGAATTTAATATTTTTTTTTGTTTTTGAGCAAAGAAGAGCTGACTGGAGCGGGATTCGAACCGGCGACCTATTGAATTCCGTACAGCCGCAGCTCTACCAACGGAGCTACCTAACTATACGTTGGTTGTGTCCCTAACATATATACAGAATAACTGACGTCGCCGTAGTTTTTCCAGTCGCTGAGAACGTGAATGAAATCATGAAAATTTATTGCCACTCGATAAAATATTGCCTTCTAACCCAATTGTTAATTAATTTTCTCTAAACACTAATTTCTAAGCGCTGTGATTTAGTTAGGTAATACGAGCGTATTAAATACCGGTTATTAATTTTATTATTATTATAATTTTTCTAAATTGCATAATAGGGAGAAAGGTTAGCATCTGAAAGTTAACATTTGGGAGACAGGCAAAGCCTAATTTGCATATTAGGCTTTGCAAGCCTAATTTGCATATTAATTAACCTAGGCTCCCATGCTAAATAGCCAATTAAACAAAATATTAAGAATACTCAGAAGTTTCTCAGACACTCAAGCTATACACCAAAATGAAGCTGAAAACTTAATTTTTCATGTTCTTTTCAATTTTCTATAGGATGACCAATGAAGTTTTGAGAAAAATTCATCCAAAGAAAATTACCATGAAAACGGCCATGTTGACTGGTGCCATACTAAAAAAAAAATGTACCCTTCCCTACAGGCCCAAGAAGAGCGAGTTTAAGGCCAGAATCCATCCAAACAGCTCAACGTTGAAAGTCCAAACTATGGCGACCGGGTTCCATCCATTACAAGACTTCCCATGTAGGTCCCAGCAACTGATTTTATGAAAAAAAGATGAGAATATACACGCACAAAATAATGAGCTCCGCGGACTGATCTGGACCTATTTACTGGTCTACATTCCCAGAAGGCTCCGTTAACTACCATTTACTTCCGAGATTGTCGCCAAACCATCGCCAAGAACGCTAGGAAGGCAATGAGATGAACCCCTCCCAGGGACATGAAGACCGCACTGTAACTCCCTGTTCTATCATACAACAAACCTAAACAGAGAAAGGGAAGTGTAATTAATCGACATACCAATTTCATCAATGATAAACTTCCTGAATGTATGAGCTAAAATAGACTATCATAGGGGCGAAGGGGGGGGGGGCGTGGTTAGCCTCCTTCTCTTCCATCCGAAAACAGAAAAGCAACGAAAAAGTAAAGAAGCAACTTCAAACAATGCAAAAACAATTCAATAAGAGAAGAAAACGGAGGGAAGACAAAATAAGCTAGCTCTGATCATCCCGAAATGCAACCTTCATTTGGCGCACCCCAGCACCGGAAAATGCTGGATTTGGTCTCGTATCAGCGGATTTGTACGGTATAGGTATTGTATAGTTTGTAGTAGTTGCACTGCTTTGCAATTTCTTAGTAAGGTAGGGTTTCTTAGCTGGTCCAAGCCACTTGTTATAACTAAGAAATTTGGCTGATTCTAGCGACTTCTTTATAACAGGAGTATACTATTTTTTATGCAATGTAAATATTGATGACCTAGCTACAGCGGCTAATTCTTTGAATATTTAGGTTGACTTTTTTTCACTTTGCCAAAGCTTACTCTTTCTAAGCTTGGACCAGACATTCCTACTAGTACCAAACATTATGCCAATGATAGGAGGCATATGTTTATACTGTACTAGAAAAGAGTAACCGGGACTAGCATGAACTGTATATGAAACAAATTCTTCAAGCAGAACATTGATGCTCACATGTCCTGTAAAGTATGCACATGTGCTATGCACCAGGACTTCAATTGATATTTTACATATTTTCTTTGATTCAAATACATTTTATGTGTAGTTAAATAAATCATTAGTGAAACAAGTTAAAGGTATTGCCCAAAGTCACCTTGTTGCAAATTCAAAAGGAACATCCGAGAAAACACTACCAGAAATTGAACTTTGATTAAAACCTAAAAAAAAAACAATAAAACGCTGACTCACCATGACTCAGCACTTTTTAACATAATTTTCAATCTTTTTTTTTAGGTTGGGCAACATTTTTTTAATAATTTTTGTTTCACTCTGGTATATTGCCAGAACATCCTTTTAGCCTATTCAGAACTTCGAATTCAAACTTTTTTGAAATTTAGTAAAGCCAAAGTGCGCATCTTCAAAGGGTCGAAATAATCCGCACAGTGTGAGTGTATTGACCGTGGAAGGACTATTTTGAATCGCCCGTATCAATGGGGGTTTATCAAACGGAGGCGTAGAGATCGGGCTCCAGCTCTGTCATCCGTATGTTGTGGCCGTGGTTTTTCATTGACGCTAGAGCTAAGTTTTTTTATTTTGTTTCTCTTCAAGCCAAGTAATCTACGTCTGAACCGGAGACAGAAGCCTCTGTTTGGTAACCCGTTTTTATAATGGATAATACGACATGGAGCCTGGGTGAGAGCATCCGTTTCGTATCCCCCTACCACCCCACTCCACCCCAATGTCCACGAACCTGGTAAGTACAGCAGGCAGAACCGCAGAGAACTTGAAATCATTCCGATCCAGCCAAATGCACTCCCCAGCTGCTCAATGTCGACCATGTCAATCAGTATGACGTCCAAAATGAGCCAGATAATGCAAACGCCAACGCCGTACATTGTGACGTTGGCTATATTCAACCAGTATGATGTCAGCCATGGGTCGATGAAGTAATACGCCGGCAGGATCATTAGACCAAACCCTAGGAGGGTATTGGTGCTGATCAACTGAAATTTGTTAATAACGGGAATGATGATGACACCAACGACTATCCGTGTTACACCCATTATGGAGGTAAATGTGGCGGCGTCCTCAACGCTAAACCCCTTGGTCTGTGTATGAGGAATGAAGTACACCAACCAGGCCAAGTTGCAGAATTGAGATATAATCATCTGTGTTGCAATCAGCCAGAAAGACACATTAAAGACAAGATCAGTGTTCAGACTTCGCAATACAGACAGCACAGCTGCCCAGATGCGATTCCTTGGCTTGCTCTGCTGTGTCCCTTCGTCTTGGTCGACTGTACGTACGCCATCACTTGCTAACGGCGCATAGGCTGTGCTAGTTGGATCTTCACGTGGAAGTCCTAGCAATGCACCGCATGCGATCAAATGAGAGCATATCCCAGCGATTAGTAAGATTGTCCCCCTCCATCCGTAGGTATTCAGAAACAACTGAGATAAGGCCGGTATAACCATGTACGCGAATGCAGCACCTGTTTGTGAAATGGAGAAGGCAGTTGTCACTCCTTGTGTTCCCTGGTAGTAATTACCGATCAACTCTCTGCCCAAAACATTGGACACTCCCAGAGCCGGTCCTAAATTACATAGAAAAGAATAATAAAGACGAGCAATAATTCAAACAAATGTTGTTTCGATTGAAAATAAAATGTGAGCGCATAGTTTGGTATGCCATGTACAAAATCGGCTCCCGTAGGAATTTCATGCTAGAATATATATAATTTTTTTCAGTTATAGGTCATATGTAGGGTCCAAACAATCACAACATAATGCACACGTTAATGCACTGTGGTAAAAATGGACAAACAGGTTGAGAACACAATAACTCGGTTACAAAAGCAAAGAACAACTTTATGACGTACGTGCATGCGCACTTGCCATACACAAAAGTAGGGGCATCCAGGGGATGTCAGCCTAGTTGTAAACCTTTTTTTTATCAGTGGTATGGTTTCTGCCATATTACCTAATTAGAAGAACTATATGTCTGTCGGGTTCCTCTTGGTGGGTGTGGCAATGAAGGGACAAAGTTGGTACTGCAGAATTAAGCTAGACCATCCCATCAAGCAACCCTTTGAAACCACTTTGTATATAACAGTCTTTATCTATGTATCGTGCTGGTGATGTTGCCAGACATTAATGGCGGTAGGTGGGATTTGGCAGACATGAATTAAAGGGGGTTTAGAAATGGACTAGATCGGCCGGTTGGGTCACCGACTGAAACCTGTGGTGAAATGTTCATCCTAATACCCTGATTGAAGAATTACTAATGCCAGACATTTTTTGCTGGTTGGATACCCCCGCCAGACGCCTCCTATAATAGTTTGGCGACGCCCCGGCCCCACCAAATAAAACAAAAGAAAAGTAAGGTGTGTTTGTTAATTAATTAGAATGGGGGATGTCTTGGTCATGGGCCACTTTGCATTTATCATTGATATGTGTGTACGGGAATGTATTTCCTCGGGAGCAAAAACGTTGGACATAAAAGAAGTATTATGTTGAGTTGAATTTCGCGCTATTGGAATTAAGCTATGTAGTCGTTTTACAAAACCATCTTAGCTGAAATTCGGGTTGTTTTTCACCCCCACGTATAATTGAAAATGCTGATGCTCTATTTCCATATTATATTGATATTGTATTAAATGAAAAGATCACAAATAACATCTAATAAAGAAATCAGATTTGATCATTTTCTCAAACAATTGAGCTGTGACGTTGCAAGAAAGATGACGCTTTATATATGGCGCCCTCTTCTGGTGCAGATTGCCCTGATCGACTTACCTGTCAGGACAGCTAATACGATCACCATGACAACCAAATCACAGATGGACGCCAGAATCAAGGCAGCTGTGAGCATCACTCCGCTCGTCATGACGCAAATCCTGATGCCGAAATATTTCCCCAGTGGAGAAGCAAATGGACCTTTAATCGGTTGAAATATAATTAAAAACAACTCAGATTGCAATTAAAATGGCAACCTGTACATTTTGACATACAAAGTCACGGACCGTATCGAAAAATTGCACAAAAGGGCGGTACTCATAGCAAAATGCTGCTAGGGCTGGTGCCGAGTGCATACTACAAACGGACATGAGAATCAACTATGAAGAAGAACTCAACTTCACACCGCTGCAACAAGTGACGGGACACTAACATACAATTGACCATAAAACTCAAATTAAGGCTTTCCTCTAGGAAACAAAAAAAAGTTTTAAAATTCGCGGGCCGGCAACTATACACTTTCACGTGTGTGAGCATGTCATGTAAAAATGGTTTCTTTGAAAAGTATCCACTCTCCCTTGGGCGCGCATGCTTAGTAAAGAAAACAGGCTTGTTGTCTTCGGTACTAAACATGCGCAAGAAAGGTCAGTGGGTGATCTTATGGTGAGCATTCATTGACGTCCATTGTAGACATTACATTTGCCGGTTCACGGAACTGAAAGTTGTGTTTATTTATTTGACACCTTCCCACCAGTGGGGCAGATTAACCTCTTCCAAATCTAATTTTACACGAAACAGACAGCGTGTTTTGAACGTGTCGCTGTTGCAACGAATCTACGAATTCGACGAAACTAGATCATAAACGCCCTCTATCATCCGATTCCTACTTTCGGTACCGAATTTGAAAAAGTGTTAAGTGGATTCGTTGCCAGTCCCCACATTTTTGATGTTAAGAAGACAAAAACTCGGATCGGTGGCAGCAAGAAGTTTAGACCAATTCAGCGTGCAGTGCATGCTGCACGTGCACCGCGACCGGTGCCCATAGATGTTTTTTTTTAATATCTAACTCCATGACCGATGCCCCAAACCTCACATTTTGACTGGGACCCAGTCTATTGAAGATGGTGCTAGTTCCAGCAGAATGAACGTTAGCGGAATAAACGTGAACGGACATGGACGTGGGCCGTGGGTGATGTGTTTTTAGCCTCGCTGTCCACCTAAATGATTAAACCTAAGTTGTTTTTGTCACAAATCTAATAAACAACAACTACATAACCGATATACTCGAAAAATTGCCTTTTTAACCTGACCACAAAATAATATCTCTGAACACAACAACGGATTTGAAAATCCGTCAACGAAACTGGGATTCCTAGTTTCGTCGCACCGGATTTGCAAATCCGACGATTCCAAGATTCGTTGCAACATCGCCACCAGTTTCACACTAGAGTGCAGTATAATTTGACTTGCCTTGCAGGCCGACTTGGCTTAATTTGTACACAAACATTTGGAAAAAGAAAAACAAATTCGCCTCACACTATTAGCTCAAGGTAATGCTACACGGGGAAAAAAGCATGGAATGTAGGAAGTGAAGCCGGTTTTACCTATCACATCTGCCGAGACTTCCAGGATCACGATCATCCACCCAATCACCCACGTGTGAGTGTCCATCTGGTCACGTATGGTCGGTAGCAAGACCGCTAGACATTTGACTGTCCCAATCCAAAGGAACCAATTCCACCACGTGCTGAGGATAGCTGCAAATCCGATGAAACGACCGCTCCCACCAGCTCCGGACAATGCTACTGTGCTTCTCTCGCCCATGTTGGATGTTTGTAGTCCGATATGTGTAATTATGAATCGATGAAGATGATATCATTGGCAGAAGCAGTGACACATGTGACCTACACAACAATATAAGATGGAGATAATGTTATTAGCAACTGACAGTGTCACATGTATCTCTACTCAGAACGAACATACTAGTCGTGACAGTCAGAAACCAAATAACACATGAAGATAACTCCCATAAAACACTTTACCATGTATGCAAACGATTTATTGCCCTTCAACGACGTAGATAAGCACTTCACTAAGCGCCTTTTAAGCACAAATTTAAAAAATTCTGGCTGGCTCAGTGCTGGCTAAGGTGTGACTTGAACCCACGAATCCAGCTTAATATTGCAAATGCACGACCATGCTTACTACAGCAGAAAAATGTTACAATATTGTAGCATTTTCGCTGTGGATGACCCCAGATCGGTCAGTGATATACCTGGTAGTGCATGCATAATCAGGTTTTCACAACGGTGTACAGTGAGACAAATAAAATGTTTTCTATATTGTTGTATTGATTTTCCTTCATTGATCAGTCAGATCTAGAAAAATTCTAACTAAATAAAACAAAATTATGATATACTTGATTTGTAGCCTTTCCTCCTTGGTGGCCGGGGTAAAAGTCCATATCGGTCCGCGAGCGAATTAAGCTTTAAATCTGTACCCAGTTTTCCGTGAGTTTAAGCCAGAATTATGGCCTGGTGTTTTCCCAACCCCATCTCATCTACTTCCCATAAAGGTTTAACGTGCAGACTTCCAAGACAGAGTGTGACTGTTTGGTGACTAAGGTGCCTGTTAGAAACCCTTACCAAAAATGAATGTAATATTTTTTATTTTATTTTTATTTTTCTTACCCTGGTTTTACCTGCTCTGTGAAACGCACACTGTTTTCCAGAGGTTCCCAGCAATTACAATATGAATTATAAAATACAAAAATACAAGAAGCACTATATTGACTTACTAGAGTTTAAAAAGAGCATGAACTTTCGTAGCAACAACTACTTCATCAGATGCAATGAAGTGGCATCATCAAGCAAGGTAGTTAGTCAATATAGTGCTACTTGTATTTTTTGTATTTTATAGGTTATCTGACTGACACGGCTACCCACCATTATATTCAATATGAATTATGAAGGATGGTGCTACACGTGACCGAGTAGCAGGCTTTCATGGCGACCTTTGGCAGCCAGCCACATCAACCCATATATGAACACGAAGCTTTTTTGTGGGGGGAGGGGCGAACCAGAGAACCGTAGACGCATAGGAGAGAACCAAACGCACAACTCTACTCACATATGGCCCAAGCCAGGTTCGACCCCGGGCCACATTGGTGAGAGGCGAGTGCCTAACGCACTTTGCCACCCATGGCCCCTAAGATAAATAACGATAATAACTGGAAGAAGGTTCTTTACGTCCTTATCGTCCACACTGGCAGTTCCAATGAGGAAGCTAAATTTGCAGCAACCTGTAAACTACACCACATGGAATGTGGTGTCGTGGCAAGTGCATGGACCCGTTTGCTTCACGCACGAGATCGCACGTGTGCCTGCTGCGCTGATGCAGATCCCATGTTAGTGTATCCAGCTTAGGACATTACAGCAACATCTTTGATCGCGTACCGAAACAATCAGACCCCGTACTCAATGAACAATAGTCTCGGTTCCAATGAGTACATTATGTTGAAACATTATATGAAGACTGCGTTGGCGCGAGTAGTTTAACCGTAGTCACCCCTATATGTGACCCACTTATACTCATATACATGTACTGTTAGCTCATGCGACTGCAATATGACGACGTAATGTTCCATGCGCATATAGTAGTTCATCTGTTGTCTATCCTTCTGTATTAAAGAGAACATGAAGGATCTGCAAGGCCTCCAAAAAAATGTTTGAGTTTGAGACAGGAAATGGACTCAACAATTCGTAAACAGTGTAAACAGTCACCATGGGAAATCTTGGTTCATCAGATGCTGGGTTTTTCAAGCAAATCAAGATTTAGTGTCTTTTACAAGGATCGTTCGTCAGAACGATTTTTGGAACACACATAAAGTAAACTATTCTTCATGTTTTATAAGAAAAATCGAGTCGGTTTTTCACAATTTTCTCGTGACTCAGCTGTCCACTTGAGCTCTAATTTCCACAGGTTTATTATTTCATGTACATGTTTGATCAGACAAAGTACGAGTGCTGTTCTGCGACCTTTACCAATCATGTATTGTAACTTTCAGTGCAATCAATGCAAACGCTAAAGGAAAATTGAATCCATACAAAAACACGGCATCGTTCTCGTCAACCTCATGCTCATACATGTACCAGTGTATTCGTCGTATTCCCCCTGCACACGAATCACAAGGCACAGAACAGTAGTCCTACACGTACATACGAAGGACTGGCTCCGGTACTAAACCCAAGTGGGTCTAGTCCCATTACAGATACATGTAGAATGCGTGACTGGTAAGGGTCGCAAAACAGCACTCACACTTTGTCTGATCGAACATGTGCATTGAATGACACACCTGTGAATTTTTGAGAATTTTTGAATATATCGAAAAACCCGACTAAAATTGTTAAACATAAACAATGAGCTCAGCGGACGGATTTTGGGACTATTTACTTAGGTGCACCCTGAACATGTTTGAGTTTGAATTGATTCGAATGTCCAACTTTTAAAGAAGGCTTCAAATCTTACCAACAAAATAATAAAGTGCCCGAAATTCATCCTCACCTCTTGGCGCTGAGAAATTAAATGACCAAATTTAGGTGTGGACGGATCATTCTTACCTTGTAGAAATGTAGAAATGGCAAACGAGATATCCAAATTAGTGCGCTAGCTGGGCCGTTTTGTGCCGCCAACGGAACTAGTCTGTATGCATGTAGCTGCATCGGTACATTATTGTTTATAGGTCTATACCACCACAGCGCAAGGTATACACATCACGTTTTTAAAAGATATTTTCTGCACAATTGTTTGGGCTGTCAGCGTTGCTTTCAATGGAGATGAATGATTAATGTACGTCAGAAAAAATGAAGTCTTTGCAGTCAAGCTACCAAGTTCAACATTACCAGTAGACTGACTGTGTAACCGATGTTTACATACCACCATGTATGCGGCACAGCGGTAGAAACGTTACAAAGAGGAATATAATAATGACGATATAATGGATAGCCTTGCTCACTTGAACTGCTGTTCGGCATCAATGGGCTTGAGATGAAAAGTAAACACTGGCAGCTTGACATGAATTGTTCACGTCAACGGTCTGTTTGGTTCCCTGATACGTCACGCATGGAATATGGACTCGCTTGGCTGATGGCTTACTCTTTCGTAATGTACTTCCAATTAGTTTCAACTCAAGAAAAAGCAAGTCAAATTAATGTAACTCAAGTTCGAATTCGATTTCAATCTATGTACTTTTAATGAAGAGAAAAACAGAACAAAATAAGAAACTCAGTTGTGAATGTCATTCCTATAACATCAGTCAGGGGTGTAGGCTTGTTATATAAAAATGGGGTATTGTAATATAAAGTATGTGTGTATGTATGATATTACACTGTATATGCAATGTATTAACCTGACTTCTTCCTGTGTCTTTTTTTTGTTAACTTACAACATTTAAACTGTATTTTTCATTAAAGGAGAGGGAAACAAATCCAGAAAAAAAGATGATTAACAAATCATTTAAGTGTTATTTTTTGTTCTATATAAATGTTGTTAAATTTTCTTGATATTATTTTGTTGATTCTTCGTCGAATTTTTAATTCCGTATAATATGTTGAAAGTGTGATTGGAATTTCAAGTATCTTGACTACAATAATACAGTAAGCATTTGATTAATTTCCGTGCATATGCATACTTGTTTCGGTATTTTAAATACTGGTTCAAGCCTCAAACACTCGACGCAGACCAACATAATGTCATTTTTTTGTAGAACGTTTATTCTTATTTAACTGGTGTGCGTGCCTTAAGGTCCATTACAGTGTGCAGTATGTTACCAGCTCAGAATCGAGACAGGGTGGTTTTGTATCTGGTTTAAAGGTTTACTGGTTTCAAAACTTTGAAAAAGGGTGAAATGCTTGAAAATGATTGCTTACAATATAATTAAATATTATTAAAAATTTATATTATTATATTTTGACCAACACGTATAAAAATGAGTACATATTAACCCCCCCGGAAAATACCCTTTGGAAGTGATCCACGCAACAATAGCTTGTGACGTCACTTACATAACAAGTATAGGCTCGCACCACAGTATAATTGACCAATTGGGATTCGGTAGGTCATGAATATTTATGAGGTATAGTATTAGTGTATAAAACATGATTTGTCTGATGTTCCGGTGTCAACCGTTCGAAGGGAATTTTCCCCAGCATATTGAAGAACATAATACACTGGATATTGTGTTTCAGATTGGCGTTATAATTGACGTTTCCGATTGTTATCAGAAAAGGTATTGCTTTTGTTCGATTGTGTTTTTGCTTCTTCTCCTCAAGTCCCATAAACTCTGTCCATAGATGTTGAATAACCGACTATGGTCACTTAAAACAAGTTAATCAAAACCAATTTTGCTCCAAAAAGTCGATTGATAGCTTATTTGTGTCCCGAACATTTATATCACCATGACGTCATTGGATGTCAACTTAAAGATGATTTGAATTTTATTATCAAAATAATTAAAAATCAACAAAATAATAACCGGTTGAATTGATTCTTTCAACAAAAGTCAGGCTTATGGATGTATTTGTTGGGACACATTACTTGACCATGTTAGGTCTACTTCCGGTCAAACATGAAGTGACCTCTCCTTTGAAAGTGGTAACAGCTATACACCAACAAAATAATTACTCGGATGCAACTATGTACATCTGTGTTTGTCTATATGATCATGGTTCTTACGGCAAATGTCAATGTTAAGTAAAGTATTTCTTTGTAACACATTGCTTGACATCTGTGACCTCTACCTCCAGTCAAACGGGAAGTGGCTCCTTATTCAAAAGTGGTAACTGCTATATGTATACGATCATGATTTTGTTTTGAAAATTTCAATATAAGGGATAGACTTTCATAAACACATTTATATAAGCACATAGCCAGATGTTCGGTACAGCGGTGATCATTATAGTAGCGTTCCAATGAATTTACTTAATTGGTGTAAATCAGCAAAACAGTGATTCACTAATTCTACAATATTACTATTATTTATATAACACGTTTGAAAAATATACGTAAGTTTTTCTCTATTCATTTATTTAAATATCAGTTCATAATAGCTGATTGTCATCCTTGGTTCCCGCTAATAATCCAACAAACAACTGATATGCAACAACAAACAACCAATTAAAAGTCCAATATACTTTAAGTATATCAATATAAAACAATTAATGGAAACCTCTCCATAATAACCACAAGTGAAACCTCACTGAATTTAAAGTGTTTTTCTTTAATCGAGCAAAGAAGAGCTGACTGGAGCTGGATTCGAACCGGCGACCTCTTGAATACCATACAGCCGCAGCTCTACCAACGGAGCTACCTAACTCTACGTTGGTTGTGTCCCTAACATATATACAGAATAACTGACGTCGCCGTAGTTTTTTCAGTCGCTGAGAACGTGAATGAGAAATAAAATCATGAAAATTGATTGCCACTCGATAAAATATTGTCTTCTAACCCAATTGTTAATACATTTTCTCTAAACACTAATTTCTAAGCGCTGTGATTTGGTTAGGTAATACGAGCGTATTAAATGCGGGTTATTTTTTTTATTTTTTTATTATAATTTTCCTAAATTACATAATAGGAAGAAAGGTTAGCATCTAAAAATTAACATTTGGGAGACAGGCAAAGCCTAATTTGCATATTAGGCTTTGCAAGCCTAATTTGCATATTATTTATTTCCAGACCAAAAATCATTTAAAAATCAAACTATTGAGTCGGATTGTCACAGCACTGGATATCATCGCTGGCATAAACTGAGCAACTTAAATAGATATTAACTAATGGGAGACTTTTAAGAATCGGTCTTCATACAACACGCGCATGCTTACAATTGCGCGTGCGCTGTTGACGTGAAGACCGATTCTCAAAAGTCTCCCATACACGGGTTTACACCTTTACACGAGGCACTTCCACGCATGCGCACTTTTTGAAGTGTAAACCCGTGTATTGCATATTTTCTGATGTATACAATTTGTCGTCGTAGATGGCGCTGTTCCACCTCCACGGAGTAAACACATTTCAGTGAAGTTGTCTCATTTCACAAGGGTGCAGTCCAGTAAATAAATTCACATAGGCTCCCATGCTAAATGGCCATTTCAAATTTTTTTTTTTAAATACTCAGAAGTTTCTTAGACAGTCAAGCTATACACCGAAATTAAGCTGAAAACTTCAATTTTCATGTTTTTTTCAATTTTCTATAGGATGACCAATGATTTGTTTGAGAAAAATTCATCCAAAGAAAAATACCCAGAAAACGGCCATGTTGACTGTGCCACACTAAAAAAAAATGCACCTCTCCCCTACAGGCCTAAGCAGAGCGAGTTTAGGGCCAAAATTCACCCAAACAGCTCAAAGTTTAAAGTCCAAACTCTGGTGACCGGGTTCCATCCATTTTCTTTGCAAGACTTCCCATGTAGGGCCCAGCAAATGCTTTTATTAAAAAAAGATGAGGATATAAACAAAAAATAATGAGCTCCGCGGACTGATCTGGACCTATTTACTGGTCTGCACCCCCAGGAGGCACCGTTTACTTTTACATTCACTTCCGAGATTGTCGCCAAACCATCGCCAAGAATGCTAGGAAGGCAATGAGGTGAACCCCTCCCAGGGACATGAAGACCGCACTGTAACTCCCTGTTCTATCATACAACAAACCTAAAGTGAGAAAGGGAAAATGTAATTAATCAACATACCAATCTCTATCAATGATAGCAACGAAAACGAAAAGAAACAAATAATAACAATGGAAAAACAATTCAATAAGAAAAGAAAACGGAGGGAAGACAAAATATGCTAGCTCTGATCACCCCGAAAATCACCCCATCCTTCGTTATTGAATTGGCGCACCCCACCACCGGAAAATCCTGGATATGCTCTCGTATCAGCGAATTTGTACGGTATAGTTATTGTGAAGTTTGTAGTAGTCGCACTGCTTTGTAATTTCTTAGTAAGGTAAGGTTTTCTAGCTGGTCCAAGCCACTTGTTATAACGAAGAAATTTGGCTGATTCTAGCTACTTCTTTATAACCGGAGTATACTATTTTTTATGCAATGTAAATATTGATGACCTAGCTACAGTTGCTAATTTTTTTAATATTCAAGTTGACTTTGTTTTTCACTTTACCAGAGCTTACTCTTTCCAAGCTTGGACCAGACATCCCTACCAGTACAAAACATTATGCCAAGGATATGAGGCATATGTTTATACTGTTATAGAAAAGAGTAGACCAGGACTAGCATGAACTGTATATGAAACAAATTCTTCAAGCAGAACATTGATGCTTATGTGTCCTTTTAAAGTATGCACATTTTGCTATGCACCAGGACTTCAATTGATATTTTACATATTTTCTTTGATTCAAATCAATTAAAATGTGTAGTTAAATAAATCATTAGTGAAACAAGTGAAAGGTATTGCCAAAAGTCACCTAGTTCCAAATTCAAAAGGAACATCCGAGAAAACACTACCAGAATTTAAACTTTGATTGAAAACCTAAAAAAAAAACAATAAAACGCTGATTCACCATGACTCAGCACTTTTTAGCACAGTTTTCAATTTTAGATAGGGCAACATTTTTTTTGGTAGGTCTTATATTGACAGAACATCCTTTTAGCCTATTTAGAACTTCGAATTCAAACTTTTTTGAAATTCACTACAGCCTAGTGCGCATCTTCAAACGGTCGAAATAATCCGCACAGTGTGAGTGTATTGATCATGCACTTGGCAAACTCTATGGGAGCACTATTTTGAATCGCTCGTATCAATGGGGGTTTACGAAACGGAGGCGTAGAGATCGGGCTCCAGGTCTGTCATCCGTATGTTGAAAATTATAGGCCGTGGTTTTTCGTTGACGCTACAGCTATGTTTTTTGGTTTCTCTTCAAGCCAAGTAATCTTCCTCTGAAGTGCAGCCAGAAGCCTCTGTTTGGTTACCCGTTTTTTTATAATGGATAAACGACATGCAGCCTGGGCCAGAGCATCCGTTTCGTATCCCCCTACCACCCCACCCCACCCCAATGTCCACGCACCTGGTAAGTACAGCAGGCAGAACCGCAGAGAACTTGAAATCATTCCGATCCAGCCAAATGCACTCCCCAGCTGCTCAATGTCGACCAAGTCAATCAATATGACGTCCAAAATGAGCCAGATAATGCATATACCAACGCCGTACATTGTGACGTTGGCTACATTCAACCAATATGAATTCAGCCAGGGATCGATGAAGTAATACGCAGACATGATCAACAGACCCACCCCTAGGAGGGTATTGGTGCTGATCAACTGAAATTTATTAATAGCGGGAATGATGATGACACCAACGACTATCCGTATAACACCCACGATGGCGGTAAATGTGGCGGCGTCCTCAGCGGTAAACCCCTTGGTCTGTGTATGAGGAATGAAGTACACCAACCAGGCCAAGTTGCAGAAATGTGCTAAAACCATCTGTGTTGCTAACAGCCAGAAAGACACATCTAAGAGAAGATCAGTGTTAAGACTTCGCAATGCAGACCGTACAGCTGCCCAGATGCGATTCCTTGGCTTAGTCTGCTGTGTCCCTTCGTCTTGGTCGACTGAACCTACGCCATCACTTGCTAATGGCGTATAGGCAGTGCTAGTTGGATCTTCACTTGCAAGTCCTAGCAATGCACCGCATGCGATCAAATGAGAGCATATCCCACCGATTAGTAAGATTGTCCCTCTCCAGCCGTAGGTATTAAGAAACAACTGAGATAAGGACGGTATAACCATATACGCAAATGAAGCACCTGTTTGTGAAATGGAGAAGGCAGTCGTCACTCCTTGTGTTCCCTGGTAGTAATTACCGATCAACTCTCTGCCCAAAACATTGGACACTCCCAGAGCAGGTCCTAAATTGAAGAAGAAAAACGCACAACCATCAAACAATTATTACGATTGAAAATGAAATGTGAACCCAGTATGATGAGAGGAAGGAGATCAATTTTGTGCCACCGTAATTTGTGATATATGAGCAAACAACAACAACAACAACAACAACAACAACAACAACAACAACAACCACAACCACAACCACAACCACAACCACAACCACAACCACAACCACAACCACAACCACAACAACAACAACCACAACAACAACCACAATAAAATCAATGACAACAAAAACAACCAGAACGACCGCAACAACAACTTTGACAACAACAATACCACCACCAACAGCAACAACCATAACGACAGCAACAACAACAACAACAACAACAACAACAGCAACAACAACAACAACTAAAACTTGGTTAAAAACTTTGCGATGTTGCAGTAGAAAGGTCAACATAATTATGGTCGATTAAAGCTGGCGCCCTCTAGTGGTACATAATGTCCTGACTTACCTGCCAGCACAGCTAATACGATCACCATGACAACCAAATCAGAGATGGATGCCAGTATCAGGGCAGCGGTGAGAATCACTCCGCTCGTCATAACGCAAATCCTGATGCCGAAATATTTTCCCAATGGAGGCGCGAATGGACCTTTAAACAGTTACAAACACAGTGAGAACAATGGGAGACTTATGAGAACCGGTCTTCAAGCCAACAGCGCACGCGCACGCAATTGTGAGCATGCGCTCGCATGCTCACAATACACCGATCCATTAGGCCACGCCCACCATAGCAACGTCCAAGCAACAACGCACACGCGCACGCACATAACATGCCACGATCGGCAACACACGAAGCATCGCATACTAGGGAGTTTAAGATTTCACGACGCGCCACCACGACGCGGCCGAGCAGGCGTTATTTCCTTAGTGCGCATGCTCAGATCTTGTAGCAAGCGCGTCGTCCTGAACGCGACGACGGCATTTTGGCCATTTCACGTCGTCGTGTATTACCCACGCAAAGCCCATGTAACACGTTCAAACGCACTACAGTGATGAAAAAAAACTAGAGTGCGCGCTTCGTATTCAATGTGCGTGCTCTCGGCACTCTGTCACGGACGCGCAGCCGCCATTTTAGTTGGGGTGACTGAGCAACCGCAGTAGAGTCCCAAAACGGTACCCGGATGTTACTCGAAGAACTGCGCGCACTGTGCGTGACGCGACGTATATTTTATGCACAGTGCTGCGCGCACGAACCGGGGTAAGAATAATGTACGCACAATTTGAAACGGGACGCGCGCGTTTTCCCTTGTTTCCTTAATGCAATGGCGCTGGCCATGGTTCGAGCAACACGCGCAGAGTGCACACTCTAGTTTTTTATTTAACTCTATGGTTCTAGCTGCCATAGATATATATAAAAACTAGATGACGCACCCGTGCACAAACCAATGGGAGCTATATCTGCGCATGCAGGACGCGGCCATTGAAGGAAGGTAAAAAATTAACCCAAACATCCAAGCGCTTATTACAACGATCGCGTATACCCGCGCGGTACGCAGTGCCGGCCTTTACGCGATGCACCAGAAATAGGATGGAACGCCGTAGCTATAATCGGTGGCTTAGATTGTTTGTAGGTAAATTCCATCATTAAATTCGCAAATTGCATTATTTTAGTTGCCGTTTTGTCATTCCGGTCGCCCATTCCATCATTCAGTTTGTCATTCTGTCATTCTGTCATTCTGTTCGCAAATTCCATCATACAATTTGGCAAATAATGATGGAATTACCGAAGCAAACAATCTAAAGAAGACAGCTACGGCGTTCCAAAAAAAACGGATTCGAAATATACCTTATAAAAATGGCACCAAAAGACGCGTCCACGAGCAGGCAATGCGACATCTAGTATTTTTATTATATCTATGGTAGCTGCATACTAATCTTAACTAATTCATTCGGTGGTACGCGGCCTTGCGTGACGCGCCACCATCACGTCCGCGTCGTGGTGGCGCGTCGTGAAATCTTAAACTCCCTACTCTCAACCACAGAACGCACCTATCTCTGTTGGACTTTTGTTTTGAAAAAAATGTACATTTCCTCTCAGCCAGGGCATCGAGAGTCAGAAATATAATGTAAGTATAAACACTGCTTGACCATGGTCAGAATAAAAAACTCGGATTAGTCATAGAATTGCCTTGTACATACGAAACAAAAGTAAACTCAACGAAAAGTGTGTAGTAAAGAATACACAATTTAAAACATTTTGTGGGACAAAATGGCGGCAATTTGTCGGACTTTAAATAACGCGTTGTGATTGGTCAATTTGTCAGGGGGCGTGGCCTACTGGATCGGTGTATTGCTTGCGCGTTCGCTGTTGACTTGAAGACCGATACTCAAAAGTCTCCCATTCAGATATTACTGAGGGCGTCCTGTACATTAAATAAACCGTAGCCATAGTATAACAACGTTTACAAAAAAAGGTTCAGAACAGGCCGCTTGGTATAAATTACGATAAATGAATGGATCACAGTAATCAAGATTAATGAATGGAGACGTAAACAATAAATGCATTCTAACCATAAAATAACCACAATGGAAACTGACTATTAATGAACACCCTGAACATAACCGAAATGTGCATAAATGTTTCAAAAAATTCATGTTTTACTTCAAGTGGTATTGTTCCTCACATTATCTTCTTCTTTTTTGAATTTTTTACAAAGATGAATGAAAACATTATTAATGGTTTATGGTTATAATATAAGTCCCTTGTTTTAATGCGAGTCAGGAACATATTTTTTTACGACATGTGTGTGAAGGCATTAAATGCTGCCCCACGGTGGACTAGGTACCATTTCAGTCCTGTAGTGAAGAGGACTGTTATATTGTTTCAGTGTGAGGGATTGGTTTCTCCAAACTAGGGTGGATGCATTAATTGCTGCCTTGCTGTGGACTGGGTACCGCTTCCAGTCATTGTGAAGAGACCACCAGCCTTCCTCCAATGTTAGGGTTTGGTTTCTCCACTGCATAGGGATGGAGGCATGTATTGCTTCATTGCTGTGAACTGAAAATACACCTTCCAGAGACATGTTCACAAACAAGACCGAGCGTTTTGATCGTGCGTCTGGACGGTTCACCAGGCTAAGCACTGTTCGAGTAGCCTCGATCAGAACAATTTGGATACAGAAATACAAAATAAGTTTATTTTTCAATCCGTCTTTTCTCTGCGTATAGTTTGACACAAGTCACTCAATGTATGACGCTACACTAGGAATGGAGTTGACATCACTCTTACCTATCACATCTGCCGAGACTTCCAGGATCACGATCATCCACCCAATCACCCACGTGTGAGTGTCCATCTGGTCACGTAGGGTCGGTAGCAAGACCGCTAGACATTTGACTAGCCCAATCCAAAGGAACCAAGTCCACCACGTGCCAAGGATAGCTGCAAGTCCGATGAAACGGCCACGTCTATCCGGCAATATCAAAGCAATCCACGTGCATTTGTCGCCCATGTTGGAATTTGTGTAGTCTGATGCCAATTCCCTGCACTGTGTGTAATCATGAGACGATGATGATGATATCATTAACAGAAGCTGAACAGAGACATGTGATCTACTGAAATTAGCCTATGGCAATTCCAAAGGTATATGTGATAAGTTACATTCAAGTGGTGCCGAATAAACGCAACATAAACATACATTCAGCACATACAGCACTTAACCATAATGAGCTACCCTGCCGTATAATGGGCCTTCCTTGTGTCAACAATTGTTCTCAGGTTACCAGTCAGAAGCCATAAACTATGTTGGGATATCCATTAAGTCAATTATTCTTTTTCCATGGTGCCATCCGATACACAATGATACAATGATACAAGGTTCTATGTTAACATATATTTCTTTAAATCATCATGAATGGTTAATGAGGGGAAAACAGGAGATGCATTTATTACAATATGCTGGACATCCTCTTAAAACAGCTAGTTACTCTTAAATGTTAATGCCGTTCAAGGAACTAAATTGAACTATATTATAATTATTACATTATATTCTTATTATTATGAAGACCATTGTGCATGCTAATCATCAGAGTCGTGCAGTTTTTGTTTTTCCTTTTGGGAGAGACACGGCCTGCTTTATACGTTCTCTCAACATATTATCAATATTCTGAGCAGACCATCAACAGAGGTTAGTGTAAGCACTTCGCGCCATTTAGCCACTTAGCCCGAGATTACACTAAATTGTGTTTTTAAAGACATTCTGCCGGTACCGATGCAATAGCTGCACTTCTCGATTTCAGACGGACAGAAGTGGCCTCAAACGCATGTTTCATATTTACAAACTATTCAATTTTCGAGGATATGATACCATATGGTATGTTCATATGTTAATGACTACGCTCACTCAGTGATAAGCCCGGTACAGTGATTGCATAATTAAGTTCATAAAACTCTTACAAGTGAGACAAACTGAATATTTTGTCGAAGTGTATTATTTTAAAACCACAATTAAACAGTCCGATCCAGAATAATTGAATAAGTAATAAACTTGTGCAAACCAAAATAAGGACCTGACATATAAAACAAAATCTTGAAAATACGAGGGCGCTTCGATTATTCAAACGTTTCACAGTCTTCCGTTCTCAACAAATTATTTGCTTGCTATAAGCGAGACTTTCATATCATCAATTATATGCAGTGAATTTGCATTCGAAAGATGGAGTATTCATTCGAATGTCTTATGCTTAGCAATAATTAGGGATATTAATTTGTGATCGCAGGGAAGCTCTATTAAATGTACATGCAATGCAATTTTGAAGATTGGAGTTGAATTAACAAATCCTCCTACTTAGCCCATGATATGATGTCCCTGTCCACCAAGTAAACTCGAAGTTCTCATGTTCGTCCCAGTTAACAAGGCACCATGTGCAGACCATGCATTGTTGTCCACAAAATGGCTGCGAATATTATGTATGTAAGTCTAATCGACTCATGACAACATAAATGCAAAGCTGTTGAACTGGTCGTAATAGAAAACAAAAACAAACAAGATGTCATGCTACCCAATAGCCAATTAAATTTGATCAAACAGTGTATTGTAGAAAAAAAAATTGTAGTATAAACGTTGGCGCAATAGCGCTCCGCACTAATGACGTCACAAAATCCCCGGCTGTCAGCCAAACATTGTCTAACACGCGTAGTGTACATGGACGCGCACACCCACACACGTGCATGGTTGCAATGTTTGTCAGAGATCCGGTGCTATTTTTAACGTAAGTGCGGAGCGCTATTACAACTCCACATGTATACAGAAATTTCGTGTAGGTAGCAGGTTTCAGAAATGTTACTTCATCTACCACCTTGAAGCCTAAAAATATAATGGTTGGAGATATTAATCGTCAGTTATACATGGTGTCCAACCAAAAACGCAACACTATGTCGAGAAATATATATGAAAATTTAATCACCTAACCTCAAAACCCGGGTACCTTGGTTCGCTATATGTAGGCAGAAGCCATGAGCAACAAATGCTACTATGCCGCAAATACAGTTGCCCTGAAAATATCTCTCACAAATGAAACGTTATGGGCGAACGAATTGCAATCGGCACGTCTCTAGAGCCCTCTTGTGGCGGCGGTATTTCGCGTGAATTCTAGATTAGAACGCCCCCAGAGTTTATTTGTTACAGTTTTGCATTAAGTCGAATTGTACAGTCATACAACGAAGAAACAGTAGTCTATTTTCACTTCAATCTGACAACACGAAAAGAAAATTCATTCCGTATAGTGATCCTCATCAACCAACTATGGCGAGCAAACTTGCTACCGAATACAAAGCAAGCGTCCAGAGAGATCTTGAGAAGTACGAGGTCTTAAAAGATCTGGATTTCTTCGTCTTGGACAACTCAATCCGAGAGAGCACGGTGGGACAGCTCCGCGGACACACCCTCGAGAACAAGTGGCAGATTTACCAGGAGGTCAAGAACTGCGGGTTTAGAAACATCATCGTGGCTTCTTTCTCTCACATGACGCGGGTAGATGACGTTTTCATCAAGCAGTTGGTGGACAGAGGTGAAGATCGTGGCTGTCTCTTTGCTTTTTCTGAGATCACCGCAGGTAAATATGACTGTTGTAAACGTTAATGTGACTTTTGGTTGAGCAGTGTGTGCCTTCAAGTTGATGAAAACTAGTATTTGGGTGGGGTGGGCTGATTTTGTAGGGTTGGTTGGTTGGGTAGGGTGCGGTGGGCTGGTTTTGTAGGGTTGGTTGGTTGGGTGGGGTGGGGTGGGGTAGGGTTGGTTGGTTGGGTGGGGAGGGAGGGCTGATTTTGCAGGGTTGGTTGGGTGGGTGGGGTGAGCTGAATTTGTAGGGTTGGCTGGATGGTTGGTTCGGTGGGGTGGACTGGTGTCGTAGGGTTGGTTGGGTAGGTATGGACGGGCTGGTTGGGGCAGGCTGGATTTGTAGGGTTGGCTGGTTGGTTGGTTGTGGTGGGCTGCATTGTTTAGGGTTGGTTGGTTGGGGTGTGGTGGGCTGCATTTGTAGGTTTGTTGGGGGAGTTAGATGGGTAAGGTGGCGTGGGCTGTTAATATAGGGTTGAATGGTTGGTTGGGGTAGGGTGGGCTGGATCCGTAGGGTTTGTTGGGTGGGTAGGGATGGGCTGCTTGGGGTGGGCTGGATTTGTAGGGTTTGTTGGTTGGTTGGTTGGGGTGGGATGGTCTTGTATCGTTAGTTAGTAGGTGGGATGGACTGGTTTCTTGGGTTGGTTGTGTATGTTGCGCTGGGCTTGTTTTGTCGGGTCGGATCTGGTAGGGTCGCCTGAGTTGGAGTATAGTCGGGGTGTGTAGGTGCGGTTTTCTTTTTGTGGGGTTTGTTGGCAGTGGGGTTCTTTGTTCAACGGTCGGTTTTCCGAATAAAGTATCAACTTAGTATATTTCGTGCATTCTCGTTTGAAGTGCCGCGTCATTTAGGTCAGTAAAGATCAGATAGCGTTGGAATTACTGTGGTTAATGCGGAGATAACATTTGTTAAATAAATTCATGTCAACACGGACAAACGATCTTTATTTTACTAAGGTAGCATTTATTATACTTTGGTAAGAAACCAAAACAGAAATGTTTACAAGTTTACGTAAAACTTACAGGGTATGAAGATGGTGATTTTAGAAAGATACCGTTAACATTTTCGCCTGAAATGGTGTATTTATCCAGGAATCGTGTTGATCTTTTAAAAGATCAAAAATAAAAGAGAAAAGACTTAAGAAATACTGTGGCTATTTATTCACATTTTTCCATATGGGACTGAAATTTTCACAGATGACTGGTACTATATCTTCCTTGATATTTTTGCCCATGAATCTGTATTTCTTTGACCAAAAAACAACAACAAAGTATGATATTACCTTTAAGAGATAAAGCCTTTCAAGTTTTCACAAAACAAATGTTTGTCCGACTGTTTGAAAGTTTAACGGAACAAATCCATAAATGTCCGTGTTTTAAAAGTTATTTCATATGATGTTTTGGCGGAGAAATGCAGCTCTCTGGCCCTGTGTAGGTTGTGTCCCAAATCCCACGTCTTCTGAGTAGCATTTGAACAAAAACGACTGGACATTTTGGACAAGGCCAGCATAGGGCTGGATAGCTCAGACGGTATTCCTTGGTCGCGTGTTCGAGTCCCTTCGCCTGTGCTTCGTTCACTTTTAATACTTGCAGGTTCGTTATTATTTTGAACAAGATAGCATCACTTTAAAATGAGTTAGATGGGCAAAATTGACTTGTGTTTAAAACACATTATCCCTACAGTACGACATTTAAGAGAATGAAGTGATTGCTATTGTATGACTTTTGCATTATGTAGGTCATGGTTACTGTGTATAGTGTTACATTTCCAGCAACTTAAACCGCAAGGCCACAGAGTTATTGTACATGTTCAATGTATCCTTCCTTTGTAGCACTCTTGGGTTGGACTTTGGCTCCAATACGTATTATACACGAATTATATCTCGTGCACAAAGTTTTGTGTTTATAACCTGTGGTCTAGTTACTAGTGTATGTGTTGCCACATCATTAAAATGCTTGTCGAACAACAATATGAGACACATTTAAGGGACACCTTTAAAGTTGAAAACGAAAGTTCATTCAATATTATTTCCTGTTTGAGTGTATTCCTATATCCGGCTTTGGTTTACACACTATTGCTTGTAAACGGAACAATCGACCGCAACAATTTTCCTTCCGTTAGGTACTCGAGGTCAATGTGGAATTTACAGGCAAAGTAAAGTGCCCCCCTCCCCCCCAAAAAAAAAAGTATGAACAGAATTGGTATGTTTTCATGTATTTAATTTTTAGTCTTTTGCATTCACTATCTCACTGGGTGTATTCTGACCAAATGTCAATGCAATCCATCCATGCATCACTGAGCAATTACAGATTATCTTGAAACATTCATTTTGCTACCATTAAACAATAGGTGATAGTTGTCATCTAAGGCAAAGTGTACACTGTCAACAATGGGAGACTTTTGAGTATCGGTCTTCGTGTCAACAGCGCAAGCGCAAGCAATTGTAAGCATGCGCGCGCAGAAGACCGATTCTTAAAAGTCTCCCCTTTCGATAACATTTTCGGTAACAAGTTGCCCAGTTAGGGCAATACAATAATGTAATAATGAGTTTTCTTGATATTAAAAATATTTTTTAAAACACAAATGCAAATAACATTACAATTTCTTTAATTTTGTTTAATGAAATAAATACCAAAAAGGTAAGATAAAACCATAAACCATTTTGTAAAAGATCAAAAAGATTTTCAGTCGTTGTTTTACTAATTTCTGGATAAATACACCATTTCAGGCGGACAAATTTTAACGGTAGGTTTCTATCAGCACCATCATCATACCCTGTAAGTTATACGTTAATCTGTTAACATTTATGTTTTGCTTTCTTACCAAAGTATGATACTACCTTTAAACGGTAGAGAAATTATATGTTTATTTTCATATTTTAATGAATATACACATGTTACCCATTCAAAGAATTTCCGTAGATTTTTGTTTCCCTTGGGACCAAATATGGCGCCGATCATAGCGCCATCGTGAAACCAATCATAAGGTCTGTTATTAATATTCCGAAAAACCAGTGCAAGTTGTGTACTGATGCCATTCTTTGTTTCATCATTTTATTCTCTTTGCTAAATATTATTATATTTTTATTTGAGAGAACTTTAAAGGTATGGTACAGGATTGGAAACATACCAAAACATAATGTTCACAGATTTAGCTATAACTTCTAGGGTATTAGGATGGTGCTGGTAGCAACATACCGTTAAAATAGTTTTACCTGATGGTTTATCTATCCATAAATTATTAAAAAATACAGAGAACAGTTTTGATATTAGGGTAAGATCAAAAGCATTCTTTATGTTTTATAAGAAATATTGAGTCGGATTTTGCTTTTTTCTCGTGACTCGGATGTCCGATTGATCTCAAATGTTCACAGGTTTATTATTCCATGTACATGCTGGATTAGACAAAGTGTGGGTACTGCTCTGTGGCCAATATAACTAATCATGTATAACCTTTGGACCAATATCTATAATGTATAATCGTATGTTGCTCACCCAGAGATATTATTCTTGCTACATATTAACAGGAACAAAGAAACGGATTCCTGATACAGAGCGAGTTCCCATCGGACTGAGCAAGCTGAAGGAGCTCGGCCTCTGGAATGTCATTCTAGAAGTGGACCTGGGAGACGGGGTCTACGACTTCACCAAGTTCACCATGAACGACCTCCGGGCGCTGGTCAAGAAGTGGATCCTCTGGATCTACGATAACCTCAATCAGGAAGCCAAGGTGCTGGTCAATCTTCGCGACATGTCAGACGTCATGTCCGTGAATCCAGAAAGGGTCTTCCAGCTTGTGGAGTACCTGGCTACCATGGAGGCTGGTGTTCGTCCCTTTGGCTTGATCTTTGAAGAGATGCGAGGGCTGTGTGTCCCGGAAGAATGCGTAAACTGGACCAGGTTCATTCGGAAAGTCATGGACGCCAACGACTGGAAAGGGAAGTTACTGGTCCACGTCCATGAGAAGTATGGTTTCGCTGACATCACTCAGCTCCAGGTTTGTAAATGTTTTATTGTTTGATTGTTTTATTCCATTAATTGTCAGTTGAAGATATAAAGCCAAGAACATTGACTTAAGCGGGATTGGGACCTGCGACATACAGAATACTGTATCTAACTGAGCCTTCAAACCGTATGGAAGCCGTGTTATAAGTTTTGATATGTGTGTGGCTTCGTGATTTCTAACTTGCAATAGAACACAAATATGGCTGTGTACTTTGCCGATAATCAAAATATTCCAGAGGTCACAGACTCGACTCCAGCCTCGACTCCTGCCTCCTGCCTCAATCAAACAACAACAACAATAACCGAAAACCATTGAAATTGCTACATGTGTGGGAATAGCTGTCTCATTTAAGATCTTGCTAATATCAAACAAATGTGGGTGTTTGGTTTAACTCTTTTCTGGATAAATTCAGGATTTTGGGCAGAACAGATTTGCACAGTATGTTTCTACCTTTACCGTCTTTTATACCCTGTTACTGTAAATCTGGTTTTATTCCAATGTTATTATACACACCCTTCAAATTAGTCACTCCACTTTGTGACTTTTTTAAATTTCAATTCTAACAAGTCATGTAAAACAGGTATTTTTTTTTCCACAATTGAAAGTAAATCCAAATGGGCAGGCTGCAATCTTATTCATCCCATTCGTGCTGTTACATAGTATGCATGATATCTTGAACATATATCGTGAGTAATCTTTGCGCAGTGGCACCCGACGTTGTTATTTGACTGGTAGGTTTCGTTCATAAGCGTGATTTATTTGTATGACTTAGTCGAACATCACAAGAAGTCAGACAAGTACAAACTTCTCGACCGTTGATTGTTCAAAAGAAGTAAAACCGAGTTTATAAGTTTGTACAGCAATCCGTAAGAGAATAGGAATTTATCTGGATATAAAACACTACCAGTAGACAAGCTAATTCTAAGCCTTGGAAGACGGAAAAGAAGAGTTTTGACACGCAAGACCAGAAAAGGAGTCGTCCCGGTATTTTATCTGGCAGGAACTCAACGCCCGATCAAAAGGTTAGAGCGGGATTTGAACACGAGCCACATAAATATAAGGCCACAGGATGTATAAACACTTCAATCATAAACAAATCATTGTGTCCCTTTCAGTGTCTGGTTAATGGTTGCCATGGTACCTGGGGAAGCATCTGTATCGAGGGTGCTGCTATGGGCAACGCATCCACCTGCGTCACCCTCATGAATCTCATCCGACTTGGCAACAAGAAGGTCCTTGAGACTTACAACTGCTCCTACCTTCGGAAGGCTGCCATCAATGTGACTAGGCTCACCACCGGCCAGGACCCCCACATCAAGCAGCCCGTGTATGGGGCACGAGCCCTGGATTTCGTCTTCAATATGACCGCGGAGGAGTTCGACTTGGCTGACTTCTTCGGAGAGAAGGCTCCGTTAAGAATCACCTCCTTGGCTTCTGATGAGATGATTCGAGCACGTATGGTTGAGCTGTACGGGGAGGATCCCAGTTTCACCATAGACCAGGCTCATAAAATGAAGGAAGTCATGTTGGAAGACCTACGAAATAACAGGTACGTAATATTTGGCAATAAGGATTCCTCTAATACAGGAATTTTGCTTTGTTGGTGTGCAAAGGTTCAAACACACAAGAAAATGCAGACAAGTGCTTACACATGTAAATAATAATAACAAAACAAATCGACAGTTTATTAAAACATATACAATAAAAATAATTTGTTCTTTGTTCACCTTGTCAATGACTTAAAATTCAGTCAGTTTTCCTCTTCGTTTTTGAATGTTTAAATTGGATAAATACTAGATTTGCATATTTTATCCAAGAAACCCCTAATTACGCCGTAATTTTCAGGCAATAATATACAAATTACTGATGCTTTTGGCTACAGTTTGTCGAAGTTGATAATGTTATTGTCGTCTGCATGTTTTGAAGTAGAGCGCCCTCTTTGGCCAGCTTTGGGGAACAGTTTCGCCATTTCTGATTCGGCGGACCAGAAACTTCTGAGATTTTCCGAAAATAAGAGGATATTGGTTGCTAATAACATTGTTTTCCTCTTAATCCATTGTGCGAAGATACAACAATTGTTTTAGAGAAAAAAAAATCAGAGCTACAACTTGTAATCATTTTGGATGACATAAACGGTTTAAAGCCAATATTGCAAGAATTGTCAATGACGTTTCTCTACCAAGTATTGATTTGTTATGATTGTTAAAATTTTCGTTTATGCTTGCAGGAAAGAAGAATACATGAGCTCAGTGGGCCTTGCTGTGCTCTTCGATCGAGCTGGCGGCAAGATCACCGAGAAGATGCGAGACGCTATTGCACAGATGGAGCTCACGAACGCCCATGCCAAGGACATGATCGCCCATGTTCGTAAGATCTGGGATACCTGGGATATGAAGGATGAAGTTCAGGGAGACGAGATGTTGGAGTACGACTCCTTCTACAATGGCTTCATGGCGCCCTACTTCTCCTGCTATCGCTGCCAAGACACCAAGAAAGCCATGCAAGCTATTGACATGGACGAGGATGGTCAGGTAGACTGGAGTGAGTTCATGGTGTACCTGAAGTGGGCTCTGAACGAGTACCCTGACGTCTCTAGCACTGAGGACCTCCTTGATATCACGTTCAGAAAGGGAATTATCCCTGCCATGCGTGACGAGGTTGTCAAGACCGGCCAATAAATAGTCTTCTTGAATCCCAATAGTGAAGTTCTACCATTAACTTGACATAACTAATCAGGTTTGACATTTAAACTATAGCCACTACCTTTAAATCGTTCTTTGCTCTACATTACTTTTTCCGAGTAATTGTAATTGAGTTTTCTGGTGTTGTTAAAAGTGGACTTTACAGTGATGTAGACAAGCTTTAGTTTTTTGGAGAACTTTTAGAAAGACAGAAAAAATGATATTTTTGCTTTTTGAGCATATACAACAATTATTACAAACATAGTTTTGATTGAGTCGAATTGAATTGAATGTAATTGAAAACATAAAAATTGTAATTACACTTTTATATTATGATTTATTGTTATTATGGTTATAGTTATATTTATTATTATTTTCTGTTCATATCCATAAGATGATCCTTTGGATAATATCGATCTAATCGCTTTTTCTCGGATTCGTACTGCAAACTGAATAAAGATAATTGATCCTTAGGGACACCACAAACATATGGCTGATTGTTTATAAGAGTGCCAGTACGATATTCCGGAGGTCGCTGGTTCCAATCCTGCCCAGACAATTTTTCTTTTTTCACTTGCCACTAATTTAAAATCCAGTCTATTCCTTCGTGGTTATTTGATGATCAAATGGAAATATGAAAACAAATATACAGTATCCTGTTAGACTTAAGAATCCGGGAGAGTTGGAGTGTTAACCGTATAATGAGTGACAACTAGAAATATGGTTTTAGTTACCTTCACTACATGTTCCGTCGTATTTAACATCTTGAAAAATTTAACAGCAATGCGAATACAATCACCGTTCATGTAAGTTCATCACTATGTGAGCACAAAGATCAAGCAGCAAACCATTTCAAATAGTATCATTGTCTATATAATGTGCTCGCAGGAGAGACACCAGTGTTTTCTATCCATGATTATTTCGGTGTTAGTTAGATTGTAAAGACTTCGCTGAAACAATTTGATGTAAGAGATTTAAACTGAATAAATCACTTTGACTGTTATCATACAACAACAATTATATTCTGAGTTCCCACTTGAGTAAAAGGTCTATTTAAAAACCTTACTCTAGGCTCCTCCTTAGGCTTCGTTTCAATCATTTTCAAACATTGAAAAACAAAATGGGATATACCTCTTGATTAAACATACGTTGAGAGTTGTATGATTTCCAAGGCCTCCAAAAAAGTATATTGAGTTTGAGACAGAAAATGGACTCAACAGTGCAAACAGTCACCATGGGAAATCTTGGTTCATCAGATGCTGGTTTTTCAAGGAAATCAAGATTTGGTGTCTTTTCCAAAGATCGTTCGTCCGAACAACCATAAAAGACACCCTCACTTGAGTTGTTGTAGTTATCACCTTTCACTCAAGGTATGAGTGTGGTGCTGGTAGAAACATACTGTTATAATATTTTCACCTGAAATACTGTATTTATCCAGAAATAAGTAAAACAAAGACCGAAAACAGTTTTGATCTCGGGGTAAGATCAAAAGCATTCTTCATGTTTTATAAGAACAAATGAGTCGGTTTCGCTTTTTTCTCGTGACACAGATGTCCGATTTAGCTCAAATGTTCACGAGCATATCATTCCATGTACATGTTTAATCAGGCAAAGTATGAATGTTGTCCTGTGACCTTTACCAATCATGTAGTGTACCTTTAAACATGTGTCCTAGTATAATTCCGTCTTCAGGCTTAGACCAGAGTACTTTCGGTGTTCCTGGTCATTATCGGCAAATGAGAAGACAATTGCGTCATACCATTTCGCATGAAACTGCACGGCAACTCACTTCATGTGCAAGCAAATGTAAACAGGCTTCAGGTGAATAAAAATGATCGCCTTTTTTTTATTCCATTCTAACAGCATTCAATTTCACAACGTTTTATAGCAGCGTGCTAAATTGGATGCCGGTTTTTCACGGCTAAACTGAACGACTATTGGATATAATTGAGAACAATGCTATACAAATACGGATGTATTGAAGTGAAATCGAGTAATCGACACTTTGGAGAACCGGTCTTCAAGTCAACAGCGCACGCGCACGCACAACAGCGCAGGCGCAAAACAACGCGCTCATGCTCAGAATTGAGTGCGCGCGTGCGCTGTTGACTTGAAGACCGGTTCTCCAAAGTCTCCCATGGTGTATCACGAGAGGGCGTGTTGCAGAATTGAATAAGATGTAGAATCTCCTGCATAATTATTAGTATAACGCAAGGGTTAATTTACGAACATGCTCAGTTAGGCATTGTTCCCGGTTGAATGATGTCACTAATTTCACGTACTTCACGAACATTTCAAAGAACACAAATCCTTTAAAATTTCCAAAAATAGCTGGAACATAAATTGTTTACTTAATTATTATATTAACATGGCATAGGACATTAGTCAGACTTTTTTACTTGGGTCGTGCACAAACTTTACTTACCTATTCTAAATATTCGGTCAATCAATTATACCTATAATAGTTTTCCCCACAAACAAGCATCAAAGTCTCCCTCCAGAAACTGTCAGTCATTCTTAAAGGTACAGTATAGGATTTGTAACATACCTTAAACAGAAATGTTCACAGATTTACGTTATACGTATACCCTTCAGGATATGAAGATGGTGTTGGTAGAAACATACCGTTAAAATATTTTCACCCGAAATGCTGTATTTTAGCCAGAAATTATGACACGCGCCTGGCGTGCGCCCCACGCGGAGATTCACAAAGCCTAATACGTTTCCAGTCACATCACAAACACAATGCTCTCAAAGATAATTCATTGTTCACTTCGAAAGTCACATACCTAAATGAAATCAATAACCTCATTCAAGGCTAGCTTGCTTTGTATCCGCGGCCCCATTGCTATACTTTCACTGTGAAATGTGTACAATGAACACTGCTTTAAAGCCAGGGACAACTTGTGGATACAACCTTATGGACATCCGAGTCATGAGAAAACAGCGAAATAAAACAACTCATGTTTTCGTATAAAACATAAATAATAATGTTGATGTAACTCCAAGATCAAAACTGTTTTCAGTCTTTACTAATTTCTGGATTAATACACCATTTCAGGCGGAAGTATTTCCACGGTATGTTTCTACCAGCTCCATCTTCATATCCTGAAAGTTATGCGTAAATCTTTGATCATTTCTGTCTGGGTATGTTACCAATCTTGTACTGTACCCTTAGACCTTTATTCCTGATCAAAAAGTGATCATTTAGTTGGTACCTTTACAATAGGTTTATAGCAGCAATTACATACAAAACAAGTTGCCTGATGTCGGTCAAATGAAGAAATGGAACATTGTTGTGCAATAATAGTGTCCATAAATCATTTAACTAAAGTCCAATCAGTACATTGTAGGATCCATGTTGGGGACGTTGGGTACATTCTAATTTTTCACGAACCATTTTGAGAAACTTAATAAGTTCTGATTGAAGACTTACCATTGCTTGCTGTTGTCGGCAGGTTGTTCTTTCGGCAGTTTTGTCTGAAAGATACAAATGCTTTGTCTCGGAGCATCATCAGCATCATCACCTGGTTCAGCTATGGTCAGGGCACCGCACAACTCTCCATCCCATGTACGCGAACGAGCAGCATAGAGTAAATGGTCGCCACACAAAGCTGTACGATGAAAACCCCTAAAACAGACGTCTGGATCCGCATTTTGAATCAAAACAGCCTCGCAGTTATGCGAGCTGCAAATGGTTAAAAATAACGATCAAAACTATAATATGCTCGTCTGGATCTTAAACGGTAATCGGTTTGTATTTTGCCGTGAGTGTGGACTATCACAACTAATTTCTTAGACAGAGGAAGAGCGTGATAAGGAAGACAGATAAAGCGTGTCATTTACCAGCTAAATATATCGGGTGGAAAATGTACTGATTGTTACATACGTGTATTTCTCTAAGTTGAAAAAGAGGGATTGTTTGGTGGAATGGGAAATTTCGAGGTTAGATGTTTAATACATGAGTGGTAAATGCCACATAACTGCACTCTGATCCATTATGTACATGAAATAATAAACCTGTGAACATTTGAGCTCAATCAGACATTTGAGTCGCGAGAAAATAGCGAAAACCTTAATTAGGATTTCTTATAACATATAAAGAATGGTTTTGTTCTTACTCCGAGATCAAAATTATTATTATTTTTTTATATAAATACACAATTTCAGACGGAATTATTTGAACAGTACGATTCTACCATCATCGTCTTCATACTCAAAAAGTTATAGGTAAATATGTTTACTTTTCTGATCTTGTATGCTACCAATCCTGTACTGTACCTTTAAGGGACAAGACCTTGAAAAGGTAAGTTGGATAGCAAACCCATCAGTCGCTATGTACTCACTATTCATCAAGTAGAAGTAGTATTTTATCATTATTATGACTAGGATCGGGAAGGCTTAATATTTCACAACATCGATTTATATTTAGATCCCACTTGCCAGTAAGCCCGATTAATAAGTCACACATACTCCGAATTTGTATCTCCTTAAATCGGACATTCCCCTGTTTATCTGAGTAACACTTTGAAAGCAAAAGCTTTAAAATATCAACAATACACGAGAATAATCAAGATGGCTGCTCCAATAGAGGTGGGATAACACATCACAAGAGGGAGCTATAACATAACTGGCGGAGGATTTTGTTATCTGTGTTTGTGCTATTCATATTAATGTGACGAGATCCTCCGAGGGTTATACACGAGTGTATTATTCCATAGAGCTAGGACGGACAGAATGATGTCATTAAGCATGTGATATATGTTCTGCATGGCAACGGCAGCGACCAATCAGAATAAGACTTTCCCGTGTCCCGGGGCGGAAGTGGAGCCCCTGGGCGTGGCTTATTGGGTTGTTAAAGTCACAGGTGACGGGTTAACCAGATCAAGACGCATCAGCTGGCAATAATGCGGTCTATTTTCCACCATAACGAATTCACAGTCTTCAGTTTCGCATGCGATTTTACTAAGCCTGAGTCAAAGAGGTTATGGAGATTCAGCCATATTCGGCTGAGATACACCGACCTGCAGACGCATCGGCAAGAGAATAAAATGCCAAACATACTGAGAACTGCATGAATACATGAAACACTGCAGACACTGACGGGCTAGCTGTATGATAATGTACGTTTACCAGTCAGTCAGATAAACTGCGGCCCTGCCCGGGACATGTTTTGTTTCTCAGTTTTGGCTTTTGATGTTGCATTTGTTTTGTGTATCATGCATACATATTATTCTTGTACATTCATTCTCATTTTCGTAAATGACCGACGACTTTTCGAGTACAAATCGTCCCTCTCGGCCACTCCGCTTGCAGAAAGATGGTCGTTTATAAAATCAAACACAATAATTTGAGCATTGATCAATCCATTTGTGTACAGGGGAGCGCGTTAAATTCAATTCAACGATCGCATTGAAGAATGCATGGAAATCTCGAATGCCACAACTGCCACAACAGGTATCCGTGCTCGCTTTACAAGGCATGCAACAACTTCGGGAACCAGGCGAATTCATGCGAATTTATGATCTAGGAGTAGAGAAAGGTGCTGCAACGTTTCACCAAAATTCCATCTAGGAATTCTTGTTTTCAAAAACCATAGCGTTACGGCTCCCCGAAAAGTGATAGTGTTAGAAGGTTCACGAAGGAGCCTTCTTAATCTTGAAATAATTTTAAAAGACGTGATTGCTGTTCTCTGTCACACGTCGGGGTCAAATCGGGACGAAGATCGGTCAGCTTGAATCATTTTTTTTTACAGCAACAAACCCTGAAAGTTATAAGTAAATCTGTGAACATTTATGTTTGGGTATGAACCATTGGTACTCCTGTAACTGTACCTCGTTGCAGTTACTGAATATGTTTATCCAGTTGCACACTGTATGCAATCTAGAATCTGTTGCTGTATCCTCTATTGTCATTCAGCCTATGAGAATGAATAAGTAAACAAAATCTTCATTGAAGAAATACCAGCAATTGAATGTGCGAACTGGCCCATATTCTGTTTACAATTCACCGTCATAGCTAACTGACTTCTACTCAATGGTAGGAATGAAGGCCATTGCTGACAAAGTAAAAAAGAAAGTACGCTTCCGCTTTGTTTGCTAATATCGGGTGTTTTGCAAAAGGACACACTCTGTGGGTACAGTGTGTCCTTTGGCAAAACAAACCCTACCCATTAAGCATAGAGTAAATGGTCGCCACACAAAGCTGTACGATGAAAACCCCTAAAACAGACGTCTGGATCCGCATTTTGAATCAAAACAGCCTCGCAGTTATGCGAGCTGCAAATGGTTAAAAAAATAACGATCAAAATTATAATATGCTCGTCTGGATCTTAAACGGTTATCGGTTTGTATTTTGCCGTGAGTGTAGACTACCACAACTAATTTCTTAGACAGAGGAAGAGCGTGATAAGGAAGACAGATAAAGCGTGTCATTTACCAGCTAAATATATCGGGTGGAAAATGTACTGATTGTTACATGCGTGTATATCTCTAAGTTGAAAAAGAGGGATTGTTTGGTGGAATGGGAAATTTCGAGGTAAGATGTTTAATACATGAGTGGTAAATGCCACATAACTGCACTCTGATCCATCATGTACATGGAATAATAAACCTGTGAACATTTGAGCTCAATCGGACATTTGAGTCGCGAGAAAATAGCGAAAACCTTAATTAGGATTTCTTATAACATATACAGAATGGTTTTGTTCTTACTCCGAGATCAAAATTATTATTATTTTTTTTATATAAATACACAATTTCAGACGGAATTATTTGAACGGTACGATTCTACCAGCATCGTCTTCATACCCCAAAAGTTATAGGTAAATTTGTTTACTTTTCTGTTCTTGTATGTCACCAATCCTGTACTGAACCTTTAAGGGACAAGACAATGAAAAGTTGAATAGGAAACCCATCAGTCGTTATGTACTCACTATTATCATTATTATGCTTTTGAGACAACTCGTACCGTTGCCACCCGTACCTTCGCCAACTCGTATGACTAGGATCGGGAAGGCTTATACTCATTGTAACATGATATTTCACACTATCGATTTATATTTAGATCCCACTGGCAGTAAGCCCGATTAATAAGTCACAAATACCTCGAATTTTTATCTCCTTAAATCGGACTTAATATTGTTTATCTCCGTTACATTTTGAATGCTTTAATGGCTTCCGACTCTTAAACGAACAAGATAATTGGAAATTATGGATACCGCTCAGTAGGTAGAGCTCCGATAATGTATTCCATTGGTCGCTAGTTTGAATTCCCTCCTTTTCGTCTTTGTGCACGTTTAAATGACTTCATACCAAATAATTGATTTCATTGTTATCCTTTGAGGTATTATGGGAATATCTTTTTCCGTTCCGAAGTCTGCGTTGAGGTCTTGAACTTCACAATCACTACGAATGTGGTTACTCTGGCAGAATGAATCATGGCTAAACACTCACATTAGGGACGGGAGCAAAAGCTTTAAAATATCAACAATACACGAGAATAATCAAGATGGCTGCTCCAATAGAGGAGGGATAACACATCACAAGAGGGAGCTATAACATAACTGGCGAAGGATTTTTTTTCTGTGTTTGTGCTATTCATATTAATGTGACGAGATCCTCCGAGGGTTATACACGAGTGTATTATTCCATAGAGCTAGGACGGACAGAATGATGTCATTAAGCATGTGATATATGTTCTGCATGGCAACGGCAGCGACCAATCAGAATAAGACTTTCCCGTGTCCCGGGGCGGAAGTGGAGCCCCTGGGCGTGGCTTATTGTGTTGTTAAAGTCACAGGTGACGGGTTAACCAGATCAAGACGCATCAGCTGGCAATAATGCGGTATATTTTCCACCATAACGAATTCACAGTCTTCAGTTTCGCATGCGATTTTACTAAGCCTGAGTCAAAGAGGTTATGGAGATTCAGCCATATTCGGCTGAGATACACCGACCTGCAGACGCATCGGCAAGAGAATAAAATGCCAAACATACTGAGAACTTCATGAATACATGAAACACTGCAGACACTGACGGGCTAGCTGTATGATAATGTACGTTTACCAGTCAGTCAGATAAACTGCGGCCCTGCCCGGGACATGTTTTGTTTCTCAGTTTTGGCTTTTGATGTTGCATTTGTTTTGTGTATCATGCATACATATTATTCTTGTACATTCATTCTCATTTTCGTAAATGACCGACGACTTTTCCAGTACAAATCGTCCCTCTCGGCCACTCCGCTTGCAGAAAGATGGTCGTTTATAAAATCAATCATACAATAATTTGAGCATTGATCAATCCATTTGTGTACAGGGGAGCGCGTTAAATTCAATTCAACGATCGCATTGAAGAATGCATGGAAATCTCGAATGCCACAACTGCCACAACAGGTATCCGTGCTAGCTTTACAAGGCATGCAACAACTTCGGGAACCAGGCGAATTCATGCGAATTTATGATCTAGGAGTAGAGAAAGGTGCTGCAACGTTTCACCAAAATTCCATCTAGGAATTCTTGTTTTCAAAAACCATAGCGTTACGGCTCCCCGAAAAGTGATAGTGTTAGAAGGTTCACGGAGGAGCCTTCTTAAACTTGAAATAATTTTAAAAGACGTGATTGCTGTACTCTGTCACACGTCGGGGTCAAATCGGGACGAAGATCGGTCAGCTTGAATCATTTTTTTTTACAGCAACAAACCCTGAAAGTTATACGTAAATCTATGAACATTTATGTTTGGGTATGAACCATTGGTACTCCTGTAACTGTACCTCGTTGCAGTTACTGAATATGTTTATCCAGTTGCACACTGTATGCAATCTAGAATCTGTTTCTGTATCCTCTATTGTCATTCAGCCTATGAGAATGAATAAGTAAACAATATCTTCATTGAAGAAATACCAGCAATTGAATGTGCGAACTGGCCCATATTCTGTTTACAATTCACCGTCATAGCTAACTGACTTCTACTCAATGGTAGGAATGAAGGCCATTGCTGACAAAGTAAAAGAAAAAGTATGCTTCCGCTTTGTTTGCTAATACCGGGTGTTTTGCCAAAGGACACACTGTGTGGGTACAGTGCGTCCTTTGGCAAAACAAACCCTACCCATTAAATACAATAATAGACAGAACTGACTGTATGTCTTCAACTGTTTGATTTTTAGCGTGTTGCATTCAATATCTCTCTGCGGATGTTCTGACCACCCCTAAATACCGTCCATTTGTTAATTCAATGAGCAATTAAGTGATGTTAGGGAAAGGCCATTTGTTTGCCAAAACAAATGAGTTTCAATGTTTGTTAGTCGTAATAGTATGTGTGGCCATGTCGAGTTGGGATATGAAGATCACAAACTTATTAAGGGGGTTTATTTTAACGACATAACGCATTCAACGACATTGCATGACGTTCTTAAGTCCAGAAAAAGTTTAATATACATGTACCTGCGGCATCATTTATGCTTGTTCTGCTGTCTAATGTGTTTAAACGTACAGCATGTCATTTAGGTCCAAATACCAATTGTTGCAGTTTCGCATACGATTTTACTAAGCCTGAGTCAAAGAGGTTATGGGGATTCAGCCATATTCGGCTGAGATACACCGACCTGCAGACGCGTCGGCAAGAGAATAAAATGCCAAACATACTGAGAACTGCATGAATACATGAAACACATCAGACACTGACGGGCTAGCTGTATGCCTTGGTCACACCTACGGGTTTTGCCGTACTTGGCCGCAGTTCTTGCACCCGTAGTTACCCGTACTTACACGTACTAGATTCGTAGTTAGCCTCAGTTACATGTAGTTAGCCGTAGTTACCCGCACTTAACCGTAGTTCAGCTTTAGGGTTTTACCCTTGGTCTAGCCGCACTTCTAGCCTAAAATTTTGAACATGTTCAAAAATTTCGCAGTTGTTCGTAGTTACCCGTACTTCGATCGTACTAACAGCCGCAGTTACACGTAGTTCACCCGTAGTTACCCGTACCTACCTGTACTTAAAAATCGGCACTAATTTACTACGGTCTACCACGGTTAAGTACGGATCAAACTACGGGTAACTAAGGGTAAGTACGGCTAAGTACGGTTGCACCACGGTTGGCAAAGTAAGAGTAACTACGGTTAAGTACGGGTGAAGTACAGTTAAATACGGGTGAAGTAAGGTTAAGTAAGGGTGAAATAAGGACAAGTAAGGGTAAGTAAGGTCAACTAAGGTTAAGTAAGGTCAAATAAAGCTAGTTTCTGGGAAATTTCTGGGGGGTATATAAGCTGGATCAGAGCACATGGTCTTCCCAGTCTGTGACAGTTCTTCACCAGATCGTACGTCTTAAATATTCCTCTCAAACCTCAACAACAACTTCACCATGGTAGACAGGGTTACCATGATTAGGTATTGGGGCCTGGTGAACAGAGAGCTGATGGGGTTGGCCAGGGACCTCGTGGATCTTGAAGAGGTGGAGGCTAGAGAGAGGCAGCAGAGAAGGCAGAGAAGGTGGTGGACTAGGGGATGGATTGCCCGGAGACCCACACTGGGCCTTTATGACACCCTCATGCAAGAGCTCGAGATAGAGGATGTCGAGACCTTCGCCTACTTCATGAGGATGGATGTGGACACATTCAACGACCTGCTGCAGAGGGTCCAATGGCGTATTCTGAGGAGGGATACCGCGATGCGCGATGCTGTCTCACCTGGGGTGAAACTTGCCGTCACCCTCAGGTACCTGGCAACAGGCAACACGTACAGAGACTTGAGGTGTGGGTTCAGGGTTGCCCACAACACCATCTCGTGCATTGTGAGGGAGGTGTGCCAGGCTCTTTTGGACATCGTTGGACCAGAGGTGCTGAAGACCCCAACAACAGCAGACGAGTGGCTCCAGGTGGCACAGAACTTCCAAGACCGGTGGCAGTTTCCCCACACCCTGGGAGCCATAGACGGCAAGCATATAGCCATTAAGAAGCCACCCAAGTCAGGTTCAGTCTACTACAACTACAAGGGCTTCTACTCCATTGTGTTGATGGCCTTGGTCGACGCCGACTACAAGTTTCTGTGGATCCAGGTTGGCGATGTGGGTTCCAGTTCTGATGGCCAGATCTGGAACAACTGTCAGATGCGCGAAGCAATTGAGCAGGGTGTCCTTGGTGTTCCTGATGCTGCACCGTTGCCTGGTGATGACATGGCCTCCCCCTACTACTTTATAGCTGACGACGCCTTTGGCATGAGGACCTTCCTGATGAAGCCATTCTCCAGACGTGGCCTCACCCGCGACGAGCAGCTCTTCAATTACCGTCTCTCCAGGGCGCGCCGCGTTGTTGAAAACGCCTTTGGCATCATGGCCAACAAGTTTAGATGTCTGCTGGGGCCAATCCATGTGGAAGTCGACAGTGCCACACTCATTGTCAAGACTTGTTGCGTCCTCCACAACTATCTGCGAGCCAGGAATCCTGCTGCAGACAACCAGGTTGCAGACCGGGAAGATGCTGCCCACAACTTGCTGCCTGGCGAGTGGCGTAACCATGTGAACCTGACAGACATGACTGAACCACAGTGCGGGAACCGCGCAACCAAGGAGGCCAAGAGGCAGAGACTCTACCTGAAACACTACCTGTTGTCGGCAGCAGGTTCAGTGCCATGGCAAGAAAGGCTGGTGCCTCAACACAACTAGGTGTTGGCACATTGGTGTACGGCCCTTTTAAGGGCCCATGCAAGTAACCCGGGGAAGGGTCCTTTTAAGGACCATTTAAGTACCACCCAGTCCTGGTAACCAAGCAGGGCTAATTGTGGATGCCTCAGGGCGCACTTGTGCCCAGAGGAGTTTCTACTACATAATATACACCCTCAGACTGCCAAAAGATGTTCATTCACAATCCCATGCACCACAATGAAGAAAGAGGATCGAGTCACTTGACTTTGGTGGCACATGTGATAGAGATAACTATCTGTAATTTAATAATAAAGAACAGAAAAAACAATAAGACAACTTGTCTTTCTGTACATAACATAGGCAACTTTGCACAATGCATTTACATATATAAAAAGCACAAATAACTCTAGCAAAAGTATGGCCAAAATCACTAGAAATAATGGTCAAAACTTAATTTACATAAGCTGCCTTATCCTTTTGCACATAAGTCTAAGAAACAGTGCAGGCTAAAACAATGAATATGCATATGCCTGAGCAAGCTCTTCCAGTTAAATACCAAATGGAAAATCTTCAAAAAATAACACAAAGATAAACGAATGACTATTAATCCCAACTTATTATGAAAAGTGGTGAATACAATAAAAAGGCACATAGTTATTTAAAAACACACAAAAACAGGTCATTCATGAAACTTAGTAAATGATGAATTATATATTGTAATATTACCTGCACCCTCACTGCACAGCCTGCTGCAGTGACACTAATAACAAACAAAGATTTAAACTAATGAAAGGGATAATAAAAAATAAGGTTACTTATAAGGACCGTTCCGCAAGGGTACTTACAGGGGTCCTTAAAAGGACCGTTCCCCTCATGTTTGACATGCTCAGCTCATGTCAAACATGGTGTCCAGTGAGGCTGACCGGGAGGAGCACTGTTGGGCCTCTGACCAGGCGGCTGCTGAGGCTGCTGAGTCTGGTAGCCAGTCTGCCACAGTGCCAGGTATTCCTGCGGACACTGCTGCTGCTGCTGGCTGGCAATGGAAGAGGCCAGATGGGCGTCAGTGATCTGGATGTCAACCTGGGGCTGTTGGTGCTGCTGAGTCTGTGCCACCTGCTGCTGCGTCCCCTGCGAAGCGCGTTGTCGGCTCTCACGCTTGAACCTCACCATCAATGAGTGGCACTCGAGTTGGAAATCTTTGAACCCAGTCTCGTCCATCTCGGCACATGCGGCGCCTACTAGCCGACCAAATGCCGCTCTCTCAGTGTCCTCCTGAAATAAACCAAAATAAAATGGAATATCCCTTATTACAAACTGGCATCATAAAAGAAACGTTGGGGAGTCAGTCAGTCAGTCAGTCAGTCAGAATTTTTATTTTTTTTACTTACTCCCCGCAGCAGATCCGCCTGCTGTCTCTCGGTTGAGGCCATCCTCCTCTCTATGGCAGCAAGAAGGACCGACGAAGAAGTCGAAGAGGTGCTCTTCGTCTTCTTCTTCTTCGTGGGGGTGGAGGTGAGGAGTGGAGCAGCAACCTCCTCACTGGAATCCTCCTCGTCCTCAGACACAGGAGCTCGGCCCTCGGCAGCACTGGAGTGGGTGGAGTCCGGAAAACGGTCGGGATGCTTATCCCGCAACTGGGCCAACAGCTGAAAGTACAACAAACATTGTTCATGCATTAATATTTTTTTAATTAAAAATAAAAATATATATAATTTTAAATGTAGAATTTTATTTTATCATGTTACTTTCTGTTTAACATAACATCAGATAAGAGAAGCCTTTATTTACCAAATTAACAGTCCTGAATAATATGGATATTCCATTAAAAAAAGTGGGGGGAGACCTTAAATTGTTGCCCCCCCAAAAAAAAACAACGAAAAAAAACATTAAAATAGGCATGAAACATGAGTTTTGAGAACCACCAAATCTTGTGCCCCCACATAAATTCCTGTCAATTATAGGTGGGGGGAAATTACAAGTGCTGGTTTTTGTTTTGGTGGTTCTCAATAGTCAAGTTTTCATTTTTAATTTATTTTATGTCTGGTTGCAGGCGGTGAAATTGTTATACTATTTTTTCTTAAATTTTATTGGCAAATTTTCATTGAGTCAGTGAGTGAGTCAGTGAGCGAGTCAGTGAGTGAGTCTGTCTGTCTGTCGGTCGGGCGGGCTGTTCTCTCAAGGGGATCGTTGTGGGTTGAACTGTTTGCACAAAGGGGCATTATGGGCTTTTTTGACCTTGTGGGCTTGTGCCCACTATCGCATCTATTTCTGTAGGTACGAAGCGTCATTCCGGGCTGTTTGAAACCAGTTTCTTTTTTTCCCCACAATGCATTGCGGTCTGTGTGATTGTCTGTACTACAGGCAACAGACAGTGCACAAAGCTGCTTGAGGGGTTTGCTATAGCGCCCTCTATAGGTTCTGATCCAGAGTTTTTCGGAACTAGAGATATAGGTGCTATTAGTTGGAGAGCTAGGTGGGTTTTAATCATAATGTTGAGTACAAAAGGTTTGAGTGCATATTTCTATTGGATTTAATGTACGAATGAGAGAATGGGGCGTCTTAAGTTGCACACCCCTGGGCTTTGGGCCCCCTGGGGCACCAAAGTTGCCCCAAATATCGATTTATTCAAACTTTTGAGTACAACCAAAATTCCTTTTGCAAATGATCATTTAGTGACCTCTGACAACAAATCCACAATTTAAGACATGATTTTTCCTGGGGTTTGTAGATAAGACGGGGGTGTTTGTAGATAATATGGGGGTTTTGTACATAAGGCATGGGGTGTTTGGACCCATTGGGTCCTTCAAAATTGAACTTATAAAAAGAGTCTGTACATCAATTTTGATTACAGCTATGGATAAAACATTACTCTAGATGAATAAAAAAGTAATTTAAGACATACAAATGTCTGGGGTTTCTAATTAAGACCATAACTAATTAACGGCCAATTAGCGATTTATTCACACTTTTGAGTACAACTAAAATTCCTTTTGCAAATGATCATTTAGTGACCTCTGACAACAAATCCACAATTTAAGACATGATTTTTCCTGGGGTTTGTAGATAAGATGGGGGTGTTTGTAGATAATAATGGGGTGTTTGTACATATATAAAGATGGGGTGTTTGGACCCAGGGTATATAAGGACCTTAAAATTGAACTTATAAAAAAGAGTCTGTACATCAATTTTGATTACAGCTATGGATAAAACATTACTCCACATGAATAAAAATGCAATTTAAGACATACAAATGTTTGGGGTTTCTATTTAAGACCATCACTAATTAATGGCAAATTAGCAATTTATTCACACTTTTGTGTACAACCATAATTCCTTTTGCAAATGTTTATTTAGTGACCTCTGACAACAAATCCACAATTTAAGACATGATTTTTCCTGGGGTTTGTAAATAAGACACAATATAAAAGTTGCATCACAGCACTGATTTACTCACGTTATGGTTAATTATGTATGTATACACATGCAACGCATTGAACGCAAACGGTAATTTGATGGTATTTCGGGAAAATGCCACGCAAGAGAAAATGGTCCAGTCTTTACCCGCACAAAAAAATCTTTGATAAGTTGTGATATTTATCCCCCCCCCCCAAAAAAAAAAAGACGAAAAGTGGAAATTTAATATGTCTGAGACTGAAGACCGCTGAATAACGATTCTCAAATCTGCGATGCTGCCCTGAAACAAACTATGAAGTATGAAGTACCGTCCCGTGATCGAATATGGAGGTTCAAAAGTGGACATTCTACTTTTCTCCTCTCCAAGAGGGACTTTTCTCCTCTCCAATGTGGAATGGAGCAGGTATTTCATCCTTAAAGCTGCTGGATAGGTTGCGGAACAAACAGTGGCGTCACCAGACTTTTGAGTCGGGGGGGGGGGGGGGGGCACAAGCAATTGTTGGGGGCACCAAGTTTGAGCGTGGTCGCCGTCCAATATATATATTTTTTTTTTTCACCAACCCAAATCTCAAATGGGGGGCGAGGGCACGCGGGGGCACGCGGGGGCACGCGGTTTTTCGGGGGGGGGGGGGGGGGGGCACGTGCCCCCTGCCCAACCCCCCCCCCCCCCCCCCCTTGGCGACGCCACTGAGAACAAAGCACTTCACTTACTCAGGATTGATGAGCCTCTCAAGTTTGACATGACATGTTCCACTGAGTCACAGGAGAAATGTTTCATCACTTTGTGTTTTTTAACCGTCATTTCTTCCTGAAACCATCCATTGAGCTAGCTGATATTTTACCCCCTTGTGCACCTAGTCTGTGAGAGATATACAAAATCTTAACTGACTAGACTTCCATACTGTGTACGTATTCCTAGATCAAAAACTGAACTCCTACATACGAAGGACAAGTCGACTGTGGAACGTCTGCTTTTCCTGCCTCTGCAGATGTGTCTGCCTTTGAGACAAAAGTGAATGCTTTCCTCATCGGTCAGATGTTCTAAAACATCTCTCCAGTTCTATTTTAGCTGTTTATCTGGTGGTCATGGTTTAGTTAGGGTAGCTTAATGGCTGGCTAGGAAATGGTGACCTGCGAATTTGACAGCCTACGGGGCACGGGCCCATAAAGTGTGGATGAACGGCACGCCTAGTCAGGTTGCGTTTTTTTATTTTTCCTGATGGGCATTATAGTGATGGGGTTACCAACACCATGACCACCAAATGAATCATGTTCTTTTTATGCTGTTCTTTTGCTCCACTTTTCAGATTTGTATTGCAACTTCCTTCAAGCATTATGCTTTGGGCCACTTTTCATCTTTAGTGATGTTTTCATCAGGTCCCAGAATCCAAGTAAAAACAAAAACAAAAGTAGCATAAAAAACGGATCGAACGCTTTTGCAAAATGCGCTTTTTTATACCTTTCTGTTAACAGACAAGCAGATGACACGTTTTGGTAAAATGCAGTTTTCTGCTTCCTGCTACCAGAAAAGTAAGTGTTACTTTTTATCCGAAACTTGCGGTACAAAAGTAGACATCTGCATTTTCACTTTTCTCACTACCAGTACCAGTAAAGCAGATTGGACGTTTTTGATAAATCCACTCTTTTGTTTGTCTGCTTTCCAATAAAGCAGATTGAACGATTGTGCAGTGATTCAAAAGTGGTCATATGCTTTTCTGCTAGCAGAATCGTAGAAATAAACGTGGATAGATCCACTTTTCTGCTTTTTCCAACAGGACAAAATGTAGGTTCGTTCACAGCTTTTAATCATTCTCACACAGGAAATACAGATAAGCTTCAGGACTTTAAAAGCGACGTTTGTTTTTGAATGGAAGTATTTTGAGGTTATAATATTAGGTTACTGTTTGGAAGGCAGATACTTCTCAATTGGGCCCCTTCTAAGGGCCACTTTTAAACCACTGGCCCACAAGCGTTCAATCTGCTTTCTTGAAAGACAGAAAAGAAAACAAAGTGGATTTGCCAAAACGTGTCATCTGCTTTTCTGTTAACAGAAAGGTATAGAAAAGCGCCTTTTGCAAAAGCGTTCGATGTGTTTTTTATGCTTCTTGGAGAGGAAAAAAGTAGATGTCCACTTTTGAACCTCCATATTCGATCACGGGACGGTACTTGGATATTTCATACTTCATAGTTTGTTTCAGGGCGGCGTCACAGATTTGAGAATCGTTATCCAGCGGTCTTCAGTCTCAGACGTCTTCAGTCTCAGAAAGTTTCCACTCTCCTTTTTTGGGGGGAGGGGGGGGGGGGTAAAGACTGGACCATTTTCTCTTGCGTGGCACTTTTCATCATTTCGCGGCATTTTCCCGAAATACCATCAAATTACCGTTTGCGTTCAATGCGTTGCATGTGTATACATACATAATTAACATTAACGTGTAAATCAGTGCTGTGATGCAACTTTTAAGTCTTATCTACAAACCCCAAGAAAAATCATGTCTTAAATTGTGGATTTGTTGTCAGAGGTCACTAAATAAACATTTGCAAAAGGAATTATGGTTGTACACAAAAGTGTGAATAAATCGCTTATTTGCCATTAATTAGTGATGGTCTTAATTAGAAACCCCAAACATTTGTATGTCTTAAATTTCATTTTTATTCATGTGGAGTAATGTTTTATCCATAGCTGTAATCGAAATGGATGTACGGACTCTTTTTTTATAAGTTCAATTTTAAGGTCCTAATAGGCCTATACCCTGGGTCCAAACACCCCATCTTATGTACAAACACCCCATTATTATCTACGAACACCCCCATCTTATCTACAAACCCCAGGAAAAATCATGTCTTAAATTGTGGATTTGTTGTCAGAGGCCACTAAATGATCATTTGCAAAAGGAATTTTGGTTGTACTCAAAAGTGTGAATAAATCGCTAATTGGCCGTTAATTAGTTATGGTCTTAATTAGAAACCCCAGACATTTGTATGTCTTAAATTACATTTTTATTCATCTAGAGTAATGTTTTATCTATAGCTGTTATCAAAATTGATGTACAGACTCTTTTTATAAGTTCAATTTTGAAGGACCCAATGGGTCCAAACACCCCATGCCTTATGTACAAAACCCCCATATTATCTACAAACACCCCCGTCTTATCTACAAACCCCAGGAAAAATCATGTCTTAAATTGTGGATTTGTTGTCAGAGGTCACTAAATGATCATTTGCAAAAGGAATTTTGGTTGTACTCAAAAGTTTGAATAAATCGATATTTGGGGCAACTTTGGTGCCCCAGGGGGCCCAAAGCCCAGGGGTGTGCAACTTAAGACGCCCCATTCTCTCATTCGTACATTAAATCCAATAGAAATATGCACTCAAACCTTTTGTACTCAACATTATGATTAAAACCCACCTAGCTCTCCAACTATATGTGTTGCGTCTGGCCAGATGAAAGGGGCTACCTGTACATTTTATAGATGTTGTGGCGCATCCGGGAAGGGTGGGGGGGGGGGTGTTGGAAGCATGATGGGTATAGGCATGTGCAAATCCTATTATGCGTGGATATCTCAACAGTAATGAAAATTCTAAATAACTTCATAGGGCCCTTGGGTTTTTACGTGTTGGAATTGTGCTTAAAACAAACGTTTACATGGTGTTCTTGAGGTGAAGGATATGCAGGATGGTAAGAATGTGGATAAGATATCCCTCCCCGCCAGAGACCAATAAAAGACAATGACACCATGGACCGTGTGTTGAGTGGCCTGACATAAGAGTAACGTTTATATTTGGGAAAAGTCTGTTGACCTCCGAAGTATTATACAGTATTTAAGATAATTATTATTTTTGTTATCAATGAGGGTCCAAACGTGAAGCATTTGTGGAGGAGTACATGTATGATCCAGCAGGAAGTATACTTCCCTCGCAATGGCGATTGCTTCATTGACATTTAATTATGTATGTCCTCACTCACAAGTGAAGCAAGTATGGGAGCAAGGTAACAACCTCTCGAGAGGAGTATAGGGGGAAGTGTCGTGGCAGTATTGGTATGCCCTTATAGGTACACTCCCCTGAAGAGTGTACCTATAAGGGCAATGTGAACATCAGAATTCTGCACCAGATGCATGCGTATTTACTGTACGTTGTAAATTAATGACCCGAAATTTCCCGATATTTGAGTATCTTTGGCTTTATAAATCAACGTTTTCTCTAAGCATGACACAGGCTGCTAAATTTGGTACGAGATGAACACGTAGGGTAAAATAGCCATGATTCGGACACCTAAGCAATTTTGGATTATTTTGACCTTCTTAATGTTTGTTTCTCTCAACTATTTTCACTTATGAACAACAAAGTGAAGTTATTATATCCAGGTTGATATTTTATGAAAGTTTTTTGTGTCCTTGAAATGAAATTGACTCGAAAAATAACCTTAATTTTAGCCATGATTCGGACACCCGGTCCATGATTCGGACACACATGAAAAAATGCTGAAAAAAACATGCCTTGCAAAATAAAATAATGTCTCATCAATGCAGTGGGCAAATTCTTAAGTTGCCACCATTTATTTTCCCAAAAAAGTGTCATTTGACTGCTCAGAACTCAAAAAAGAAAATTGGTGCATGGACACATCCAGGACTTATTTTCAGAGTTTTTGAAGGCAATGCCCTGATAAAAACGGGCCATTTCGGCCATATCGTGAAATTGAACTCCATTCCGTCCGTGCGCTCCCGTGCGCACCACTCTAGTGTGTACAAAAGTCAATGGCGTAGATATTAGACTCCAGCCATTGACGAAATGAACGGCAGTCAATGGAGTGGAGTGTAAATTCGGGAGATGCCGGCATTTCTTCTAAAATGGAACATACACAAGCCACAAAATTATTTTGGCATATTTTTTAGCGAGTCTGGGGGCCTTGGTAGCATAAATCAATGGAGTGTCAGAAATCATGGCACATATACCTTGGCTTCTGGACAAGGAAATTTATGCAAGTTCAAATTGGCAACGCAGCTCTCCATAATTTTGACCTTGATGGTATATTGATGAACAGAATATACCAGTTTCATAAAAAAAATCCTGTTAAATGTAATTAATTTTCTGTGTTTTTAAATAATGCATTCTCACAACCCTATTTTTAACAGGGCTCTTAAGTTAAGGATCACACTTTTTTTTAACTTGAGGCTGCACCCCAATTTCCTATCAGAAAATGTGACATTTTATAATAGGAATTGGATCATGTAAAGTATGTGGCACCGTTGTTTAGTCTAGTAATAGGCCCTAGTGCACCTATCGGAAAGAATTCCACTGATGACCATAATTTGTGCACAACTCTATAGAACCAACAGAGGGCGTTTTGAGCAAACTGGCTTATTTGTACAGTTTGTGGGTAAAAGAACCCTGTAAAACTCACTTTTCAGATATTCTACGCAAGTTTTCCACACCTGAAATTGAGGTTTATCATAATTTGTATCCAATAAGTTAACTCTTGGAGGATATAATCCTTTTTCCGTAATGGTGATCAGTGGAATTCTTTCCCATTTGCATTTGCACATTTCCGAGCATCCGAATGCTTCCGAAAACGTTGCTTCCGAAGACCTGCCGAAGATGACGTTCGTTGTGACGTCACAGGTCATTTAAATAAAGTAATAAAATCCACTTTTTGGCTCAGGTATATACTGTTTCGTATGTTTTTCAGCGTTTCCAACCCTCTTGAAACCATTCTAAGGCGTTCCATGCGATACAATGTCAAAATGTTGACTACAACATACATATCTGGGGCATTTTTGGTCATTACCGGATTTTTTTCTACGAAAGTAATTAAGAGTGTTCTGATAAAGCCCTAGTCGTGTGCAGCGCCACCTACCGGTGGTTCCGGGAACATTGCGTCTAGGTGTCTGTGCTTGATTCATGTATTGTGGGATTGCTAGCTGGAGATCATTGTGGGGTTGCTGCTCGTGAAGAATTTCAGCAATTTTGACGTAAGTAGATGGGACATTTCATCACGTTTTGTACATAAAATAGTGTAGATATTCCCATTTTGGGGTTAGTGTAGTTTACACCACTCGTATTATTTTCAGTATTTATTTAGCTTCTACCATAAACTAACTCACCTGAATACGTTACTTGTGGTGTCCTCTTCAATGTCTGCAAGCTTAAATTTGTGGAAAGAGGGCAGGGCTTTGATTTTTGAGGGAAATTATGGGGTAAAACGGTATAAAGACGATGCGACATATTTTGCAGACGAAATGCTTAGCTTAGCTGTAGAAAGTCTGGTTTCCGCCCTTATTTCGATGAGCCTTGATGTGTTGGGTCTGGTACCAGACTAACTGGACCAGATCATCGGTGATTGGCTGCTGAAAAAGTTGCCTGGTAAATCCCGCTTTGTGATTGGTCGAGAGTGTCATAGACTTTACCAGAGGGAGTAAGATTATTATTTTGCACAGGTAGTTTGTGTCAAAATGGCGTAAACGCGACTGAAAAGCTGTGTTCAACTTCGCAATAATTGGGTAAGGAAACCTTCTTTTTTCACTGGAATATTGCCGAAATATGTTCATTTTTGGGTTTACAGGACCCATGAATATTTGCTTTAAGTAACAAATCTCATTTTGGAACTGTAGAAGCTAAATAAATACTGAAAATAATACGAGTGGTGTAAACTACACTAACCCCCCCATTTTAGTATTTTCACGTGCAAAGGTTTTGTAAAAAACATTTTAGCTTGGAAATTAAACAGGGAAATTCAATCATAGCCCACAGCTACAGACGTTTCCATGTGCTTTGCTAGGCTTACAATACATTACTACATAACATAGATAGGCTTGTGTACAGTAGTATGGTATCACCATGTGATTCTCTTCCACTTCTTATATTTTCTTCATCACAAGTTCTTTTGTACTCAAATTTACTGCCATGGCACTTTGCTATTTTGTGACAAATGAGATATGGGTTATGGACAACATTATTAAATTGTGCATGGAATTTCAAATAGAGTTACACTATGGGTTTTATTTGACAGATCATTGGGCACTCCTTTACGATGAGTTAGAGATTGCTTTTGTTAGGTTTAACATTGTAAAGAAAAACTGGCCTTGTAGGATTTATCTCTATTAGTTTGAGGCTACACGAAGAATTTTCAGGTAGGCCTAAATGCATCTTTTGATTGTTTTTGTTTGTTTGTTTGTTTTTGTGGTTTTTTTTGGGGGGGGGATCCGGAGGGCAGTGGGTCAGTGGATATTTAGCCATCGCCAGACAAAATTAAGTTAAAACGATAAAATATGTATTTTACCAGATTGGTCCTGAACATGCACAGTGACTGCTTTTTGGGACTTAATCATTATTGCGATGACAAATTTGTCTGGTTCCCCACCAATATTGTTCACAAGATCAAGAGATACGAGATAGATACGAGACCATTATTACAATTCCAAGCTTACGTATGTATTTCGCTTAAAAAAATCCCCCAGAGCCAAGAATCAGAAAAGGAAAATGCTATACTTTAATTAATAATTTAATAATATACTATAATTATATGTTGGATTCAATTTAAAACAATAAATATTTAATTTTGTTGGACAAATAAAGGCTGTGAACTGTCAGTGACTGCCACTCATAATGTACACACGTTATCCACTAGGCCACAGGTTTTGCACGAAATAATTACAAAGTAGGCCTACTCTTATAGTTATACAAGCCAAAAAGGGCTCCGTACCATCTAGCTGGCTAAATATTGGCTTTCTCCTTTTACCTGTCACAAAAAAATAACAGGTCTATCATATTTGGGTCCTCTCATTTGATTTCCGAAGATAATTAAATTTAGAAAAATTAAGTGCAAGGTTCATGATATGGGGGATGCATGAGGGATGACAGTTATCTAGACCTTTTCCATTAACCCACAATCCTGTAGCATTCTTCCAAACAATGGTTGGCTTGGGAGAATATTGTAGTCTCAAAAGTAAATCGTTGTTTCTTTTTTTTTCTTTTTAATTAATCCCGTAGTGTGTGTCGTAACTAAGGCTGTAGTTTGTATCTGGTTAACCGGTTAACCGACCGTTCAAGCGGGTAACCGGGTATATTTTCCCAGTTAGGTTAATCGAAAAGTGTTTATTTTAAGGGCCTTTTCTTTCTGAAACATATGAAGCACTTCTAGAGCACAAAATAATCATTTGAAGATTGGACCAGCAGGCTTATACAAAGCAAAAGCCAGACATTTTGCTACACACATGTGTGTCTACCACTGCCAAATGTCATGACAAAAATAATGTTGTCAACCAATTTCCTAAAACAAAAGACCCAAACTTACTATTTCTTTGTTTTCTTTGTTTTGAGGGTAATCGTAACCGTAACCGAAAAAACAGACGGGTAACCGGTTACAAAATTATCCGTAAACTTACAGCCCTAGTCGTAACTTAAAACTCTGTCAATAAAATGAAAGCACATAATGCAAACTTGTATTCTCTTACATAGATCCACCATGAAGAAGAGTAAATCGACTCATACTGACATGAACGTGTATGGTAAAAGTCCATCATTTCAAGGTGAGCTAAAAAATGCATCAATTGTATCTAGAGAAATATTCATACGTGTTATAACATGTGTAGAGGTTATAGGTCACAAGTGCCCACACACAAATGGGTGCTTAACACAAGTATGTAAAGTTGCCCCCCTTAGGTGATAATTTTTGCTATATCTTGCTAGGAAATTCCAGACAAGGTCAGTGGCACACATGTAAAAAAGAAAATTCCCCGGTAGGAGCCAAAAATAAAAGTCGGTCGGAAATGAGAACCATATAATTAAATAGGGATGCCCTTTAATATGCAAAATGCACTACGAACACATCATACAAAATGTCGATATGGACACATCAGCTTATGGCCTGCTCAGTTACCCTAGCTTATTTTGAACACACCAAATGTCATTTTGTATTCAAACAAATATTGAGTGGGTTTCAATTGGGAGGAATATTATCGCTCAGTAAAATCCAGCCTGTACCATTTCAGTAAGCTTGGCCTTGTAAAACATGTAAAATGGTATACATTCCAAATTTTACCGAGTGATAATATTCCTCTCATTCCACTCTGACTACGTGTCTGAGCTACTCAATATTTTGTATAATAACACATGTTTGGAGTAGGTGTGAAAAATGCACTATTATACAAATAAATGTACATTTCTTTTGTTAAACTGTTAGGTGCACACGCATTAACTGAATAAGTTCTTAATTTAGAATTGCATGTTTATGAATACAGTTGGTGATACAGTGTGGGTGCGAGTGGAAGGCATTATGTGGCCAGGAAAAATTGAAGCCTTTGAGAGCCGGGGACGACGGTGCACCTGTGGATTTTTCAATGAAGACTCTATGTAAGTATAATGCTTCTTTACATAGGCCTATAGAAACGAGCAGGACCAAATATTGTAAAGTTTATGCATTTCAAATATTAAGAAGAAACAAAATTTTTTGAAAACCTTAAAATGAAACCAAAATTATAAACAATAAGCCTATACATGTACATGTAGATGTTTATGTGATCTTTGAGTTAATCATGCATTTAAATGGGACAAATAATTTACAAAACATCAGAAATACCTCAGCGCTTGATTACATGTACATGTGGCCAAACATTTTTTTCGTCATTGGCTGCTTCCTGTTTACTATTGCAGACATGTCAGACATAATGGTCAGGTGTCACCCTTTGTGAAATTACCAGATTCTTTCAATGATATTTAAAATATTTTCTCAACATTTCCAAAATTATATGCAGTCACATGACTCAAACCTGCTCGTTTTTGCCAAGCTTGAAAGTCTGGAAGACTGAAAAAAAAACAGGACATATTTTCATAATGTAGTTTATAAACAAGATGCTTCTCAATCCCACACAGAGTCAAAACTGTAGTGAGCAGCATAAAGAAATTTGGTCCAAATGATCAAATTCTTATTGAAGGCGGTAAAGGTACATGTAATATCAACAAGATTGTGTTGATAATTTTGTCACTTCGTGTTAATATGTTATTATTTGAAATCCAAGTTGAATAGTTTGATTTCTTTTAAATTTCCATGTTTGCAATTTTTTAATCCATTGTTACAGTTATTGTTCTATCATTTACAATGCACTGTATTGCCATTAGAAAGACTTTTACATGTACATGTACGTATGTTCATTTTTTATATGCACCTGTACATAGATGTACATTCATGTAGATGTCCTTCTATATTAAATTTCAAAACTTGATTTCATGTTCATTTTCAAGTTAAAAAAATGCATAGCCATTTTGAAAATTAAACAGCCAGAGCACATTATGACTGTTCAAAGAGATTAAGTCCGTTAAAAATCATGATTTCCTGAAATTAAAACAAATTTCATGATTTCAATCAGGGCTGTTTGATGTAAAATCAGGTGGCTTTTAATTTTTATATATTTTTGGTCTTTGTTATGAGTCACCAAAAAAGAATTATTCATCATAATTTTCTGCGCAGCGTTGATTACAATTGTGATTAAGGTATTTTTGTTCAAGTCTTGTAGGAGTAATCCATAAAGTTATGTTCATATTGAATGTATTCAGTAACCATCTGCCAAGTTTTGTTTATTTGGCATGGTATTTGTACATTTTGAAATTCCCACAGGGGCCACAGATTTTTTTATTTTTTTTTATTTTTTAATAATATTTTCTGAAAAAAGACAAATTAGCCCTCTCAAAGCGTTCACTATTTGAGGAATATTTGAAATTATGGAACACAGAACATGGATATTGAAGACAGATTTGCCCCATTTGTGTTCAAATAGCCAAGTTTTTACATGGTAGCACTTAAATACATGTAACTACAAAGAACAAAACAGTAAGAAACTTTTGTTCTTATTAGTCACATAAGGGGCCACTCAAAATGTTCAATGTTTTTGAATTTCGACTTTTTTTTTAAAATGGTTTGACCCACACACCCACCCACCCACAATTTCAATTAACAAAGAAATGATTTCTCACCATGTACGTTGTACATATACATTTGATATAAATTCAAATGCATGTAAAAATCTATAGGCCTAATGCAACACAGTATGACAAGGTGAAATCCTGATTCTTTGAAACTTTTGGACAGCATGCAAACAGGAAACACACACAAAACGCTCGTATGACGATGATGGATCTTTAATAATCAGGTTTTGCTCCGTCCAGAAACTCCGAAGATTTGCCGGTATATCGCACAGTTTGTCCATAGGAGCGATGTTGATATTTACGACCGCGATCGATCGCGCAGGCAGGTAGTCTTGGTTCACGACTATGTTATATCACTCGAATGTACGAACCGATTACCCGCACTGACCCGCACGCACGTACATGTACCTAAAGGCCTCTCTGAAACATAGAGGTCCATGCTTACGTGGGTGCAGATCAGCCATACGTACATGTACGTGCGTGCGGGTCAGTGCGGGTAATCGGTTCGTACGTTCGAGTGATAAAACATAGTCGTGAACCAAGACTAGCAGGCAGGTAACAACATGTGCCGTGTCCAATCCGCTCCGAAATGGATCTCCCGAGCTACTGTATGGCTACGCATGCAGTCAACCGCGTTTCCATGCACATGCATGTATTTCTATCTGCTGCATATGCCTGAACCTAGGCTCCTAGCTCTAGCCAACATAATGCAGTCAGTTTGCTGCTGTCCGGTTAGTCTTGGATTCAAGGTGATAAACATTAATTTCACCGTTATTAACAACTGGTGTTCAACTTTCACTGTGTGTACCGGCAGGCTTATATAAATACGCCTGGTACCCTGCTTCATTTGCGTGGCCTATTGATCATATCGCTGCAAGCGCCTAGTTTCCAAGTCTACGAGTAAAAACCACCTCCGGGTCCTTCCATGATGTTTCACACGTGCACAATAATGTCGCTGTATGGGAACATAAGTTGAAAACGATTGCATTTTTGGAGTGTTGGTGCGGTATAGTGCGCACGCTACATGTATTTTTGAGGCAAGTCAAATACAAATTCTTAATTTTAATAGAAAAAGTTAATTTCGATTAACAGTTTACTTCAATTGATTTCCTTGACCCACCCACCCTCTATTTCGAAAAAAAAGTCGAAATTCAAAAACATTGAAAATTTTGAGTGACCCCTATAAAGTGCCACATACTTTTTTTATATTGTGATTCTGTCAGACTAACACAATTGCCCACCACTTTACTGATGGTATACTTAATTTAAATGTGCATTTAAGGAGCCTTGGGCCTTTTTGTTGTTATACCATCTGAATTTTCTTATTAACCCTAACCAACTAATAACCATGCTTAATTCAACAAGTTTGCAGATAATTTTTATGAAGTCATGATGGCAACAGAGTAAATGAGCAAATTATAAACATTGACGTCATCATAATTTCCAGAATTTGTGATTTTTTGTTGCGGAGACTTTGTTTTCAAAACTGTTTCATTCATGACTCTAGGATGTCTATAACTTGAGTTATGTCTTCAGGAAGTTTGAAAGACAAGCTGACCTCATTTGGAGGAATCATAAATCAAAATTGAAAAAGAACATTGAGTTTGCATACCAAACTGACTGAAAGACTGAAAGCTTTTTACACCCAAAACAACCGAATTCATAGTGACTCAATATGATCGATTGAAACTGTGGCAAAATCTCTGTTATGTCAAACAATATGGGATATTACTATACCTCATAAATATTCATGATCTATAGCCGAATCCCAATTGGTCAATTCACCATCACGTGTCAGTGAATATATTTGCTGATCACCAGCGAGTAGGCCGGGGAAACTGTTACACATGTAACATCTCACTGCGCAGTGTAACATCTCACTGCGCATCCTAGTAAAAGTTTGCAGCACGCGCGTGCGCGTGACCCTCGGCCTTCATGAAGTTAATGGCTGCTCATGAACACGAACATTTTGTTGCATTTACTGATACCTATCTCGACGAAATTGTGAATATTTATGAGGTATAGTAAAACAAATATCACATTTGTATACTGTTTTTCCCATTTTCTTGAATGCATCTTTTCTAGACATGTGGAGGGTTTCCCATGCCGCATCATATTCTGTCAATGAGCAATCTTAATTCACAAAATGATTTCCATGACTGTCATAATTTTTGTTTTCCCTCTTTCTCAGAAACTCTGCAGCGAAAACTTCCACATCTTCTTTCCAAGTTTGTTCAGGATGTTGAACTGGCCAAACAGTCCATCAGTAACTCTGAACAGCCTCCACCACAAGATCATCAAGGTGAACCAGATGACGGAACAACATCCAGCTCAGTCACCTCCAAAAGGCCATCAATAGATAATCCAGATGATGCATTTGAGGAGCCTTATGGCGGAACAGCATCCAGCTCAGTCACCTCCAAAAGGCCATCAGTAGATAAACCAGGTGATGCGTTTGAGGAGCCTTATGGCGGAACAGCATCCCGCTCAGTCACTTCCAAAAGGCCATCAATAGATAAACCAGATGATGCGTTTGAGGAGCCTTATGGCGGAACAGCATCCCGCTCAGTCACCTCCAAAAGGCCATCAATAGATAAACCAGGTGATGCGTTTGAGGAGCCTTATGGCGGAACAGCATCCCGCTCAGTCACCTCCAAAAGGCCATCAATACATAAACCAGGTGATGCGTTTGAGGAGCCTTATGGCGGAACAGCATCCCGCTCAGTCACCTCCAAAAGGCCATCAATACATAAACCAGGTGATGCGTTTGAGGAGCCTTATGGCGGAACAGCATCCAGCTCAGTCACCTCCAAAAGGCCATCAATAGATAAACCAGGTGATGCATTTGAGGAGCCTTATGGGGGAACAGCATCCAGCTCAGTCACCTCCAAAAGGCCATCAATAGATAAACCAGAAGATGCGTTTGAGGAGCCTTTAACCAGTCATTCAGTTGACTCACCAATACCCAGATCAGCCCCACTGGAGAAGCTCTTGACAGGTCAGCATAACGATCCAACAACATCCACATTAGACACCTCTGAATTGCCCCAACCAATGGCTCACTTCGAAACCATTACATTTAGCTTGGGAAATTCAATTAATGACTTTCTGGCTAAAGCAGAGACCCTTGATAATCAGAGAAATCTGTCATCATCAAGCAAATTAGCTCCCCAAGCTATACATGAAGAAGTGTCAGATAGTGAAGATGAAGCTAAATCAAAGGCTTCCATTCCAGTCCCATTACGGCTTCAGAATGTCGTGGAGTTTCTGGATGATCCAAGAAATGATCTGGATGAAGAAAGCCTAGAAGAAAATCCTAGTTCATCAAGTGATTCACAGGACAGTGATTCCAGCTATGTCCCTTTAGATTCAGATTCAAACGCCAGTTCACATGGATGTACTCTTACTGTAAAGAAAGATCTCCTTGCGATTCCTGATTCTGGTGAATCCTCACAACATGACCTTGACCTAGATCCTGCTGATCAGGATCTTGATCTAGAGCCTGGCGAACATGGTCTTGATCTAGAAGCTGCCGAACATGATCTCGAGAATGAATCGGACGACCTAGATGAAGACGATCTGCATCCAGATGGGAAGATGTGTGACAAAAAGAAGTTTGGAATCTATATCCGAAAAATAGCACTCTCTCGCACAACCAAGCTTGGTAAACGGAAGAAGCACAGCAGAGTCTACAATACAAAACATGCATGCTTGTTTTGTTCAAAGCTTGTGACAAATGTCTCACAACATCTGCTAGCTGTCCATCGTTCAAAAGAAGAAGTCAAGAAGATATCAAAAATATCTTTTGAGGAAAATGACACACCAGCCGTGAGGAAGGAAAAAGAAAGGAATAGGAAAAAGCCCTTGGATCTTCTTCGAAATAAAGGGGATCATCTCCATAACATGAAAGTACTTCGCCGAAAGAAGGGCGAGATAATCTTGTCCCGTAGACCTAAGGGGCATTTTGATGTGTCCCACTATGGGCCGTGTCCAAGTTGTTATGAGTGGGTGAAACTGTCGGTGCTGTTGCGACACCAGAAGGGATGTGTTGCCAAAGATGATTCCCACCCACATGCAAGAGCAAAAAAAGGAGAGTTAGTCATCCAGTCAAAGGTTCTGTCTGGGGCCATTAGCAGGGAAGCCAGTAAGTCTCTGATAAAGGAAGTCTTTCCGATCATGCAAGAAGACAAGGTAGGCCAAGAAGCTAAGGAGGATCCTGTCATCATTGCGCTTGGGAATGAGTGGATGATCCGCAACCTTGGCAATCGTGTGATGCGTAAATATTATGCATCCGGTGTCATGCGACTGGCTGCCAGATTGAAGATAGAGCTGAACAAAGTTGCTACTCCACAAGATGGCCCAGATCTGGCAAACTACCTTTCACCACAGTACTTCGATGAAGTTTTGAAAGCAGCATACATAGTGGCAAAACAAAGTGATGGTGATGATGAGGTCATGGAGTCTCCTTCAAATCTGGTGAAACTGTCTTATCATATCAAACGGCTTACCAATATCAAGTTGGCTGAAGCCTTGGCAAGTGGGAAGACTCGAGCCCGCACAGACAGCAAAGATTTCCTGCGGCTCATGAACCTGCGATTTAACACAAAGGTTGCACGCATCCTCCTAGAGGAAAGGAGATATGGAGTTCAGAAGCCACTACCACTGCCAAGTGATGTTAGAGCCTTGTCTGAATTCATTGCAAGGGAGCTGGAGGCGTTGGATGTGGATGACAAGTCCTATGCCAATTACAGTAAAACAGTAAGGCTGATCCAGACAAAATTGATCACCTACAACAGGAGGAGGTGCGGTGAAGTTCAAGCCATGAGGTAAGTACAAAGAATTAAAAGGAATATGATGGACATGTAAAGATCATTTTATTTTCATTGGTTTGGTTTTTGCCAAACAAATTATATTCATCCTTCTTTTGGGCAATTCCACAGAATGACATTTATTTTGTAACGTGATACATGACAAGTAATATCAAGAGGTATACTTTTATACTGCAGCCCTTCAAGAATAATTGATCACAAACTATATGTCAAAATCACTTACAGTGTAACTTGAGTAACCATGGAATTGCCCATTTGTTTGTGAAATGTACACATTCTAGCTTTTTAATATTTACCATGAGTATTCCTTGTTTCACAGGCAAAAGGTTCACTTTATTATGATTGCTACAGGAAAATGTAGAATGCACAAATATGTTACAAGTAAACTTTTGGAGGGTTCTGCTTCCTGTTTTTCAATATATCTAGATTGTCAAGCTACCACCAGAGGTCCTCAGGCATCAATGAAGTAGAAGCAGAGTTAATGAACCTCACCAAGACTGAAAAGAAACTAGCTGAATCTCAAGACGTCATAAAGATTCGTGGAAAGGTTGGTTGAACTGCAATTAATTGGTTGTTTGAAAAAGTTGTGTTTTCTGTCAGTTGCAATATATTTTTCTTAAGCACTCATGTAAGCTTGCATAATATGGAACTAATTGAAAAGTGAATCATTTTCCATTACAAAAGCAAAGATTTTCATATTCAAGAATGGGCTCACATTGCTGGTAGATTGAACTGCTTGTCTTTTTTGCATGTGGATTCCTGTCATTTAGGTTTTTTATTTTTTTTTATTTATTTTTTTCTTTTTTGTGAAATAAGCTGTCTGCCCTTCAGGGATGTGAAACTTCAGATTTAAATCTGAATTCCGATTTTTTGGTTAAGATTTTAACTCAAAATTTCAGCTTTTTTGTACACCTGCTCTGTTCAAAAGTATAGGAACTTTTAAATTTCAGCTTTTTCCTTGGTATTTTCAGATTTTTTTGTGTGTGGCCACTCACATCCCTGGCCCTTTGAAAGTAGAATAGAAGTTACCGATATAAGTAGCTGCTGCAGTTATTTTAATATTCATCTTCAATCTTCTATTAGGGCGGTAGGGAAGTTCCAGTTATTGTTCCAGCAGTCGTCAAACCAGCTCTGCAGTTCATCACAAGAGCGGATGTCAGACAACATGCAGGAGTTCAGCCATCTAACCCATATGTGTTTGGTAGTTATGGTAAGCTGTGTATTTATTAAATGACTACTGCTCTTTCAGTTTAAAGCTCATCCTCTGCATTATTTGGAGTATGATCCTCAGCCATACAACATTTCTGTTTTGTTCATAAATTGAATCAGGGTTCAATTCTTTGGTATTTCTCTTCTTTGCTGGTTTTTTTCTTTTGTGGTAGAGGTGGAGGAGCATGGTTTGGACGATTTAAGTTGTGAAAGTGTTAATTAAGTAATTCAGAAGTCCATTGTTTGAATTCTGCTTCAGCCAATTTTTCTTCAGGGGGTGTTTTTATGTGGTTAACAAGTGGTGTAAAAATGTAGTTTGGCAAATATATTTTAAGGTATTTTTTGGAGACAGATTTGTTAACTACTTTAATAATGTACCTACATGTACATTAGCAGAGTGGAACAACTCATTTACACGGGAAAATTTGGTTCAAAATGTAGGCTTTATTTGATACTTTGATTTTGACAGTACAGAACTTTTTTGTTTTCCCAAAGGCGCTGGTGTTATTCGAGGCTACGATGCGGTAGTTTCAATTGTCGATTCTGCAGACCTGGAGAAACCACAATTGATCAGATCATCAAACATGAGGAAGTACATGGCAACAATGACCCAGGTATTGCTTTTGTTAGTTGTATGCATGTACTCTCCATCCTTGTCACTTGGTTCTGTTGCAAGCAGTCCTTGTTCGTGACAAGTCAATCTCTAAGCAGTCTGAATTTTTCTGTTTGAATGCAATCAGGCAGTAGTTTGACTGAAATATGAACATCTCTAGGAAAGATTGTTTTGTCCTTTCCAAACGTGATGTAAAGCACTGTATACTCAGTGGTTTGTGGGAAAAATTCAAAGGCTTACTCTGGCAGAGCTCGGGCATCACACGCGGAAAGGGCAAAACAAAACATTAAAATTAAATTCTTGATATGTGTAGGCTTATTTTGAAGACTTTGAATTTGTATTGTTAAAGCAATTGACACTTGTATTTTCATTCATAGTCCTTTGACATGAGCGAGCAACAGATGGAATGGGTATGCGACCATTTGGGCCACTCACTTAACATTCACCGACAGCACTACAGAGCAATGTCAAGTGTGCTAGAAAGGGTGGAGATTGCCAAGGTGCTTCTTATACAGGACCAAAATTTGGTGGGGAGATACCACGGAAAACGCCTGGACGAGATACAACTAGAAGGTAAATTGGAATTAGATATCGCTAATTCCTCCAATGGAGCAATGGTTTTAAAAATAGGAATGGCACTAAACTGTGAAATTATTCCTTCTGACCAACTCTCATTCTGGAGAAAATAATAAAAGGTTGTTTTCCAAATTTTGTCAAGGGATGTATTTTTGGAAATTTTCATTTTTAGTTGTTTGTAATGGGAAGAATCTATAAATAAATGGTCCGCGCAAACATTGATAATGGGCACATGCATGTGTGATTTCTGTGATTAATCAGTTCAGTGTGTGACATCGCTTAGCTGCAATCAGGTGAATTAGAACATGTCCTTGTTGCTGGTATTTTGGTTACATTAAAAAAAATGACTGCATTTCGTAATTGAAATTAGGATCATAGAATACTTTTTGGAATACGCAACGTTTACAAAGCTGACCCTTCATCAGGATAGTTGTTTGGTGCCCGTCCTTACATTTGTTGCTTCAAATAAAAAAATATAAAAAATGCAAAATTTACAAAATGTTCTACACTGCGTTTAATGTAAGAAAAAATAGCTACTCTTGTTCTCCTTTGGTATTATTTGATTTGGACTTTCAACTGGTTTGCTTTGTGGGAAACTGAATTTATCTTATTAGGTGGTTTTAAATAATCCTGACATGTGCGAGTGCATCTAGTAATAAGTGACAAAAACATGTTGTTGTTTTTTAGAGCTAGTGTACAACGCAGAAAATACAAGCCAAGCTGGGCCCTCTGCTGGAATCTCTGAAGATGTGCCCATGGCTAGCCATGAAGAACCAGTGGAAGAACCAGACTTCATCCCTATGGATGAAGACTTTGAAGATGAAGAAGTCTGTAAGGAAAATTTGTTTGTTTTTTAGTTTTAGTTTCAAAAGCCGAGAAAGCCGAGATGTTGTTGGGGGATATTGACTCTTATTATGATCTTTTCAAACACGACCCACTTTTTGCCAATCTGCATTCCCTGATATTTATCAATGAAAAGTATACTTTTCACATTCCAATCGTTCACATGTACCAGATTGTGACGCAAATATAGTGTGGAAATGTAATTGATGCTTACTTGTACAGAGGTTTAGGTTGTGCATCTTCCATGGATCTTGTCATAGTTGAAATAGTCTACTTGGATGTCAACATATATGTATATTACTCTAGTTTAAAACTGCAAAATGTTTAGAGATGGCAGGAAATAATTTTAACAAGCATTTTCTTATTAATTTCAGGACAAATTTGTTGCTTGTGAAAGTTGCTTAAACATTTAAGTACTGTAAATGTGATGTCCCAAGAGCTAGACTGGTTCCCAGTAACGCCCATGTGCACATCACACATTTGCCCCACATATGGTTATTTATCATGTTCTGGGCCACATTTCTACTCGACCGGTTATAAATTACTCCCAACCATATTACACACTCACATGGCAGGCTCTCCACCATTGTGAATAGTAAAACTGTCCCAGGTCTTTTTGAATGTATTTTTCCAGATCAAAGTTTGAGTTAAACCAGACACAACATGACAAACTTTTCTTGTGGTGAAGAAATGCAGAAGTCCAGATAGTTAACCGACTAAAGTGAACTGCCCTATATATACCATGCAGGGCTCAACACATTCGCTGTATTCCTTGTATTATTTGGGGCTTTATTTTTCCACTGTTTTGTAGGCACAAAGAAGAAAGCACAACGACGCCCTCCATTGGACAGGCATCGATGGACAGCAGAAGAGATCCAAGAAGTGAAAGAGATTTTTCATCACTTCTTTGATTCAAATAAAACACCTGGCCAAACTGCTGTCCAGAAGGGGATGGCACTAAGCAAGAAACGGGGAGGGTCACTTTGGAAGCTACCTGCTTCAAAAATAAAGAAGAAGATTTCATGGTTGAGGCTGCACCCTCCAGCAGACCTTTAAACACATTAAACACTTTAAACACATCAGTATACATGTATAGCATTCTATTTCTCCCATGCTCAGTGATCCATGAAGCATTTTGATTTGCATGGAGCATTCTGCTTTGTGCTTGGGATAACATGGGTGATCCTCCAGTGATCCATGAAGCATTTTGATATGCATGGAGCATTCTGTTTTGTGCTTGGGATAACATGGGTGATCCTCCAGTGATCCATGAAGCATTTTGATATGCATGGAGCATTCTGCTTTGTGCTTGGGATAACATGGGGTGATCCTCCAGTGATCCATGAAGCATTTTGATATGCATGGAGCATTCTGCTTTGTGCTTGGGATAACATGGGTGATCCTCCAGTGATCCATGAAGCATTTTGATTTGTATGGAGCATTCTGCTTTGTGCTTGGGATAACATGGGGTGATCCTCCAGTGATCCATGAAGCATTTTGATATGCATGGAGCATTCTGCTTTGTGCTTGGGATAACATGGGTGATCCTCCAGTGATCCATGAAGCATTTTGATATGCATGGAGCATTCTGCTTTGTGCTTGGGATAACATGGGTGATCCTCCAGTGATCCATGAAGCATTTTGATATGCATGGAGCATTCTGCTTTGTGCTTGGGATAACATGGGTGATCCTCCAGTGATCCATGAAGCATTTTGATATGCATGGAGCATTCTGCTTTGTGCTTGGGATAACATGGGTGATCCTCCAGTGATCCATGAAGCATTTTGATATGCATGGAGCATTCTGCTTTGTGCTTGGGATAACATGGGTGATCCTCCAGTGATCCATGAAGCATTTTGATATGCATGGAGCATTCTGCTTTGTGCTTGGGATAACATGGGTGATCCTCCAGTGATCCATGAAGCATTCTATTTTCCCTTCGCGAGAGAAAAAATGCTTCACCGATAACTTGGGAGGCTAGATTTACTACACCGCGTGAAGCAGTCAATGTTGTTTTATTACACAGATTCTACTTGATTTTAAGCGATTATGCATAAATTTACTTGCACTTTTCCAAACTACCCTTCCACTTAATATTCTAACTTACCTCTTTACACTAGTGCTTGAGAATAATTAATACACACAAATTAAGTTTTACCAAAAAAAGGAGTTTATTTGAAAACAAAAATATGGTTTCCCTGCCAACAAGTTCACAAAAAAGGAACGTTGTTTGAAGTTTTTCAAAGCTTAAATTTTGAAAGTTAAGTTTTACATAAAAAAGAGTTTATTTGAAAACAAAAATATAGTTTCCCTGCCAACAAGTTCATAGAAAGGGAACGTTGTTTGAAGTTTTTCAAAGCTTGAATTTTGAAAGTTAAATTTTACATAAAAAAGAGTTTATTTGAAAACAAAAATATAGTTTCCCTGCCAACAAGTTCACAGAAAGGGAACGTTGTTTGAAGTTTTTCAACTATTTGAAGTCAAGGTTTTGAAAGTTCTGTTTTACATAAAAAGATTCATTTGAAAAATCACCTCCAGTGATCCATGAAGCATTTTGATATGCATGGAGCATTCTGCTTTGTGCTTGGGATAACATGGGGTGATCCTCCAGTGATCTATGAAGCATTTTGATATGCATGGAGCATTCTGCTTTGTGCTTGGGATAACATGGGTGATCCTCCAGTGATCCATGAAGCATTTTGATATGCATGGAGCATTCTGCTTTGTGCTTGGGATAACATGGGTGATCCTCCAGTGATCCATGAAGCATTTTGATTTGCATGGAGCATTCTGCTTTGTGCTTGGGATAACATGGGTGATCCTCCAGTGATCCATGAAGCATTTTGATATGCATGGAGCATTCTGCTTTGTGCTTGGGATAACATGGGTGATCCTCCAGTGATCAATGAAGCATTTTGATATGCATGGAGCATTCTGCTTTGTGCTTGGGATAACATGGGTGATCCTCCAGTGATCCATGAAGCATTTTGATTTGTATGGAGCATTCTGCTTTGTGCTTGGGATAACATGGGTGATCCTCCAGTGATCCATGAAGCATTTTGATTTGTATGGAGCATTCTGCTTTGTGCTTGGGATAACATGGGGTGATCCTCCAGTGATCCAAGCATTCTATTTTCCCTTTGCAAGAGAAAAAAAAATGCTTCACCGGTAATCTGGGAGGCTAGATTGACTACACCGGTTGAAGCAGTCAATGTTGTTTTATTACACCTCGTTGTTTGAAGTTTTTCAACTATGTGAAGTCAAGGTTTTGAAAGTTTGGTTTTACATAAAAAGATTCATTTGAAAAAAAATACAGTTTCCCTCATGTCTTTCATTACTTTTGTTTTAATTGATTGCTTTATGGACATGTACTTGTATATGCAACATGCCCCCAGTGTTATGGACAAAACAACCCTCAATGTACAGACACGTGCTTGTATAGGCAACATGCCCCCAGTGTTATAGGTAAAACAACCCTCAATGTACAGACACGTGCTTGTATATGCAACATGCCCCCAGTGTTATAGGTAAAACAACCCTCAATGTACAGACACGTGCTTGTATATGCAACATGCCCCCAGTGTTATAGGTAAAACAACCCTCAATGTACAGACACGTGCTTGTATATGCAACATGCCCCCAGTGTTATGGTCAAAACAACCCTCAACGTACAGACACGTGCTTGTATATATGCAACATGCCCCCAGTGTTATAGACAAAACAACCCTCAATGTACAGACACGTGCTTGTATATGCAACATGCCCCCAGTGTTATAGACAAAACAACCCTCAACGTACAGACACGTGCTTGTATATGCAACATGCCGCCAGTGTTATAGGTAAAACAACCCTCAATGTACAGACATGTACAGTACTTGTATATGCAACATGCCCCCAGTGTTATAGACAAAACAACCCTCAATGTACAGACACGTGCTTGTATAGGCAACATGCCCCCAGTGTTATAGACAAAACAACCCTCAATGTACAGACACGTGCTTGTATAGGCAAGTCCGTGGGCCGTGAGGCCAAATTCGCTTTAGTTTTTGAGTTACGTGACCATCATCACCGAATTTGTTCCCACTTGGCATGGATGTAGATCTGACATTACTGAACAAGAATTGATTTGTTCCCACGTCCAATTTGTGTTCACTAAAGAGAAATTTGCGATAGAAAATCGTCAAATTTTATGTACAGAAAAAACATAAGAATAAACAGCGCCCTCAATCGGTAGACAGTAATTATCTACATAATAATATAGGTTTTCCCGGTCATTTTCGGCAAATGAGCGGACAATTTAAACGCTGCGTCATTCCATTTCGCGTGAAACTGCAAGGCACCTCAAAATAGTCATTCGATTTCATTTTATGTGCAAGCATTTGTTCACAAGGGTCAGGCGATTAAATAGAATCGCCTTTCAATTAAACATTCCATTCAAACAGCATTCAAATTCGCAACGGCTTTTGGCAGCGTGCGCTTAGTCATTCGAATTCGATTTGGGGCAGGCATTTCTGTGAATTGTTCAGCAAATTTAGCGTTCTGTCTGAAATTATGAATGTACCGCAAGACTAAAAAGTGTATAGAATGGTTCACTTCTTGTTTGGAAACCACTTATGTGATGTCCCCTGACGACAATTGTTTGTAATTGAAAAATCCTCGAAAATAATGGCAGATTTCGGTCGCTGTACGAGAGAATATCTAATGTTGACGGTTGATTGATGCATTCGAATGATTTAGATTACATTGAGCTTGCAGTCAATTTGAACATCAACACCTTGATTTTCAATACACATCCATTGCACCAATTAATCCTCTCTTGAGAATAAACAAATAACAAATCAAAGAAATATAGAAATTCATGGAAAGGGAAAATGAAACAAGATACAAAGAAAAACAACAGGTGTAAAAGGGTTTGCATTTGTTTACAACGTATTTGAGATCCGGACGAAGAGAGAGAGGTTGGTCGGAGGAGGGGCTATTCATTTCAAAATGGATGATGAGATGCGACACCATTGCATACACTGCAATAAAGGGGTTTGCATTTGTTTGCTCATTTTGCGTAATTGGTTGTCTCAAAACGAAAACGTAAGTAACGATCTGGTATAAATCGTTGTTTGCGGTTACTCTGCTAAATTGAATGCCGATTTTGCATGGCTAAACTGAACGACAGTTGAATTTAATTGAATGCAATGCTATATAAATACGGATGCATCAAAGTGAAATCGAGTGACGGTTTCAACCGAGGAGGCAAAATCACGTCAACACGAATGCGTGAAAATGAAATTGGCCGCTCATTTGCCGAAAATGACCGGGAAAACCTATACTATAGGAACTGCATACCCTTGCTAATTTTATTCCCGATGTAAAGACCCTTATACATGATTGGAAACTGATCAAACTCAACGTAATTATTTCTAGGGACATTTTATTTGTCGTTTTAATTATGGGAAAATTAGGTGAATGGTGGATGGAAAATATGACACGTGTTTTTGAAGATGTTTCTCCCAGCAAATTTCTAAATGATGAGGAAGTAGTAATAAACTGCTGCAAATTGCTCATCAACCAAAATAAGAGCCTAAAATAATCATGGACCGAGTTGACCTGAAACTTTCTTGGGAATGCCTGACGTTTTGAACCTACCAGAATATTTAATCTAAATAAAATTACAATAAAAATATTTGATGACAAAGAAAACAAAACAATTATCACAATGAAGTTGAGATTTCAATATAGCTGCATACATGACTTTATTGCCACAAAGGAAATTTCAAGCCACACACACTATATGATCTCACTTGATTTTGCTGTTAAAATATTTCGTTCCAAAATGCTAATTATAAGATGTATATTTCTTTTTTGGAAACACTAACGGAAATATCTTGTCACGCATGATAAAAACTACAGTATTCTTTATATTTTATAAGAAAAGAATTGACTAAGTTTTTCAATAATATTCTCTTGAGACTCAGATGGCCGATTAAGCTTAACCTTTCACAGGGGTATCATTTCATGTGTACCCATGATGGATCAGACAGTGAAAGTGACAGTGTGAAGTGAAAGTTCATGTACTCTTTTTTACCCTTTGCAATAATATATTTTACTTTTCACCCTACAAGCAGCTCATTGCAAAAGCACACATAGCCAATGTATCCTAAGAAAATATATTATTTGGGGTATATTTAGTGTTATGAGCAAGATTATGTTATTATCATAATTGTTTATAATAAACAATTTTAACATCCTTCGTTGGAATTTCAGTCATATTTTTATTAAATTCTTTATCATAAATGTAATGTTTGTTTAGTGGTAAAGACTATTGTATGGAGCCCATCACAAAATGAAGTGGTGAAATCTCTGTTTTCGGAACAAATTTAAAGTCATAATAATAATTGAACAAAATGCTATAAATTGTACAAGACAGTGTAGGGCCCGTCTTTTGTGTAAGACCATTGTTTTGCATAATAAATTATCATTGTTCGTGGTGGAAATTCTACATTTCAAAACAACAGTCATTAGAATAATTTTCCAGAGTGTTTTCAAAAACCGACTCTCATACATAACAATGCCAAATTGCGACAGCAGTTTGCTGGGAGCAACATCTTCAGAAACATGTGTCATATTTTCCATTCAGGCATTCACCTAACTATCTTTTAATTAAAACGACAATTAAAATGTACCTAGAAATAATTACGTTGAAGTTTGATCAGTTTCCAATCATGTAAAAGGTTTTACATCGGGAATAAAATTAGAACGGGTATGCAGTTCCAATAGTATTATTATGTAGATAATTACTTTCTACCGGTTGAGGGCGCCGTTTATTCTTATGTTTTTTCTGTACGTAAAATTTGACGATTTTCTATCGCAAATTTCTCTTTAGTAAACACAAATTGGACGTGGGAACAAATCAATTCTTGTTCAGTAATGTCAGATCTACATCCATGCCAAGTGGGAACAAATTCGGTGATGATGGTCACGAAACGAGCGAATAAAAGGCCACGGCCCACGGACGACATGCCCCCAGTGTTATAGACAAAACAACCCTCAATGTACAGACACGTGCTTGTATAGGCAACATGCCCCCAGTGTTATAGACAAAACAACCCTCAATGTACAGACACGTGCTTGTATATGCAACATGCCCCCAGTGTTATAGACAAAACAACCCTCAATGTACAGACACATGCTTGTATATGCAACATGCCCCCAGTGTTATAGACAAAACAACCCTCAATGTACAGACACGTGCTTGTATATGCAACATGCCCCCAGTGTTATAGACAAAACAACCCTCAATGTACAGACACGTGCTTGTATATATGCAACATGCCCCCAGTGTTATAGACAAAACAACCCTCAATGTACAGACACATGCTTGTATATGCAACATGCCCCCAGTGTTATAGACAAAACAACCCTCAATGTACAGACACGTGCTTGTATATGCAACATGCCCCCAGTGTTATAGACAAAACAACCCTCAATGTACAGACACGTGCTTGTATATGCAACATGCCCCCAGTGTTATAGACAAAACAACCCTCAATGTACAGACACGTGCTTGTATATGCAACATGCCCCCAGTGTTATAGACAAAACAACCCTCAATGTACAGACAAGTGCTTGTATATATGCAACATGCCCCCAGTGTTATAGACAAAACAACCCTCAATGTACAGACACGTGCTTGTATATGCAACATGCCCCCAGTGTTATAGACAAAACAACCCTCAATGTACAGACACGTGCTTGTATATGCAACATGCCCCCAGTGTTATGGACAAAACAACCCTCAATGTACAGACACGTGCTTGTATATGCAACATGCCGCCAGTGTTATAGGTAAAACAACCCTCAATGTACAGACACGTGCTTGTATAGGCAACATGCCCCCAGTGTTATAGGTAAAACAACCCTCAATGTACAGACACGTGCTTGTATATGCAACATGCCGCCAGTGTTATAGGTAAAACAACCCTCAATGTACAGACACGTGCTTGTATATGCAACATGCCCCCAGTGTTATAGGTAAAACAACCCTCAATGTACAGACACGTGCTTGTATAGGCAACATGCCCCCAGTGTTATAGACAAAACAACCCTCAATGTACAGACACGTGCTTGTATATATGCAACATGCCCCCAGTGTTATAGACAAAACAACCCTCAATGTACAGACACGTGCTTGTATATGCAACATGCCCCCAGTGTTATTGACAAAACAACCCTCAATGTACAGACACATGCTTGTATATGCAACATGCCCCCAGTGTTATAGACAAAACAACCCTCAATGTACAGACACGTGCTTGTATATGCAACATGCCCCCAGTGTTATAGGTAAAACAACCCTCAATGTACAGACACGTGCTTGTATATGCAACATGCCGCCAGTGTTATAGACAAAACAACCCTCAATGTACAGACACGTGCTTGTATATGCAACATGCCCCCAGTGTTATAGGTAAAACAACCCTCAATGTACAGACACGTGCTTGTATATGCAACATGCCCCCAGTGTTATAGACAAAACAATTCTCAATGTACAGACACGTGCTTGTATATGCAACATGCCCCCAGTGTTATAGACAAAACAACCCTCAATGTACAGACACGTGCTTGTATATGCAACATGCCGCAAGTGTTATAGACAAAACAACCCTCAATGTACAGACACGTGCTTGTATATGCAACATGCCCCCAGTGTTATAGACAAAACAACCCTCAATGTACAGACACGTGCTTGTATATGCAACATGCCGCCAGTGTTATAGACAAAACAACCCTCAATGTACAGACACGTGCTTGTATATGCAACATGCCCCCAGTGTTATAGACAAAACAACCCTCAATGTACAGACACGTGCTTGTATAGGCAACATGCCCCCAGTGTTATAGACAAAACAACCCTCAATGTACAGACACGTGCTTGTATAGGCAACATGCCCCCAGTGTTATAGACAAAACAACCCTCAATGTACAGACACGTGCTTGTATATGCAACATGCCCCCAGTGTTATAGGTAAAACAACCCTCAATGTACAGACACGTGCTTGTATATGCAACATGCCCCCAGTGTTATAGACAAAACAACCCTCAATGTACAGACACGTGCCTGTATATATATGCAACATGCCCCCAGTGTTATAGGTAAAACAACCCTCAATGTACAGACACGTGCTTGTATATGCAACATGCCCCCAGTGTTATAGGTAAAACAACCCTCAACGTACAGACACGTGCTTGTATATGCAACATGCCCCCAGTGTTATAGGTAAAACAACCCTCAATGTACAGACACGTTCTTGTATATGCAACATGCCCCCAGTGTTATAGGTAAAACAACCCTCAACGTACAGACACGTGCTTGTATATGCAACATGCCCCCAGTGTTATAGGTAAAACAACCCTCAATGTACAGACACGTGCTTGTATATATAGTGGAATGATTTTGGGCTTACTTTTAATTCATTGTGATTGGGTGTGGGTTTTCCATCTTGTCACGGAGGGGCGATGTCTAGTGTTTTCTAGAAGCTACATGTAAGTGCGTGGTGTGGCTGTGCGAGATAAAAATAGATATTGTGTCTGGGCAGACAGTGCGTGACCCCAGGTCACACGCGCTCCATAGCGTGTGTGTAAAAGTTGTTGTTTGGGGAGTCTTCGTGCAGAAGTGGTGGTGAAAACAACTAAAAGATGGCGCTGGTACTATAAGCGCAAGGCGGAGACTCGCCACATACAGCCCAGATGATTCGGGGGGGAGATCAATAGCCACATCACCATCACTATAACTGACTGGAATACTACTGCAAAATTACAAGAATCATTCAACTGGAGATTTAATCATTGATTCGGGATGGAAATAAATAAATGACTAATAATTCAACTCATCAACATGATCAACGAGTCAGCGTCGGTCTGTGCAGTTGTCTCTATAATATCCTTGGAGACATAGGACCCCAGGTTTCCTCACGGGAACTCATTTCACTACAGATGGTAACACGGATGGGGTCCTGCTGATTTGTTTGGGACGCTGAGGCTGTGATTTACGGAAACTGCAAGCTGCATGACTGTGCAAGGATAGCGTTACTAGCGGTAACACACCGGAGCAGCAGAGCCTGAGGGACAGCGAACAGCGGGCGTTGACCGGAGCGACGCGGGTGTGCTGACGGCGGAGTCAGGCGGACGTTCGCGGGCTGGACCGGTGTGGGGCGTGCTGTACCAGACGGCGTGCGGGGACCAGACCGGGCTCGGTGTGAAGCTACGGGAGGACGGAGTTTGGGTCCAGGATTTCAATCGCTAGGAAGCTGTCCACTCCAGTGTCCAAGATCAAGTGAATTGACTGGACTGAAGTAGGCCTAGGCCTACATGTTGTTTGCAGTTGCTTGTGGTGGCGGGTTGTTAATGTTAGCAGTTTACTGTAAGTAGAATTCCAGTCAGTTGAAGGGGAAATTCTTGGTATTTTTGCAATTGTTTATTTTGTAATCGTGATTGAATTGTGGTAATTCTAAGTCACTGGTAGTGTATGGTAATTTGGGAAAATGTCGACCTCGGAGTCTGCTCTGATCGAGCAGTTAGTTAAGGGTCTTACGGATGCTTTGAAGCAGAGCCGACCCACTGTACAGAGGCCAGTCAAATTGTCGTTTTTCTTGGGTAGGCCAGTTAAACCGGGGGACCCAACGGTTAAGGAATGGCTTGAGGAAATCGAAATATACTGCCAACAGTGTAAGATCCATGAATCGGAGAAAGCCCAAATTTTGTTAAATCATTTGAAGGGCACAGCACGGGATGAAATCAAGTGCCACGGGGAAGCAGGGCTAGATTATGAAGCTCTTAAGAAACTTCTCCACAAACACTTCGGGGGCTGGGAAACTGTTCAATCCCTCCATAAGGCTTTGTACGAGCGTGTACAAATGGAGGATGAAACGCTTATGGATTTTTCCAGAGCTCTGATCAGAATGTATGATCGGATTTTGGAAGTGGCCTCTGACAGTGAAAAGGTTTCGCTTAAAGGTCTCCGCGATAAGGTACTAATGGGACAGTTTGTGGCGGGGGCTAGGAGTCAAGGTGTCAGGTTGGAGTTAAGGAGACTAGAGTTGTCCCAGTCCATACATACCTTTCCTGAGTTGCGCGATGCGGCGCTGGAGATTTTCCGTGATTTGGAGAGGGCTCCGAAACCAAAGCGTGCTCAAACGAGACAAGTTTTCACAGATTGTGATGAGGAAATACTTGATCAAGATATTTTTGTGAGCAGTGCAGTACGAGGCAAAGATCCCAAGCCTAGTACAGAGTTGCAACAGATCTTGCAACAGCAGCACCAGATAATGCAGTGCATGCATGAGCAGCAAACGCAGCTGCAGAAGCAACAGGAACAAGTTGCAGAGCTTATGAAGCACTTGCTTACTAGTCAGGGACCTAGGGTTGGAAACAATAAGGTAGCAAAACCTTGGGCGAAGGGACAACTTGTCTGCTTCGCTTGCAAACAACCAGGTCATTTTAAGAGTAGTTGTCCAACCAGGGGTGGGAATGCAGCTCCCAATAATACCCAAAGTCCAAAGGCTGCAAACCCAGTTAATGTTCAGTCAGGGGGTATGCCGCCACAAAGTGGGGGAGAGTTAAACTAGCCCCCCTCGCCACTGTGGGCCAAGTGGTTGAGGGAAATGAGAAAGAGGCCCCGCCCAAACTTCAAACCGATATGGGGATAGGTTCCAAGGTTAGGTCAGTAGATGAAGTCCTTGATAAACTGGTACGTGCCAGTCCAAGGGCTCAGGTAGAATTGGCAGGTGTCCCGGTCAGTGTTGTTCTTGACACTGGGGCAGAAACCTCCCTTATAAGCGCTGCGTTTTATAGGAATAATTTAGCTGCGCAGTTGACCGGAATGGAACCAGTAGGTACTTATTTACGCGTGTTTGGCGTAGGACCTTGTGAAGTACCAGTTGAAGGGTATGTCCGAATTCCTTTGCGTGTTTACAACCAAACGGTTGAGGCACACTTTCTTGTTGTAAAAGATACCCCCAAGACCGGTTTGGGAAATGGGCGTGGTCCCGTTCTTTTGGGTTGCAATGTTTTGCACCAGTTAAAGAACATAGCGGTGGATCCCTCACATAAGGATGCTGAGGCATGGAATGTAACACTGCAGTGGTACAATCTGACTAAAGGGGAACCGGGGAAGGTTTCGGTAAAGCACAACAAGCCAGTGGCTGTTCGCACGGGACGCAGTATGGTATATATTCCCCCAAGGGAAGTGCGTTCCGTAATGTGTAATGTGCGTGGTCCTCCAAGTGCGTGGGGAGGGAAGACTGTGGTGTTACAGGGAAATCAAGATACAATTTCAAAAGGGGAAGTGACGTCAGGTCAGTGTGATCCAGGTTTAAGCAGTGGGTTAAGGGTCTGTGATTCATGTGAAGTTGTGCAAGGAAACAAAGTGAATGTTCTTGTAGCTAACATGGGTGCACAGACTGTTACTATTCCTCCGCATACTCAGGTAGCATACCTCAATGAAGTTTCCTCTGCCATGCAGGTAGATTGTGATTTTGAGGGGAGTGAGATTAAGGTTTCTGTAAATAGGATACTGACCATGTCAAGTGATAGTTGTTATGACACAGGTCCGGAGGAGCTGAGTCCTCCAGAATCAGATTCTGTGTTGGGGATAGATGAACCACGGAAGTCTAAGACACATGTATATAAGGATGGTAGTTCTTATCAGTTACCACCAGGGGTAGATTTCGATTCACGTGATTTGAGTAGTGATGAGCTAGACCGTATCGTGCATTTGATCCAGAAACATGATTCTGTTTTCTCTAAGAGTTCCCTTGACTTGGGTACATGTGACAAAGCTCCGCACAAGATACAAACCGTTGATGATGTGCCAGTAAGCCAACCGTATCGTAGGATACCTCCGCAACATGTCAGAGAGGTAAAGGAGTTGCTTCATAAGTTTTTGGAGCAGGGTATAATCCAGAGGAGTGGAAGCCCCTATGCAAGTCCTATTGTTCTAGTTAAGAAACGGGATGGGACAATTCGCATATGCGTTGATTACAGGAGACTAAACGCGAAAACAGTGCGCGATGCGTTTCCGCTGCCGCGAATTGATGAATCATTGGAGGCGCTGCGCGGTGCGCGTTTCTTTTCGTCGCTCGATCTCGCGCACGGGTATCATCAGGTAATGATGGATCCGGAGTCAATTCCAAAGACAGCTTTTCGCGTGCCGTTTGGGTTATTTGAGTATACCCGGATGCCTTTCGGGCTCGTAAATGCGCCAGGCACCTTTCAGCGCACGATGGAAATGTGTTTGGGTGATATGAACCTCACCGAACTTCTCATATATCTGGACGATATCCTCGTTTTCTCTGGTGATGTTGAGGAGCACATCAGTAGGCTAGATAAAGTGTTCACTAGGATTGCTGACTTTGGTTTGAAAGTAAAAGGGGGGAAGTGTCAATTTTTCCAAACACAAGTAACATACTTGGGTCACGTTGTCAGTTCTGAAGGCATTTCTGTTGATGCTGACAAGGTCCAGAGGGTCAAAGACTGGCCTGTTCCAACCACGTCTGGAGAGCTGAGGTCTTTCTTAGGCCTAGCTGGTTATTACAGACGATTCATATCCGGGTTCTCAAAGATTGCAGCACCTCTTCATGTGTTATTGCCTTCATTAGTTAAAGGGAAGCCTGTAGTGGTTCACAAGAAGTTTGAGTGGACGGAGGAAGCTGATGAGGCCTTCTGTAGGTTAAAGCAGGCGCTCACAGAGGCTCCAGTGTTGAAGTACCCAGATTTCACTAAGCCGTTTGTACTGGAGGTCGATGCTTCTTTGAAAGGGTTAGGGGCATGCCTTGCACAGGAAGATGAACAAGGGAGGCGACATCCAGTTTCTTATGCTAGCAGGGGACTTAGGGGCGCTGAGCGTAATTATCCTGATTACAGTTCATTTAAACTAGAGCTGTTAGCACTAAAGTGGGCAATTGTTGATAAATTTCGTGATTACCTGGTGGGGGCGACATTCACAGTTCTCACAGATCATAACCCACTAGCATACTTAGATACTGCGAAATTAGGAGCATGTGAGATGAGATGGGTTGCCCAGCTCGCTGCATTTAACTTTGATGTTCGGTTCAGATCAGGGGCTAGTAATAAGTGTGCTGATGCTTTGAGCCGGTATCCTGGCCATTGTAATTGTTCAGCGAGTGACGTTGAGCACGTGTTCCAGTCTAAGGTCCACTCCACCACAGTTCCGCTTCGGACAGACGTCTCGCGGACGGTTGTTCGTGAGTCCAACTCAGAGGATCACCCTTCTCGCGGGAATCCGCCAAGTGTGTTTCCATCATGGTCTTGTGACCAGTTGTCAGCCTTGCAGAAGGAGGACGCAGAGTTGGGGATTGTATGGAAGCGTTGGGAGGCTGGATGGCGTCCAGGAGAACCAGTGGCGGAGTTGGGTTCTGCGTCACCAGAGTTGAAAGCATGGGTGTGGCAGTGGCCACGTTTTGTGGAGCGAGATGGAGTTCTCTGCCGCCAGGTTAACGATCCATTGCATGGAGAGTTGTTTCAGATTTTGCTGCCACAGTGTCTTATCCCTCGGGTGATGCAGGGTTGTCATGATGGATGGGGACACCAGGGTGTTACCAGAACTTGTTCACTCTTAAGGAGGCGAGTGTATTGGCCCAACATGGCCACGATGGTACGCCGTTATATTGGTCAGTGTAGGCAGTGTATGATTGCTAAGGCCGCAGTACCTAAACCTAGGACGCCTATGCGTCACTTACTTGCATTCAGACCACTAGAGGTTGTGGCGATAGACTTTGTTAAGCTTGACAAGGGGAAGGGTGGTTTTGAAGATGTTCTCGTCGTCACGGATGTATACACCAAATTTGCACAGGCGGTGCCTTGCAAGGATCAACTCGCTGTTACTGTAGCCAAGGCCCTCATAAAGCATTGGTTTACTCGATTCGGGATCCCTAGTAGGATACATAGTGATCAAGGGAGAAATTTTGAAGGGGAGGTAATCAGGGAACTGTGTGCTTTGTACGGTATAACTAAATCGAGAACAACGCCTTACCACCCAGAAGGAAATTCACAAGCAGAACGATTCAATAGAACATTGTTCGGGTTAATCAAGTCCCTTAGTGAGCGTGATAGACGCAAGTGGCCTGATTTGTTGGCTCATTTGGTGTTCGTCTATAATGCTACGCCACATTGCGTGACTGGTGAAGCACCATATACTCTCATGTTTGGGAGGGAACCTACAATTCCACTAGATCAGCTTCTCGGGAGAAGTGATAGTGATTGGGGCCAAGACTTTGTGAAAGAGCAGTCACAACTTATTGATAGGGCTCAGGAACTAGTCAGTGATAGAGTAGCTAAGGCTTGTAATCGTAACAAGGTTGCTTACGATAAAAAGGCAACTGCTGAGCCTATTGCCATCGGAACACAAGTTTTGCTCAGAAAGTGTGCATTTCAAGGGAGGCATAAGTTGGCAAATGCTTACGAAAGCACCACCTACGTAGTCGTTGGTGTTAATGATCATGGTGATGTGTATCACATCCGACCTTTGTTGGGAGGGGAACAAAAGACCGTGCATAGGAAGTTGTTACGGGTTTGTCCTCCAGAATTCGGGGAGTCTAGTAGTCCTAATGAATCCGAGTCCGACGACTCTGATTTTGGTTTTATTGAAGCCAGTGATAATGCTGCAGAGCAGACTCCGAGTTCGGTTGTGAAACCAGTGAACCAACAGAAAGTAGGGGAGCCGACCACGGGGCCTGGTAGGAGTGTAAAATGTCTTCGGAAATCCAAGCGGAGTAACCGTGGAAAGCATAACAATCCATTTCATTTGCCAAAGTCAGTTGTACGCTGAGCAGTTAACACCAAGAGTTGGTTTGGAGCACCCAGTGTATGGCTGAAGGTTGGTATAAAGGTTGACGTTGGGAAGGCCTGGGGTATCCAGCTTCCTTGCGGGGACCCCAACCGGATAGCAACACAGTGCCTCTAGCCAACATCAGTCGGGTTAGAGGTTAATCATTGAATATAATAACTGATAATCAGTGGGCAATGTATATTGGTGAACTCCGTTATTAATGTATAAAAGAGGTTAACATGTTTGTATTGTTCGGCCATAGTTTCGTCAGACGCTTAAGTCATGGGCGAGAATATATTGATATTGAGTTGTCAAGGGGTACTTACTCCATGAAGTGTTTAGGGGAAGGTGGTCTCACCATTGACCGTATTCAGAGAAATCCTCAGCGGTACATGAACCAACTTAGGGAGGCTGCACCTAAAGTTCTTATTTTTGATCTGGGGACCAATGATCTTTGTTCTAGAGAAAAGAATCCAGAGGTGGTACATGCCTCGGTGTGTCATTTTGTTAAAGAGTTACCTAAGTGGGGTGTTGCACCAGAGGTTGTTGTATTTCTACCTGTGTTACCACGTACATGTGGTATGAGAAGTTATCAGGTCACATTAGAAGAATTCAATGAAAGAGTTGGGGTTTATAATGATTTGTTGGAGGGTTCCACATTTACAGAAGACAGGTGGTGGTTTTGGCGACACAGGGCTTTGAGAAATTCACGGTTCATCCTTGATGGAGTACACTTGAATGTGTCCGGTATGGCTCATTACGAGAAGACACTACGTCAGCTCGTCAAGTTTTTCGAATTGAGAGTCTTGTAAATTGGAACAAAATTTATGGGTTTTGTGATTTGATATTAGCCATCTGTTTGTTATAATTGCTTAAGTAACAAAAGGTTATTTCCTTTGTATAAAAGAGAAATACATTGTATTGTTATTTTGTTGTTTACATCTTGTAGTGTTTGTTAAACTTAAAATGTTTTGAGTTTGTAATTCATAGTAATTTGGGTAATCCCTGCGATCTTCAGGCGCAGATCGTTTAAGTAGGGGAGGATATAGTGGAATGATTTTGGGCTTACTTTTAATTCATTGTGATTGGGTGTGGGTTTTCCATCTTGTCACGGAGGGGCGATGTCTAGTGTTTTCTAGAAGCTACATGTAAGTGCGTGGTGTGGCTGTGCGAGATAAAAATAGATATTGTGTCTGGGCAGACAGTGCGTGACCCCAGGTCACACGCGCTCCATAGCGTGTGTGTAAAAGTTGTTGTTTGGGGAGTCTTCGTGCAGAAGTGGTGGTGAAAACAACTAAAAGATGGCGCTGGTACTATAAGCGCAAGGCGGAGACTCGCCACATACAGCCCAGATGATTCGGGGGGGAGATCAATAGCCACATCACCATCACTATAACTGACTGGAATACTACTGCAAAATTACAAGAATCATTCAACTGGAGATTTAATCATTGATTCGGGATGGAAATAAATAAATGACTAATAATTCAACTCATCAACATGATCAACGAGTCAGCGTCGGTCTGTGCAGTTGTCTCTATAATATCCTTGGAGACATAGGACCCCAGGTTTCCTCACGGGAACTCATTTCACTACATATATGCAACATGCCCCCAGTGTTATAGGTAAAACAACCCTCAATGTACAGACACGTGCTTGTATATGCAACATGCCGCCAGTGTTATAGACAAAACAACCCTCAATGTACAGACACGTGCTTGTATATGCAACATGCCCCCAGTGTTATAGACAAAACAACCCTCAATGTACAGACACGTGCTTGTAATATGCAACATGCCGCCAGTGTTATAGACAAAACAACCCTCAATGTACAGACACGTGCTTGTATATGCAACATGCCCCCAGTGTTATAGACAAAACAACCCTCAATGTACAGACACGTGCTTGTATAGGCAACATGCCCCCAGTGTTATAGACAAAACAACCCTCAATGTACAGACACGTGCTTGTAAAGGCAACATGCCCCCAGTGTTATAGACAAAACAACCCTCAATGTACAGACACGTGCTTGTATATGCAACATGCCCCCAGTGTTATAGGTAAAACAACCCTCAATGTACAGACACGTGCTTGTATATGCAACATGCCCCCAGTGTTATAGACAAAACAACCCTCAATGTACAGACACGTGCCTGTATATATATGCAACATGCCCCCAGTGTTATAGGTAAAACAACCCTCAATGTACAGACACGTGCTTGTATATGCAACATGCCCCCAGTGTTATAGGTAAAACAACCCTCAACGTACAGACACGTGCTTGTATATGCAACATGCCCCCAGTGTTATAGGTAAAACAACCCTCAATGTACAGACACGTGCTTGTATATGCAACATGCCCCCAGTGTTATGGTCAAAACAACCCTCAATGTACAGACAGTATAAAACCCCACTGTGACAGACAGCACTTCACGCCAATGTCGTCTTTGTAAGTACAGCCCAATGTCCTGCCCACAAAGCGGGTTTGTACAGTGCCCACAATGAACAGACTGAAATTTGCACAAGTGTCCTCTCATGAGTAGGGCTGTATGTCTGTCTGTCAGTCAGCTGGGTATACTTACATCAACACCAGCCCTCTTCGGCACTCTGTATACGCAGGGGGCGAGGAAGGACAGCTTGTCCTTGAGTGTGGATTCCCTGGCGGTGAGAACCTTGGGGGCCGACCCAGACACTGTCCTTGTAATCTTGCCGTAGGCGGTTCTCTGCGAGGTGAACCACAGGCGCAGTCTGTCACCATCCACAATAGCACCTACAACATATGAAATGTCAAAAAACATTAATTATTTTGTAATATTACATCTTGAATTGCTGCATCTGGAATGAAATTGTTTATGATTAGAGCTGCACCTGCACCTGGAAAAAAAGTGATGTAAAATTATTTTCATTTTATCAATTAAATTTGTATATTAAATTACCGAAATTTGGTACCCACCTGACTCATCCATAGCCTGTACTTGTAACCCTAGCTCCTTCCACAGTTGAGTCTTGTGCTGTGTCTTAAAAAAGTTGGGGTGTCCCTTTGAGTACAACTCTTGGCGGGCCTCAATGAAGGCGAACACCATCTTCTTGCTCGGGTGACAACTTCAGTGGTCTTGCCTGTTTCTTCTTTGCAGAAGAGGTAGTTTGAACCCCGGAGGCTGAGGGTGAGGTCAAGGTCTGTGGTCCTTTGCAGGTACCTGCCTCCTGTGGTGGTGGTGTTGGAACAACCAGATCTGTATCTGAAAGTTCAGCATCTTCAGTCACACTCTCCTTGCTGGGTTGAGGGGTCTCCTCGTGCCCACAGCTGGCGGCTTTCTTCCCCTTCCTTCTGCTCCTAGGTGGCATAGTTAATTTTCACCAAAAACTGGCAAAAAATGAGAACATATAGAGCAAATTTGAACCACAGGTATAAATTTTGCAATGGCGACGTCTGGAGACCGTAGTGCGCAGGCGCGGGCGTCACCTGGCCGCAGTTTCGACCGCAGTTACTCGTACTTATCTGTAGTTACCCGTAGTTCAGCCGTAGTTAGCCGTAGTTAGCCGTAGTTAGCCGTAGTTCAATCCGTACTTACCTGTAGTTACCCGTACTTCACCCGTATTTCATTCGTACTTCTCACCCGTACTTACCCTAAGTTACCCTTACTTCCCCGTACTTACCTGTAGTTACCTGTAGTTACCTGTAGCCATTCGTACTTACCGTGGACAATTCAGCCGCAGTTACCCTTACTTACCCGTACTTACCCGTACTTACCCGTAGTTCAAAGTACGGGGATTTTCAAATTTTTGAACTGCGGCCAAGTACGGCCTTAGCCGTAGGTGTGACCACAGCAAGTGAGATAAACTGCGGTCCTGCCCGGGACATGTTTTGTATGTCAGTTTTGGCTTTTGATGTTGCATTTGTTTTGTGTATCATGCATAAATATTATTCTTGTACATTCATTTTCATTTTCGTAATTTTCATTTTCGTAATTGACAGACGACTTTTCCAGTACAAATCGTCCCTCTCGGCCACTCCGCTTGCAGAAAGATGGTCGTTTATAAAATCAACCATACAATAATTTGAGCATTGATCAATCCATTTGTGTACAGGGGAGCCCGTTAAATTCAATTGAACGATTGCATTGAAGAATGCATGGAAATCTCGAATGCCACAACTGCCACAACAGGTATCCGTGCTCGCTTTTCAAGGCATGCAGCAACTTCGGGAACCAGGCGAATTCATGCGAATTCATGATCTAGGAGTAGAGGAAGGTGCTGCAACGTTTCACCAAAATTCCATCTAGGAATTCTTGTTTTCAAAAACCATAGCGTTACGGCTCCCCGAAAAGTGATAGTGTTAGAAGGTTCACGGAGGAGCCTTCTTAATCCTGAAATAATTTTAAAAGACGTGATTGCTGTTCTCTGTCACACGTCGGGGTCAAATCGGGACGAAGATCGGTCAGCTTGAATCATTTTTTTTTTACAGCAACAAACCCTGAAAGTTATAAGTAAATCTGTGAACATTTATGTTTGGGTATGAACCATTGGTACTCCTGTAACTGTACCTCGTTGCAGTTACTGAATATGTTTATCCAGTTGCACACTGTATGCAATCTAGAATCTGTTGCTGTATCCTCTATTGTCATTTAGCCTATGAGAATGAATAAGTAAACAAAATCTTCATTGAAGAAATACCAGCAATTGAATGTGCGAACTGGCCCATATTCTGTTTACAATTCACCGTCATAGCTAACTGACTTCTACTCAATGGTAGGAATGAAGGCCATTGCTGACAAAGTAAAAAAGAAAGTACGCTTCCGCTTTGTTTGCTAATACCGGGTGTTTTGCAAAAGGACACACTCTGTGGGTACAGTGTGTCCTTTGGCAAAACAAACCCTACCCATTAAATAAAACAATAGACAGAACTGACTGTATGTCTTCAACTGTTTGTTTTTTAGCGTGTTGCATTCAATATCTCTCTGCGGATGTTCTGACCAGCCCTAAATACAATTCATTTGTTAATTCAATGAGCAATTAAGTGATGTTAGGGAAAGGCCATTTGTTTGCCAAAACAAATGAGTTTCAATGTTTGTTAGTCGTAATAGTATGTGTGGCCATGTCGAGTGAGGATTTGAAGGTCACAAACTTATTAAGGGGGTTTATTTTAACGACACACGCTTCAACGACATTGCATGACGTTCTAAAGACCAAAACAAGTGTAATATAAATGTACCTGCGGCATCATTTATGCTTGTTTTGCTGTCCAATGTGTTTAAACGTACAGCATGTCATTTAGGTCCAAATACCATTATCATCACATTGGCAACCGTGGAATTTTTAAACAAATAGTTATACTACTAATCCGTGATGTGAGCTGTCAAGGCCGGGAATCATTGCACGGACATAATTATGCCACATTGATTTATGAATATGGACCTTCCTTTTATTTACAAACATTGACTTCTGGCTGCCATGGGCTGCCAATTGTTGCAGTTTCGCATACGATTTTACTAAGCCTGAGTCAAAGAGGTTATGGGGATTCAGCCATATTCGGCTGAGATACACCGACCTGCAGACGCGTCGGCAAGAGAATAAAATGCCAAACATACTGAGAACTGCATGAATACATGAAACACTGCAGACACTGACGGGTCAGATAAACTGCGGTCCTGCCCGGGACATGTTTTGTATGTCAGTTTTGGCTTTTGATGTTGCATTTGTTTTGTGTATCATGCATAAATATTATTCTTGTACATTCATTTTCATTTTCGTAATTGACAGACGACTTTTCCAGTACAAATCGTCCCTCTCGGCCACTCCGCTTGCAGAAAGATGGTCGTTTATAAAATCAACCATACAATAATTTGAGCATTGATCAATCCATTTGTGTACAGGGGAGCCCGTTAAATTCAATTGAACGATCGCATTGAAGAATGCATGGAAATCTCGAATGCCACAACTGCCACAACAGGTATCCGTGCTCGCTTTTCAAGGCATGCAGCAACTTCGGGAACCAGGCGAATTCATGCGAATTCATGATCTAGGAGTAGAGGAAGGTGCTGCAACGTTTCACCAAAATTCCATCTAGGAATTCTTGTTTTCAAAAACCATAGCGTTACGGCTCCCCGAAAAGTGATAGTGTTAGAAGGTTCACGGAGGAGCCTTCTTAATCTTGAAATAATTGTAAAAGACGTGATTGCTGTTCTCTGTCACACGTCGGGGTCAAATCGGGACGAAGATCGGTCAGCTGGAATCATTTTTTTTTTTTACAGCAACAAACCCTGAAAGTTATAAGTAAATCTGTGAACATTTATGTTTGGGTATGAACCATTGGTACTCCTGTAACTGTACCTCGTTGCAGTTACTGAATATGTTTATCCAGTTGCACACTGTATGCAATCTAGAATCTGTTGCTGTATCCTCTATTGTCATTTAGCCTATGAGAATGAATAAGTAAACAAAATCTTCATTGAAGAAATACCAGCAATTGAATGTGCGAACTGGCCCATATTCTGTTTACAATTCACCGTCATAGCTAACTGACTTCTACTCAATGGTAGGAATGAAGGCCATTGCTGACAAAGTAAAAGAAAAAGTAAGCTTCCGCTTTGTTTGCTAATACCGGGTGTTTTGCCAAAGGACACACTGTGTGGGTACAGTGCGTCCTTTGGCAACAAAAAAACCTACCCATTAAATAAAACAATAGACAGAACTGACTGTATGTCTTCAACTGTTTGATTTTTAGCGTGTTGCATTCAATATCTCTCTGCGGATGTTCTGACCACCCCTAAATACCGTCCATTTGTTAATTCAATGAGCAATTAAGTGATGTTAGGGAAAGGCCATTTCTTTGCCAAAACAATTGAGTTTCAATGTTTGTTAGTCGTAATAGTATGTGTGGCCATGTCGAGTGGGGATTTGAAGATCACAAACTTATTAAGGGGGTTTATTTTAACGACGTACGCATTCAACGACATTGCATGACGTTCTTAAGTCCAGAAAAAGTTTAATATACATGTACCCGCGGCATCATTTATGCTTGTTTTGCTGTCTAATGTGTTTAAACGTACAGCATGTCATTTAGGTCCAAATACCATTATCATCACATTGGCAACCGTGGACTTTTTAAACAAACAGTTATACTACTAATCCGTGATGTGAGCTGTCAAGGCCGGAAATCATTGCACGGACATATGCCAACTTGATTTATGAATATGGACGTTCCTTTTATTTACTAACATTGAGTTCTGGCTGTCATGAGCTGCCAATTGTTGCAGTTTCGCATACGATTTCACTCAGCCTGAGTCAAAGAGGTTATGGGGCTTCAGCCATATTCGGCTGAGATACACCGACCTGCAGACGCGTCGGCAAGATAATAAAATGTCAAACATACTGAGAACTGCATGAATACATGAAACACTGCAGACACTGACGGGCTAGCTGTATGATAATGTACGTTTACTAGTCAGTCAGATAAACTGCGGTCCTGCCCGGGACATGTTTTGTATGTCAGTTTTGGCTTTTGATGTTGCATTTGTTTTGTGTATCATGCATAAATATTGTTCTTGTACGTTCATTTTCATTTTCGTAATTGACCGACGACTTTTCCTGTACAAATCGTCCCTCTCGGCCACTCCGCTTGCAGAAAGATGGTCGTTTATAAAATCAACCATACAATAATTTGAGCATTGATCAATCCATTTGTGTACAGGGGAGCCCGTTAAATTCAATTGAACGATTGCATTGAAGAATGCATGGAAATCTCGAATGCCACAACTGCCACAACAGGTATCCGTGCTCGCTTTTCAAGGCATGCAGCAACTTCGGGAACCAGGCGAATTCATGCGAATTCATGATCTAGGAGTAGAGGAAGGTGCTGCAACGTTTCACCAAAATTCCATCTAGGAATTCTTGTTTTCAAAAACCATAGCGTTACGGCTCCCCGAAAAGTGATAGTGTTAGAAGGTTCACGGAGGAGCCTTCTTAATCTTGAAATAATTTTAAAAGACGTGATTGCTGTTCTCTGTCACACGTCGGGGTCAAATCGGGACGAAGATCGGTCAGCTTGAATCATTTTTTTTTTACAGCAACAAACCCTGAAAGTTATAAGTAAATCTGTGAACATTTATGTTTGGGTATGAACCATTGGTACTCCTGTAACTGTACCTCGTTGCAGTTACTGAATATGTTTATCCAGTTGCACACTGTATGCAATCTAGAATCTGTTGCTGTATCCTCTATTGTCATTTAGCCTATGAGAATGAATAAGTAAACAAAATCTTCATTGAAGAAATTCCAGCAATTGAATGTGCGAACTGGCCCATATTCGGTTTACAATTCACCGTCATAGCTAACTGACTTCTACTCAATGGTAGGAATGAAGGCCATTGCTGACAAAGTAAAAGAAAAAGTATGCTTCCGCTTTGTTTGCTAATACCGGGTGTTTTGCCAAAGGACACACTGTGTGGGTACAGTGCGTCCTTTGGCAACAAAAACCCCTACCCATTAAATACAATAATAGACAGAACTGACTGTATGTCTTCAACTGTTTGATTTTTAGCGTGTTGCATTCAATATCTCTCTGCGGATGTTCTGACCAGCCCTAAATACAATTCATTTGTTAATTCAATGAGCAATTAAGTGATGTTAGGGAAAGGCCATTTGTTTGCCAAAACAAATGAGTTTCAATGTTTGTTAGTCGTAATAGTATGTGTGGCCATGTCGAGTGGGGATTTGAAGGTCACAAACTTATTAAGGGGGTTTATTTTAACGACATAACGCATTCAACGACATTGCATGACGTTCTTAAGTCCAGAAAAAGTTTAATATACATGTACCTGCGGCATCATTCATGCTTGTTCTGCTGTCTAATGTGTTTAAACGTACAGCATGTCATTTAGGTCCAAATACCATTATCATCACATTGGCAACCGTGGACTTTTTAAACAAACAGTTATACTACTAATCCGTGATGTGAGCTGTCAAGGCCGGAAATCATTGCACGGACATATGCCAACTTGATTTATGAATATGGACGTTCCTTTTATTAACTAACATTGAGTTCTGGCTGTCATGGGCTGCCAATTGTTGCAGTTTCGCATACGATTTCACTCAGCCTGAGTCAAAGAGGTTATGGGGCTTCAGCCATATTCGGCTGAGATACACCGACCTGCAGACGCGTCGGCAAGATAATAAAATGTCAAACATACTGAGAACTGCATGAATACATGAAACACTGCAGACACTGACGGGCTAGCTGTATGATAATGTACGTTTACTAGTCAGTCAGATAAACTGCGGTCCTGCCCGGGACATGTTTTGTATGTCAGTTTTGGCTTTTGATGTTGCATTTGTTTTGTGTATCATGCATAAATATTATTCTTGTACGTTCATTTTCATTTTCGTAATTGACCGACGACTTTTCCTGTACAAATCGTCCCTCTCGGCCACTCCGCTTGCAGAAAGATGGTCGTTTATAAAATCAATCATACAATAATTTGAGCATTGATCAATCCATTTGTGTACAGGGGAGCGCGTTAAATTCAATTCAACGATCGCATTGAAGAATGCATGGAAATCTCGAATGTCACAACTGCCACAACAGGTATCCGTGCTCGCTTTTCAAGGCATGCAACAACTTCGGGAACCAGGCAAATTCATGCGAATACACGGGTTTACACTTCCAAAAAAAGCGCACGCGTGGAAGTGCCTCGTTTCGAAGTTGCGATCAAAATCCAAGATGGCCGCCATGGTGTAAACCCGTGTATTCATGATCTAGGAGTAGAGAAAGGTGCTGCAACCTTTTAACCAAAATTCCATCTAGGAATTCTTGTTTTCAAAAACCATAGCGTTACGCCTCCCCGAAAAGTGATAGTGTTAGAAGGTTCACGGAGGAGCCTTCTTAATCTTGAAATAATTTTAAAAGACGTGATTGCTGTACTCTGTCACACGTCGGGGTCAAATCGGGACGAAGATCGGTCAGCTTGAATCATTTTTTTTTAACAGCAACCCTGAAAGTTATACGTAAATCTATGAACATTTATGTTTGGGTATGAACCATTGGTACTCCTGTAACTGTACTTCGTTGCAGTTACTGAAAATGTTTATCCAGTTGCACACTGTATGCAATCTAGAATCTGTTTCTGTATCCTCTATTATCATTCAGCCTAAGAAAATGAATAGGTAAACAATATCTTCAGTGAAGAAATACCAGCAATTGAATGTGCGAACTGGCCCATATTCTGTTTACAATTTACCGTCATAGCTAACTGACTTTTACTAAATGGTAGGAATAAAGGCCATTGCTGACAAAGTAAAAAGAAAGTATGCTTCCGCTTTGTTTGCTAATACCGCGTGTTTTGCCAAAGGACACCCTGTGTGGGTACAGGTCCTGTAGCCACACAGTGTGTCCTTTTTGGCAACAAAAAACCCTACCCATTAAATAAAATAATAGACAGAACTGACAGTATGTCTTCAACTGTTTGGTTTTTAGCGTGTTGCATTCATACTGAGAATTGCATGAATACATGAATATAATGGTGGGTAGCCGTGTCAGTCAGATAACATATAAAATACAAAAATCCAAGTTGCACTATATTGACTAACTATAGTTAAAAAAAGAGCACGAGCTTTCTTAGCATTAACTACTTGCATCTGATGATGTAGTTGTTGCTACGAAAGCTCATGCTCGTTTTTTGTTTAACTCTAGTAAGTCAATATAGTGCTACTTGTATTTTTGTATTTTATATGAATACATGAAACACTGCAGACACTGACGGGCTAGCCGTATGATAATGAACGTTTACCAGTCAGTCAGATAAACTGCGGTCCTGCCCGGGACATGTTTTGTATGTCAGTTTTGGCTTTTGATGTTGCATTTGTTTTGTGTATCATGCATAAATATTATTCTTGTACATTCATTCTCATTTTCGTAATTGACTGACGACTTTTCCAGTACAAATGGAAACATGGGGCTGTCTATTGATTCATGGGAAGGTCCTCTGTTTAAACTTTTGTTTTGAATTGGCCTTGTGTTTTGTGTTATTGAGGTATCCTGTACTTCTCCGTTGGGACATAGTTACATGTAAGCAGTACAGGATATGCCGTAAACATAATTTAAATATGTTACTCACCACATGAATCTGTACAATTAATATATTCGATGTTGTGTACAAAATGACCTTCACTTCCGGTGTTACCGGAAGTTGAACTTTGACTCAAAATAACTCAAAATCGGTAAGGTTTTGGGCACATACAATTGCTTGGCAAAAAGATAGAGTATGTCTTAGGCTTTTGGAAAATATAAACGATGACGTCATACGGGCTGTATAGCACCCTCTACGGTGGATTAAAGATATACAGTGATTACTTTATCCAAAAGTAAACAATGGATTTCCACTAAATTTGGTGAGTTTGAAGCACTAGTGCACCATGGCATGTGTGTGAAGTTTGAAATCTGTGACGTCATTCAACCGGAAGTTATGCGCTTTTAAAGGAAAAATGACGTCCGAGTTATTCAAATAATGTTTACTCGGTAAATTCATGACGTACATTGATGAAAATTGCAAAATATTTGCATTGTATGCATTCAATGACTTCTGTAAATGTTCAGTTACTTGTGATGAACTAACCGGAAGTTAATGTCCAAACAATATATTTAAAGGTGTTGCAATTTTCTATACTTTATCAGTCAGTGTACAGATACAGCAATCAGCATGATCAGTATTTTGTTCAGTCACACAGTTTAAGTGTATTTCAATATGCCGTTACACAAGGAACGATTTATCACATACGTTCCAACATATGTTCACATAACAGTTCCACTACGAAATGAGACCCATGAACACCTAGTGGTTGTTCACACAACCACATGTCTAGTTTATGCTTGTTTTGCTGTCTAATGTGTTTAAATGTACAGCATGTCATTTAGGTCCAAATACCATTACCATCACATCAACCGTGGATATTTTTTAAACAAACAGTTATACTACTAATCCGTGATGTGAGCTGTCAAGGCCGGGAATCATTGCACAGACATATGCCAACTTGATTTATGAATATGGACCTTCCTTTTATTTCAAACATTGACTGCTGGCTGCCATGGGCTGCCAATGGGAGACTTTGGAGAACCGGTCTTCAAGTCAACAGCGCATGCGCACGCACGAGTACGCAGGCGCAAAACAACGCGCGCATGCTCACATTTGCGTGCGCGTGCGCTGTTGACTTGAAGACCGGTTCTCCAAAGTCTCCCATTGTTGCAAATCATCTCGTCTTCTTGACAGACGGCGTGACCAAATTCAAAATTGATGCAAACTTTCCATGGCTATACAAAATACATAACATCATTGTTCGTGTTGTTTCCATTACATTCAGCAATATCTGTCAATGTTTATGAAACGTTGTGGACAAATGGGAGACTTTGGAGAACCGGTCTTGAGTCAACAGCGAACGCTCAAACCATGCTTGCGCAATTGTGAGCATGCGCGCGTTGTTTTGCGCGTGTGTGCGCGTGTGATGTTGACTAGAAGACCTGGGGTCGATTTCACGAAGCCCTGCGATCGATCGTAACTCAAGTTACGAAGGATCACCCATCGAAGGGGGATTATCGTAGAGGGGCCTATTCCACGTAGGCCTTCAATGCATCCAAAGCCCTACAATTGATAGTAAGTTACGATGAGTTTGGTGAAATCGAAACAAGTTCTCCAAAGTCTCCCATATTGCGTACAAATTATGGTTATTTTATATGCTTGGCTGTGTCTGCTCGCCATAGTTTCCGTCGTTTAGGTGTTCCGTCATCTTGGTTGGCAAAAAATCGGGCTGTGACGGTGCCAAAAAAAATAATGATGGCCATCTAAGTAAACAAAATAAGAGCAATGTCTCTTCGACCAGGTCTTGGTCTGACTACCATTGACATGTTTCCCGCGCACGGCGTTTGTATGAATGGGGCTCAAGTATTTTCATGGGTGGTTTTGAGACGATCACGACTAGATTCCGCATCCAAGCCCGCAAAGAGAAATTGGATATGTGGCGGGGGTATACCACTTTTCTTGAAAACAGCAATAACTCAAAATCGAGTCACTCGTATTCAGATTCTAGGCAAAAGAAGGGAAATAGGATACCAAAATGTGTTGGTAGTCCCTTAATTTACCATCCCCATCCCAATATTTATAATGCGTAAATCTATGAGGAGTAGGCAAGAACCGAGGGTGTGCCGTGAATACCATCGGGGGCAGCGATACAGCAAGATCCTAGTTCTACATTGTTAAATAAACATATGGCAAAACATCTTGCAATCGTTCTGGATTTGACACTGTCTGCAATGTATATACACACATTATCTGTATAATTATACTTACGCAAACACCGTTGCCACAGGCCTACGTGCCATGGTGCATGTACACTGTACATTCTCTCCCATTGTCCCGGAATGTATTCATTTTGTATGAATAATAACCAAATATGGAAACATGGTGGCTGTCTATTGATTCATGGGAAGGTCCTTTGTTTAAACGTTTGTTTTGAATTTGCCTAGTGTTTTGTGTTATTGAGGTATCCTGTACTTTTCCGTTGAGACATAGTAACGTGTAAGCGGTACAGGATATGCCGTAAACATAATTTAAATATAAATGCCTAGCATTGGCCTTCGGCCAAACTTTAATTGTTTATCACAGTGGCGCACCAAGGGGGGGGGGGGGGGGGGGGGGTTCGGGGGCTTGAGCAACCCCCCCCCCCCCCTTTCCCCCAAAAGGGTCCCTGAAAAAAAAATGAAAACTAGACATTTCTGGTTGTGGGAACAACCACTAGGTGTTCGGGGTCTCATTTCGTAGGTGATCTATAATGTGAACATGTTGGATATAGGATATCGGGAAAAGACGTCTTTTACTCAATGGTAGGAATAAAGGCCATTGCTGACAAAGTAAAAAGAAAGTATGCTTCCGCTTTGTTTGCTAATACCGGGTGTTTTGCCAAAGGACACACTGTGTGGGTACAGTGCGTCCTTTGGCAACAAAAACCCTACCCATTAAATAAAATAATATACAGAACTAACTGTATGTCTTCAACTGTTTGATTTTTAGCGTGTTGCATTCAATATCTCTCTGCGGATGTTCTGACCACCCCTAAATACCGTCCATTTGTTAATTCAATGAGCAATTAAGTGATGTTAGGGAAAGGCCATTTCTTTGCCAAAACAAATGAGTTTCCATGTTTGTTAGTCGTAATAGTATGTGTGGCCATGTCGAGTGGGGATTTGAAGATCACAAACTTATTAAGGGGGTTTATTTTAACGACGTACGCATTCAACGACATTGCATGACGTTCTTAAGTCCAGAAAAAGTTTAATATACATGTACCCGCGGCATCATTTATGCTTGTTTTGCTGTCTAATGTGTTTAAACGTACAGCATGTCATTTAGGTCCAAATACCATTATCATCACATTGGCAACCGTGGACTTTTTAAACAAACAGTTATACTACTAATCCGTGATGTGAGCTGTCAAGGCCGGACATCATTGCACGGACATATGCCAACTTGATTTATGAATATGGACGTTCCTTTTATTTACTAACATTGAGTTCTGGCTGTCACGGGCTGCCAATTGTTGCAGTTTCGCATACGATTTCACTCAGCCTGAGTCAAAGAGGTTATGGGGCTTCAGCCATATTCGGCTGAGATACACCGACCTGCAGACGCGTCGGCAAGATAATAAAATGTCAAACATACTGAGAACTGCATGAATACATGAAACACTGCAGACACTGACGGGCTAGCTGTATGATAATGTACGTTTACTAGTCAGTCAGATAAACTGCGGTCCTGCCCGGGACATGTTTTGTATGTCAGTTTTGGCTTTTGATGTTGCATTTGTTTTGTGTATCATGCATAAATATTATTCTTGTACGTTCATTTTCATTTTCGTAATTGACCGACGACTTTTCCTGTACAAATCGTCCCTCTCGGCCACTCCGCTTGCAGAAAGATGGTCGTTTATAAAATCAATCATACAATAATTTGAGCATTGATCAATCCATTTGTGTACAGGGGAGCGCGTTAAATTCAATTCAACGATCGCATTGAAGAATGCATGGAAATCTCGAATGTCACAACTGACACAACAGGTATCCGTGCTCACTTTTCAAGGCATGCAACAACTTCGGGAACCAGGCGAATTCATGCGAATACACAGGTTTACACTTCCAAAAAAAGCGCACGCGTGGAAGTGCCTCGTTTCGAAGTTGCGATCAAAATCCAAGATGGCCGCCATGGTGTAAACCCGTGTATTCATGATCTAGGAGTAGAGAAAGGTGCTGCAACGTTTCACCAAAATTCCATCTAGGAATTCTTGTTTTCAAAAACCATAGCGTTACGCCTCCCCGAAAAGTGATAGTGTTAGAAGGTTCACGGAGGAGCCTTCTTAATCTTGAAATACTTTTAAAAGACGTGATTGCTGTACTCTGTCACACGTCGGGGTCAAATCGGGACGAAGATCGGTCAGCTTGAATCATTTTTTTTAACAGCAACCCTGAAAGTTATACGTAAATCTATGAACATTTATGTTTGGGTATGAACCATTGGTACTCCTGTAACTGTACTTCGTTGCAGTTACTGAATAATTATGTTTATCCAGTTGCACACTGTATGCAATCTAGAATCTGTTTCTGTATCCTCTATTATCATTCAGCCTAAGAAAATGAATAGGTAAACAATATCTTCAGTGAAGAAATACCAGCAATTGAATGTGCGAACTGGCCCATATTCTGTTTACAATTTACCGTCATAGCTAACTGACTTTTACTAAATGGTAGGAATAAAGGCCATTGCTGACAAAGTAAAAAGAAAGTATGCTTCCGCTTTGTTTGCTAATACCGCGTGTTTTGCCAAAGGACACCCTGTGTGGGTACAGGTCCTGTAGCCACACAGTGTGTCCTTTTTGGCAACAAAAAACCCTACCCATTAAATAAAATAATAGACAGAACTGACAGTATGTCTTCAACTGTTTGGTTTTTAGCGTGTTGCATTCATACTGAGAATTGCATGAATACATGAATATAATGGTGGGTAGCCGTGTCAGTCAGATAACATATAAAATACAAAAATCCAAGTTGCACTATATTGACTAACTAGAGTTAAAAAAAGAGCATGAGCTTTCTTAGCAACAACTACTTGCATCTGATGATGTAGTTGTTGCTACGAAAGCTCATGCTCGTTTTTTGTTTAACTCTAGTAAGTCAATATAGTGCTACTTGTATTTTTGTATTTTATATGAATACATGAAACACTGCAGACACTGACGGGCTAGCCGTATGATAATGAACGTTTACCAGTCAGTCAGATAAACTGCGGTCCTGCCCGGGACATGTTTTGTATGTCAGTTTTGGCTTTTGATGTTGCATTTGTTTTGTGTATCATGCATAAATATTATTCTTGTACATTCATTCTCATTTTCGTAATTGACTGACGACTTTTCCAGTACAAATGGAAACATGGGGCTGTCTATTGATTCATGGGAAGGTCCTCTGTTTAAACTTTTGTTTTGAATTGGCCTTGTGTTTTGTGTTATTGAGGTATCCTGTACTTCTCCGTTGGGACATAGTTACATGTAAGCAGTACAGGATATGCCGTAAACATAATTTAAATATGTTACTCACCACATGAATCTGTACAATTAATATATTCGATGTTGTGTACAAAATGACCTTCACTTCCGGTGTTACCGGAAGTTGAACTTTGACTCAAAATAACTCAAAATCGGTAAGGTTTTGGGCACATACAATTGCTTGGCAAAAAGATAGAGTATGTCTTAGGCTTTTGGAAAATATAAACGATGACGTCATACGGGCTGTATAGCACCCTCTACGGTGGATTAAAGATATACAGTGATTACTTTATCCAAAAGTAAACAATGGATTTCCACTAAATTTGGTGAGTTTGAAGCACTAGTGCACCATGGCATGTGTGTGAAGTTTGAAATCTGTGACGTCATTCAACCGGAAGTTATGCGCTTTTAAAGGAAAAATGACGTCCGAGTTATTCAAATAATGTTTACTCGGTAAATTCATGACGTACATTGATGAAAATTGCAAAATATTTGCATTGTATGCATTCAATGACTTCTGTAAATGTTCAGTTACTTGTGATGAACTAACCGGAAGTTAATGTCCAAACAATATATTTAAAGGTGTTGCAATTTTCTATACTTTATCAGTCAGTGTACAGATACAGCAATCAGCATGATCAGTATTTTGTTCAGTCACACAGTTTAAGTGTATTTCAATATGCCGTTACACAAGGAACGATTTATCACATACGTTCCAACATATGTTCACATAACAGTTCCACTACGAAATGAGACCCCTGAACACCTAGTGGTTGTTCACACAACCACATGTCTAGTTTATGCTTGTTTTGCTGTCTAATGTGTTTAAATGTACAGCATGTCATTTAGGTCCAAATACCATTACCATCACATCAACCGTGGATATTTTTTAAACAAACAGTTATACTACTAATCCGTGATGTGAGCTGTCAAGGCCGGGAATCATTGCACAGACATATGCCAACTTGATTTATGAATATGGACCTTCCTTTTATTTCAAACATTGACTGCTGGCTGCCATGGGCTGCCAATGGGAGACTTTGGAGAACCGGTCTTCAAGTCAACAGGGCATGCGCACGCACGAGTACGCACGCGCAAAACAACGCGCGCATGCTCAAAATTGCGTGCGCGTGCGCCGTTGACTTGAAGACCCGGGTTCTCCAAAGTCTCCCATTGTTGCAAATCATCTCGTCTTCTTGACAGACGGCGTGACTAAATTCCATTACATTCAGCAATATCTGTCAATGTTTATGAAACGTTGTGGACAAATGGGAGACTTTGGGGAACCGGTCTCGAGTCAACAGCGAACGCGCAAACCATGCTTGCGCAATTGTGAGCATGCGCGCGTTGTTTTGCGCGTGTGATGTTGACTAGAAGACCTGGGGTCGATTTCACGAAGCCCTGCGATCGATCGTTTCTCAAGTTACGAAGGATCACCCATCGTAAGGGGCCTATCGTAGAGGGGCCTATTCCACGTAGGCCTTCAATGCATCCAAAGCCCTACAATTGATAGTAAGTTACGATGAAATCGAAACAAGTTCTCCAAAGTATCCCATATTGCGTACACATTGTGGTTATTTTATATGCTTGGCTTTGTCTGCTCGCCATAGTTTCCGTCGTTTAGGTGTTCCGTCATCTTGGTTGGCAAAAACTCGGGCTGTGACGGTGCCAAAAAAAATGATGATGGCCATCTGAGTAAACAAAATAAGAGCAATGATTCTTCGACCAGGTCTTGGTCTGACTACCATTGACATGTTTACCGCGCACGGCGTTTGTATGAATGGGGCTCAAGTATTTTCATGGGTGGTTTTGAGACGATCACGACTAGATTCCGCATCCAAGCCCGCAAAGAGAAATTGGAGATGTGGCGGGGGTATACCACTTTTCTTGAAAACAGCAATAACTCAAAATCGCGTCACTCGTATTAAGATTCTAGGCAAAAGAAGGGAAATTGGATACCAAAATGTGTTGGTAGTCCCTTAATTTACCATCCCCATTCCAATATTTATAATGCGTAAATCTATGAGGAGTAGGCAAGAACCGAGGGTGTGCCGTGAATACCATCGGGGGCAGCGATACAGCAAGATCCTAGTTCTACATTGTTAAATAAACATAATGGCAAAACATCTTGCAATCGTTCTGGATTTGACACTGTCTGCAATGTACATACACACATTATCTGTATAATTATACTTACGCAAACACCGTTGCCACAGGCCTACGTGCCATGGTGCATGTACACTGTACATTCTCTCCCATTGTCCGGAATGTATTCATTTTGTATGAATAATAACCAAATATGGAAACATGGTGGCTGTCTATTGATTCATGGGAAGGTCCTTTGTTTAAACGTTTGTTTTGAATTTGCCTAGTGTTTTGTGTTATTGAGGTATCCTGTACTTTTCCGTTGAGACATAGTTACATGTAAGCGGTACAGGATATGCCGTAAACATAATTTAAATATAAATGCCTAGCATTGGCCTTCGGCCAAACTTTAATTGTTTATCACAGTGGCGCACCAAGGGGGGGAGGGGGGGGGGGGGTTCGGGGGCTTGAGCAGCCCCCCCCCCCCCCCTTCCCCAAAAGGGTCCATGAAAAAAAAAATGAAAACTAGACATTTCTGGTTGTGGGAACAACCACTAGGTGTTCGGGGTCTCATTTCGTAGGTGATCTATAATGTGAACATGTTGGATATAGGATATCGGGAAGAGACGTTTTTCCGAGAAAGGATATCAGGGAAAGACGTCTTTCCGAGATGCGATATCAGGGAAAGACGTCTTTCCGAGATAGGATATCATGGAAAGACGTCTTTCCGAGATAGGATATCGGGAAAGACGTCTTTCCGAGATAGGATATCAGGGAAAGACGTCTTTCCGAGATAGGATATAATGGAAAGACGTCTTTCCGAGATAGGATATCGGGAAAGACGTCTTTCCGAGATAGGATATCAGGGAAAGACGTCTTTCCGAGATGCGATATCAGAGAAAGACGTCTTTCCGAGATAGGATATCGGGAAAAGACGTCTTTCCGAGATAGGATATCAGGGAAAGACGTCTTTCCGAGATAGGATATCAGGGAAAGACGTCTTTCCGAGATGCGATATCAGGGAAAGACGTCTTTCCGAAATAGGATATCGGGAAAAGACGTCTTTCCCGATATCCTATCTCGGAAAGAGATAGTATATCGGAAAAGACGTCTTTCCAAGATAGGATATCATGGAAAGACGTCTTTCCGAGATAGGAAAAGACGTCTTTCCGAGATAGGATATCATGGAAAGACGTCTTTCCGAGATAGGATATCAGGGAAAGACGTCTTTCCGAGATAGGATATCAGGGAAAGACGTCTTTCCGAGATAGGATATCAGGGAAAGACGTCTTTCTTAGATAGGATATCAGGGAAAGACGTCTTTCCGAGATAGGATATCGGGGAAAGAAGTCTTTCCGAGATAGGATATCAGGGAAAGACGTCTTTCCGAGATAGGATATCAGGGAAAGACGTCTTTCCGAGATAGGATATCGGGGAAAGACGTCTTTCCGAGATGCGATATCAGGGAAAGACGTCTTTCCGAGATAGGATATCGGGGAAAGACGTCTTTCCGAGATGCGATATCAGGGAAAGACGTCTTCCGAGATAGGATATCAGGGAAAGACGTCTTTCCGAGATAGGATATCAAGGAAAGACGTCTTTCCGAGATAGGATATCAGGGAAAGACGTCTTTCCGAGATAGGATATAATGGAAAGACGTCTTTCCGAGATAGGATATCGGGAAAGACGTCTTTCCGAGATAGGATATCATGGAAAGACGTCTTTCCGAGATAGGATATCGGGAAAGACGTCTTTCCGAGATAGGATATAATGGAAAGACGTCTTTCCGAGATAGGATATCGGGAAAGACTTCTTTCCGAGATAGGATATCAGGGAAAGACGTATTTCCGAGATAGGATATCGGGAAAGACGTCTTTCCGAGATAGGATATCGGGAAAAGACGTCTTTCCAAGATAGGATATCATGGAAATACGTAGGTAGGGCGGTGGATGTGGACTCATTCTTGGATTGGCTGGCTGAACGACCCAGACTCGGCCCAATGTTGTCACTTCTTGACCTATCCCTATGACTCACAGAATTCTTCGGAGGCAGGACATTTCAAAGGTATATTATTATTATTATGAAGTCATTGAAAAGTGAACAAAGAAAATTTGACTGGAGCGGGATTCGAACCTCCTGAATACCGTACAGGCGCTCTACCAACTGAGCCTTCAAGCCCTACGTTGGTGGTGACCCCAATAGTCAACTATCTTTGTTCGTTTGGAGGTCGCCGGTTCGAATCCCGCTCCAGTCAAATTTTCTTTGTTCACTTTTCAATGACTTAAAAATACTCAGTCAGTTTCCCTTGTGGTTATTTCACGAATATATTAATTAAAAAGCCGTATCCTCTTTGAGTGATCCCCCATGTACCGTTCCCAGGTTGCAGCATTGTTGCGTGTATCATTGAAACGATCTCTGGGGTGTGGCGGTGTGTGCGTGGTTTCATGGCTTCTGACTGCAAAACGAACAAAGACAGTTGACTATTGGGGTCACCACCAACGTAGGGCTGGATGGCTCAGTTGGTAGAGCGCCTGTACGGTATTCAGGAGGTCGCCGGTTCGAATCCCGCTCCAGTCAAATTTTCTTTGTTCACTTTTTAATGACTAAAAAAATACTCAGTCAGTTTCCCTTGTGGTTATTTCACGAATATATTGTTATTATTATTATTATTATTTATTTCTGGTAATGACACCAAGGATTTCTCAAAAGTGCCCAAGGCACTTTAGCTCGCAAGACTGATGAAACCGGTTATGGAAAGATCAAAGATGATGTGAAGAAGATACAGTTTTAGAGGTGGGAGGAAAACCCAAGAGTAATATTCTGCATGGTAGAACCCACGGGATCAGGCAGGGACTAAAAACCCAATCCACTTGTGAACCGAGCCGGACTTGAACCTGGTCCACAGAGGTGAAAGGCGAGGAAAGAACCGCTACGCCAACCTGACAACGCCATGGTTTTCTCTCATCATTTACCTTTATAGTCCAGGTTTTTGCACCATAAATGAGGGTTGGCACACGTCACATTTGTTGGAATGCTGATATCTTGGCGGTCCAAACAGAGATTAGGGATACATTGAGGCATTTGTTTCAGGAGAAATGTTTATTTGAATAATACTTTCAATTTGTCCGGGGGCTAGTAAGGGTGAAGCACGTTATTAATATTATAAGATTTCCACGTCTTAAATAATTAGGGTTCTCTTAAGACGTATGGAATGTATTATGACCGGTCAGATTCTGAGCATGTTTATTAAGTTATTTACTAAAACGTTGTTACTAGATTGATGAACCCTTTGCTTAAATCTGCACCGTAATGTTCATTAAATTAAGTGTTATATTGTGGCATTCGGTTCCCCATATTTGTAAAGGTATACTTGTATAGGCTATGCGGAATACAGTTTTAGTTTTCATATAGTCAGCGAAGGTTTTGTTGCCCATTTGTTCGGCCACATTTGGAGATCGCCTTAACATTCTAGCCACCTTTTAAAGACATATTTTTACCGTCCAAATGATGATATAAGACAAATAATAATAATAATAATAATATTTTGGGCATTTATATAGCGTTCTTACACACAAGAAGGGTATCACAACGCTTTATACATTATTATTATCCCTGGTCATCGGGCCCATTTACTTTCCTGAAACAATCTCAGCTCCCTGGGGAGTATACAGCCCGCAGCTGTCAAACAAAAAAAGCCATCTCTACCCTCACAGGTACCCATTTACACCTGGTTGAAGAGGAGCAATGTGTGATAAAGCGTCTTGCCCAAGGACGCAAGCACCATTAGCCCATGGCTGGATTCGAACCCACAATCTGTAGATCGACCGCAAGATCTTGAGTATGACACGCCAGACCACTAGGCCACAGTACCCCCACAGAATGGGGAAGAATGCTCTCCCTATGCTCTCTATAAAGAATGCTCTCTATATGAAAGTTTGTCAATTTCAGGTTCATCGGTGGTGGGGGGGGGGGATGTTTAGAAAAAGGTTCTGTGCACAACCCGATGGAAATGTCATATATACATACATGTACATGTTGGAATGTGGGGACTTTTCTTTTCGTGTAACGGGAATGCGTCAAACTAAATTTGCATATAAATTATGCAGCAGTGACTTTCCACTAACCACTAGTTTGTACATGAAGTGTTTGCACCCAGTCTAGTGTCTTTGCAACAAGCAAAACACATAAAAGCAAACGCTTTACAGGGTTTTCGCCAGATACCCTCAGCTCTTCAGTGGGAACGAGTGTTGAGGAAATTAACTACAGTTGTTTAACTTTGTTTCGACACCTGTTGATACTCTGGTTCAATATTGTTGAAACTGAAGAATCGAGTCGATCGTGGATTGAACATGACCGACAGGATGCGCGGACGTGATGCAACCACCATGATTGTCCAAGCTATCCTCATGATATGTGCCTTTTGCAGCATCCCAGCTTTTGTTGCAGGTAAATCAAACTTTAAAAAATCAGTCCTCACTTCTTCTTCTTTTTTCTCTGTCACATTGTTTTAAACAAAATAACAGTCGTCATGCGTCAGGCTTTTTTTAATGTGAGCAAAGCAGCGCAATAAGTCAGGAGAGAGCTCTCGAAGCACCACATCTTCCGCGTACTTGTTGTGGCCTTAGTGTCGGCCTTGTTTTCCGAAGGTGCGGCCCTGTTCCTGGCATTCATCTTCGAAGATCATAGCCTTGTTCTTAGCCTCAGGGTTGTGGCCTTCACTATAACCCCCGAGGCCAAATATCACTTTGCGTTACCGGATTCACAAGATGAAGTTACAAATGAGTATTTTTTTTTCTTTTTCTGGTAAAATATTGTCAGAAAAATTTGTGGCTGGTGGCTGTTCACCTTTAGTGAGACATGGCTTTGCCCCCATCTTATACAGTGTGTATTAAAATAAATCGCAACAGGAATTAAATTCAAATTCGTGTAGATTGTGTTAGCTTTACAGCAAAGTGAGTAGTATCATGTTAAAGCCACATTTCTCCTCTTTCCAATGATATGTTTTTTTATTCATACACGGTCACGGATGGCTGAGTAATCATTCTTTTTGGACAATGGGTCAGAATGGACTTGGGACCAAGTTTAACACACGGCTTAGAGCATCAAACACATGAATGATTCTTTGTCGGAGAGTTGCAATATCAGGTGGAGGGTAATAAACACTTTGCTCTTGAGATAACCCCAGAAGAAAAAGTCACAACAACAAGTCAGATCCAGAGATCGCGATGACCACTCCACAAAATGATACAAGCAATCACTCGATGTCCAAAAACCTCAGCCAATATGTTTCTTACTGCAGCTAGTCGATGGGCTGGTGCGCCATCCTGTGCCCTCCATAGGCGTTTGAACACACCCCTTTGTTGCATAGGAAAGTTTTCCATTATTTCAGTAATCCCAATCACATTTTCATTTAAAATCTGTAAGTATCCATTTCAAGGTCTGATTTGTAACTTTTTTCTTTGGCAAAGGGTTAATTACCCCTCCACCTGATATTGCAACTCTCTGACAAAGAATCATTGATGAGTTTGATGCTCTAAGCCGTGTGTAAAACTTGGTCCTAAGTCCATTCTGACCCATTGTCTAAAAAGAATGATTACTCAGCCATCCGAGACCGTGTATGAATAAAAAACATACCATTGGAAAGAGGAGAAATGTGGCTTTAACATGATACTATTCACTTTGCTGTAAAGCTAACACAATCTTCACAAATTTGAATTCAAATCCTGTTGCGTTTTGTTTTTATACACACTGTATATCTTCTGTCTATGTCTCCTGACCACTTTGTTAAACATTATCCAAATCGAAACATTCAGTGCTTTTTAGTCCCACTAACCATTCTGTGTAATTTGTATATTAGTTATAAACACTGTATAATATCAATTGATCAGGCAAATATTATTCCATTATGTTATTTAGTTGTTATGTAAAGCCATTGGGTTACCGTGGGACTCTGCATTAAAATGTCATATTTTACACTTCAGTTTAAGTTCTCAGCCGTTTTAGTCCTAACCCATTGAGTCTTCTTTTGACATTTCACGAATAATTTGCGAGGTTAGTAAAATGTGAGGTTAGAACAAATCTCGCATTTTCTATGCAAATGTATTTAATACTCAAATAACCACAAGGGTTATTGTGGTTATTTGATGATTATATTAATAAAAAAAAACCAGTATCCCCTTTGAGTGGACCCCAATATACCGTTCGCAGGTTGCACCCAAGTAAATAATCCCAAAATCCGCCCGCCGAGCTCATAAATAAAAGTTACACTCAAAATATTTTAGATAAGAGAGTTCTGGGAGCTATACAAATGAGGGATTGAAGAAATATGGCACTGGACCTCCTGCCTTGACTCTGGGCTTCCATTTGTAACCATTTTGTGATGCAATTGGGTGAGAAAGTGGGTCTTTTTCAGCCGCTTTGTACAGGGATGTTTTTTTTTTAATGGCTTCTTTGACTGGAGTGATCCATACCTTGCTCTAGGGATGGTCAGCTGAGAATGAGTATATCTCAAAAAATTCAATGGTCAACCCACCATAAAATGAAAAGAAAATGAAAGGTGACATGTCATCATCATTTTTCTGTGCAACTTGAACAGCTGTGAGAGTTCTGTATATTTTTATGATTTGTGAAGTATAAGGATTTATCACTGTTGTCTATGGGAGTTTATTCACTTGGGAATTGGGTGCAACCCTCAGGTTGCAGCATTGCTGCGTGTATCGGTGAAATGACCCCTGGGATATGGCGGTGTGTGCGTGGTTTCATGGCTTCCGACTGCCAAACGAAAAAAAAAGATAATTGAATATTGGGGTCACCCCCAAAGTAGGGCTGGATGGCTCAGTTGGTAGAGCACCTGTACGGTATTCAGGAGGTCGCCAGTTCGAATCCCGCTCCGGTCAATTTTTCTTTTCAACGAATGTATTTATGATATTTGTGCATAATAATATAAAGCGCTTGCGTATGTGTATAAACTGACCTAATAACCATAAAGATGTGAGTTGTTGGGTTGAGTTTGTATCGGCCTTTAAGTCACGGACTATTAACACAATGGATGATGGTCTAAGTTTTGGGGAAATGTCCACGGTTGGAAAATCTTTACAAAACCAAATGAGCTGCTGCCTAACAATTTAAGAAACAAAAGAGGAACAAGAGGATCCACAATTGCTTGCGCTTACATACTGGAAAATTGAAAGTGTATTACGGATGCACTTGATCCTTTGTTGTATTTTGTTTGTATAGACTATGGAATAAATATAATTATTAACTAAACATTAATGAGAAGGAAACAAATAACATATACTCATCGAATAGGAATATAATTCGCTTTTTCGCGGAAGCAAATAGCCTTTATGTTTGTTCTGTTTTTATTTTTGGTATTTCCGCGTCAGCGAAAACCCTTTATTTTTGTTCTGTTTTGGGGGGTTTTCCGCGACAGCGAAAATCCTTTATTGGCTTTTCCGATTTTAGTCGAAAAAGGTATTGTTTCTGTTCTTGTTGGGCTCTTCCGATTTTAATCGGAAAAGGCATTGTTTCTGTTCTGATTTTTTTTTTTATTATTATTATTATTATTTTTTTTTTTGGGGGGGGCTTTTTCGCGCAAGCGAAACGCCTTTATTTCTGTTTCTGTTTTTGTCCTTCCTTCCTCATCTTCCTCTTCCTATTTCAGTCGCTTGAGTTACCATAGACTTTTTCTAGGTGGCACTTCAAACTTGGTCTGAAGGAAGTCCATATAGGGTAGTTGTCTAAGGAACGCCATAGCTATCTTCGGTAGATGCTTTATTTCCTCAATTTCATCATGCAATTCGCCAATTTCATCATTCAATTCGCCAGTTTCATCATTCAATTCGCCAATTCCAGCATTCAATTCGCCAATTATATCATTCAATTCGCCAATTTCATCATTCAATTCGTCATTTTGTCATTCAATTCGCCAATTTCACCATTCAATTTTTCAATCTCATCATTCACTTTGGCAATCACATCGTTTCATTTGGTGGTTTATCGTTATTCGGTAATAATCGATTCTCTGCGCTCTACGACTATTCGATTTGACGCGTAATCGTCCTGCACTGCAAGGTCGTCCTTTCATTCGCCAATTTCATCATTCAATTTGGCAATTCGTCATTCGGTGTGGCAATCTAGCTTTCTACATAGCGCCACCAACGACGAGTATGCGCAAATCCCGATTTCGGGTCAAAGTGAATTTTAGCATAGGGTCCTTGAGAGGAGGCTAAGATGACGGCCTGCCAATAACATTTTGGTCTAACACGGTTATACTATCAAGATACCGAAAAACACCGGAAAACGACGGAAAACAAAGAAAAACTTCCGGGAAACACATTGCCAAACACAGTTAGTTTTCCGGACAGGAAGTAGCTTGTCTTTTAAAAGTGGTGAGAGCTATGATCATGATTCTTTCACCAAATATCAATGTTAGGGAGGATCTTTCTTTGTGACACAATATTTGACCTCTGTGACCTCTACTTCCGGTCAAACAGGAAGTAGCTCCTCATTTAAAAGTGGTAAGAGCTAGCATCATGATTCTTTCACCAAATATCAATGTTAGTCAAGGTCTTTCTTTGTGACACATTTATATGTAGATCTAATGTTGCATGGATTCATAAATTGATTTTAAAACATGGAGCGGAAAAGCTATTTGCTCTGTTGCAGACAGATATAGAATCTCCAGTCTTTCTTCTTCTTCTTCTTCTTTTGGTTTATTGTGCTCCTGTCTTCATACATATTTGTTACTGTTTTTGGAAAATAAAGTTTTTCCTTGAAAAGTCAAAAAGTCTTCTTCTTTTGGTTTATTGTACTCCTGTCTTTATACATATATGTTACTGTTTTTTTTAAATAAAGTTTTTCCTTGAAAAAGTCAAAAGTCTTCTTCTTTTTTTCCCACGGCCCATAGACTTTGCACAAGTTTTATTCTACGGGACTTTTTTGCCATTACACATGTATACACATAGTCCAACATTTGTATAGGCAAAGTACATACAGCATAGATGTGCCCTTGTTAATTACGTCATGATGACGTCATCAGGAGTCATGTGACAAGCTATTTGAATTTAATAATACAAATCTTAAAAAAAAATCAACCGTTAGAGATATTAAGTTCATTCTTTCACCAAATATCAAAGTAAGGATAGGTCTTTCCTTGTGACAAATAAATTGACCTCTGTGACCTCTACTTCCGGTCAAACAGGAAGTAGCTTCTCATTTAAAATTGGTAAGAACTAGGATCATGATTATTTCACCTACAAATGATTATGATTATTTCAGATGTACATTGTATTTACCAATGTTAGGGAGGGTCTTTCTTTTTGACACATTGCTTGACTTGTGTGACCTCTACTTCCGGACAAACAGGAAGTAGCTCCTCATTTAAAAGTGGTTAGAGCTTTGGTCATGATTCTTTCACCAAAGCTCAATGTTAGGCAAGGTCTTTCATTTGCGTTACACTTCTTGACCTCTGTGACCTATATTTCCGGTCAAACAGGAAGTAGCTCCTCATTTAAAAGTGGTAATAGCTAGGATCATGATTATTTCACCAGATATCACTGTTAGGGGAAGTCTTTCTATGTGACAACACGCTTGACTTCTGTGACCTCTACTTCCGAGTTACCTTTCGTTAGACACATGGTCCGACCAGCCCTACACAAGGATCCTCCCCAGAGACCCATGCAGTACCGAAGACATCAAGTCGTCTCCCAAGACCCCAGTTAGGCCCACGTCTCACAACCGTGTAAGACAGACAGTAAGACGGGCAATAGACCAATTCTACATTGAAACCACATAAGGGGATAGACTGAAATGCATCTTTAAAAGAGTCATTGAAGACCTGATTTTGGTTTTTAACCGATACAATTTTAGCCCGGGTGGTTCCAACTCGGAGTGTCTCAAGACCGCCCAACAGCAGCTCCAGAGTCTCCGCAAAGGTAACAACACCATCGTCGAAGTCAAGGTCAATCACCGTTGTCAAAGTCGTCAAGTCATCATTTTAAAATTGTTTGGACAATCCAGTTGACGGGAGAGCCTATCTCAGCAATTAAGAGATGTACTTGAGCCCTCGATGTGTCTTTGGATTTTGGAAAGTAAAACAAATGGAAAGTCTGTCACACTAGCCACACTACCATTGCTGTTTAACTTTCTCTTGAACGCATTTGATCGTGACCCTAACGGCATTTTACAGAAGAAATTAATATGAGAGTGAAGACACACGTAAATTGATGAGAGGTTCAGAACAAAGGGTTGGAGTGTTCAGTCAGTTGAGTTTAGTTGAGTGAGAGAAAAAAAAATAATGTTTTGTTGTGACTCTTTGACAGCTGTTTGTAGTATGGATACTTGTGCGAATGGAGGAGCTTGTACAATAGATCCCACCGCTGCTGCGGGCTTCACCTGTACTTGTACACCTGGATACACAGGGGACACATGCGGCACAGGTGAAAATACATATCAATGATATACAAGAACAATCCTTCTGAAAATGTTTTAAAATATTGTAAGGAAATCAGGTCCTACCGACCATTTGATCATAGCAGGATCTTTTTCAAAAGCAAAATGGGAAATGTGATATTAACATGCCAGAGAAGATGTACATGAATGGAAAAGAGCTTCCGAACATAGGGGGAGGGGTATGTTCAGTAGGTTGAGAAAAATAATATAATGATCGTTTTCTATTTGTGATTGTCTTGACAGCTGATTGTAGCATTAATGGTAACCCTTGTGCAAGTGGAGGATTTTGTACATTAGATCCTACGGCTGTTGAAGGCTTCACCTGTACTTGTACACCTGGATACACAGGGGACACATGCGGCACAGGTGAAAATACATATCCATAATATTCAAGAAAAATCATTTGGAAATTGTTTTAAAATATCGTAAGGAAATCAGGGCCTACCGACCATTTGATCATAGCTGGATCTTTTTCAAAAGCTAAATGGGAAATGTGATATTAACTTGCCAGAGAAGATGTACACGAATGGAAAAGAGCTTCCGAACACAGGGGGGGGGGGGGGGGGGTGTTCAGTAGACTGAGAAAACAAATAAAATGATCGTTTTCTATGTGTGATTGTCTTGACAGCTGATTGTAGCATTAATGGTAACCCTTGTGCAAGTGGAGGATTTTGTACATTAGATCCCACGGCTGCTGCGGGCTTCATCTGTACTTGTACACCTGGATACACAGGGGACACATGCGGCACAGGTGAAAATACACATCCATAATATACAAGAAAAATCATTTTGAATTTTTTTTATAATATTGTAAGGAAATCAGGGCCTACCGACCATTTGATCATAGCTCGATCTTTTTCAAAAGCAAAATGGGAAATGTAATATTAACATGCCAGAGAAGATGTAAATGAATGGAAAAGAGCTTCCGAACACAGGGGGGGGGGGGGTATGTTCAGCAGGTTGAGAAAAACAATATAATGATCGTTTTCTTTGCATTTGTGATTGTCTTGACAGCTGATTGTAGCATTAATGGTAACCCTTGTGCAAGTGGAGGATTTTGTACATTAGATCCCACGGCTGCTGCTGGCTTCACCTGTACTTGTACACCTGGATACACAGGGGACACATGCGGCACAGGTGAAAATACATATCAATGATATACAAGACAAATCAATTGGAAAATGTTTTATAATATTGTAAGGAAATCAGGGCCTACCGACCATTTGATCATAGCAGGATCTTTTTCAAAAGCAAAATGGGAAATGTGATATTAACATGCCAGAGAAGATGTTCAAGAATGGAAAAGAGCTCCCGAACACAGGGGGAGGGGTTTGTTCAGTGGGTTGAGAAAAATAATATAATGATCGTTTTCTATTTGTGATTGTCTTGACAGCTGATTGTAGCATTAATGGTAACCCTTGTGCAAGTGGAGGATTTTGTACATTAGATCCCACGGCTGCTGCGGGCTTCACCTGTACTTGTACACCTGGATACACAGGGGACATGTGCGGCACAGGTGAAAATACACATCCATAATATTCAAGAAAAATCATTCTGAAATTGTTTTAAAATATTGTAAGGAAATTAGGACCTACCGACCATTTGATCATAGCAGGACCTTTTTCAGAAGCTAAATGGGAAATGTGATATTTACTCGCCAGAGAAGATGTACACGAATGGAAAAGAGCTTCCGAACACAGGGGGGGGGGGGGTGTTCAGTAGGTTGAGAAAACAAATATAATGATCGTTTTCTATTTGTGATTGTCTTGACAGCTGATTGTAGCATAAATGGTAACCCTTGTGCAAGTGGAGGATTTTGTACATTAGATCCCACGGCTGCTGCGGGCTTCACCTGTACTTGTACACCTGGATACACAGGGGACACATGCGGCACAGGTGAAAATACACATCCATAATATTCAAGAAAAATCATTCTGAAATTGTTTTAAAATATCGTAAGGAAATCAGGGCCTACCGACCATTTGATCATAGCTGGATCTTTTTTCAAAAGCTAAATGGGAAATGTGATATTAACTTGCCAGAGAAGATGTACACGAATGGAAAAGAGCTTCCGAACACAGGGGGGGGGGGTGTTCAGTAGGTTGAGAAAACAAATAAAATGATCGTTTTCTTTTTGTGATTGTCTTGACAGCTGATTGTAGCATTAATGGTAACCCTTGTCAAAGTGGAGGATTTTGTACATTAGATCCCACGGCTGCTGCGGGCTTCACCTGTACTTGTACACCTGGATACACAGGGGACACATGCGGCACAGGTGAAAATACACATCCATAATATACAAGAAAAATCATTTTGAATTTTTTTTATAATATTGTAAGGAAATCAGGGCCTACCGACCATTTGATCATAGCTCGATCTTTTTCAAAAGCAAAATGGGAAATGTAATATTAACATGCCAGAGAAGATGTAAATGAATGGAAAAGAGCTTCCGAACACAGGGGGGGGGGGGTATGTTCAGCAGGTTGAGAAAAACAATATAATGATCGTTTTCTTTGCATTTGTGATTGTCTTGACAGCTGATTGTAGCATTAATGGTAACCCTTGTGCAAGTGGAGGATTTTGTACATTAGATCCCACGGCTGCTGCTGGCTTCACCTGTACTTGTACACCTGGATACACAGGGGACACATGCGGCACAGGTGAAAATACATATCAATGATATACAAGAAAAATCAATTGGAAAATGTTTTATAATATTGTAAGGAAATCAGGGCCTACCGACCATTTGATCATAGCAGGATCTTTTTCAAAAGCAAAATGGGAAATGTGATATTAACATGCCAGAGAAGATGTTCAAGAATGGAAAAGAGCTCCCGAACACAGGGGGAGGGGTTTGTTCAGTGGGTTGAGAAAAATAATATAATGATCGTTTTCTATTTGTGATTGTCTTGACAGCTGATTGTAGCATTAATGGTAACCCTTGTGCAAGTGGAGGATTTTGTACATTAGATCCCACGGCTGCTGCGGGCTTCACCTGTACTTGTACACCTGGATACACAGGGGACACGTGCGGCACAGGTGAAAATACACATCCATAATATTCAAGAAAAATCATTCTGAAATTGTTTTAAAATATTGTAAGGAAATTAGGACCTACCGACCATTTGATCATAGCAGGACCTTTTTCAGAAGCTAAATGGGAAATGTGATATTTACTCGCCAGAGAAGATGTACACGAATGGAAAAGAGCTTCCGAACACAGGGGGGGGGGGGGTGTTCAGTAGGTTGAGAAAACAAATATAATGATCGTTTTCTATTTGTGATTGTCTTGACAGCTGATTGTAGCATAAATGGTAACCCTTGTGCAAGTGGAGGATTTTGTACATTAGATCCCACGGCTGCTGCGGGCTTCACCTGTACTTGTACACCTGGATACACAGGGGACACATGCGGCACAGGTGAAAATACATATTAATGATATACAAGAAAAATCATTTGGAAAATGTTTTATAATATTGTAAGGAAATCAGGGCCTACCGACCATTTGATCATAGCAGGATCTTTTTCAAAAGCTAAATGGGAAATGTGATATTAACTTGCCAAAGAAGATGTACAAGAATGGAAAAGAGCTCCCGAACACAGGGGGAGGGGTTTGTTCAGTAGGTTTAGAAAAAAAATATAATGATCGTTTTCTTTGTATTTGTGATTGTCTTGACAGCTGATTGTAGCATTAATGGTAACCCTTGTGCAAGTGGAGGATTTTGTACATTAGATCCCACGGCTGCTGCGGGCTTCACCTGTACTTGTACACCTGGATACACAGGGGACACATGCGGCACAGGTGAAAATACACATCCATAATATACAAAAAAAATCATTTGGAAATTGTTTTAAAATATCGTAAGGAAATCAGGGCCTACCGACCATTTGATCATTGCTGGATCTTTTTCAAAAGCTAAATGGGAAATGTGATATTAACTTGCCAGAGAAGATGTACACGAATGGAAAAGAGCTTCCGAACACAGGGGGGGGGGGGGTGTTCAGTAGACTGAGAAAACAAATAAAATGATCGTTTTCTATGTGTGATTGTCTTGACAGCTGATTGTAGCATTAATGGTAACCCTTGTGCAAGTGGAGGATTTTGTACATTAGATCCCACGGCTGCTGCGGGCTTCACCTGTACTTGTACACCTGGATACACAGGGGACACATGCGGCACAGGTGAAAATACACATCCATAATATACAAGAAAAATCATTTTGAATTTTTTTTATAATATTGTAAGGAAATCAGGGCCTACCGACCATTTGATCATAGCAGGATCTTTTTCAAAAGCAAAATGGGAAATGTAATATTAACATGCCAGAGAAGATGTAAATGAATGGAAAAGAGCTTCCGAACACAGGGGGGGGGGGGGGTATGTTCAGTAAGTTGAGAAAAACAATATAATGATCGTTTTCTTTGCATTTGTGATTGTCTTGACAGCTGATTGTAGCATTAATGGTAACCCTTGTGCAAGTGGAGGATTTTGTACATTAGATCCCACGGCTGCTGCTGGCTTCACCTGTACTTGTACACCTGGATACACAGGGGACACATGCGGCACAGGTGAAAATACATATCAATGATATACAAGAAAAATCAATTGGAAAATGTTTTATAATATTGTAAGGAAATCAGGGCCTACCGACCATTTGATCATAGCAGGATCTTTTTCAAAAGCAAAATGGGAAATGTGATATTAACATGCCAGAGAAGATGTTCAAGAATGGAAAAGAGCTCCCGAACACAGGGGGAGGGGTTTGTTCAGTGGGTTGAGAAAAATAATATAATGATCGTTTTCTATTTGTGATTGTCTTGACAGCTGATTGTAGCATTAATGGTAACCCTTGTGCAAGTGGAGGATTTTGTACATTAGATCCCACGGCTGCTGCGGGCTTCACCTGTACTTGTACACCTGGATACACAGGGGAAACGTGCGGCACAGGTGAAAATACACATCCATAATATACAAGAAAAATCATTTTGAATTTTTTGTATAATATTGTAAGGAAATCAGGGCCTACCGACCATTTGATCATAGCAGGATCTTTTTCAAAAGCAAAATGGGAAATGTAATATTAACATGCCAGAGAAGATGTAAATGAATGGAAAAGAGCTTCCGAACACAGGGGGGGGGGTATGTTCAGTAAGTTGAGAAAAACAATATAATGATCGTTTTCTTTGCATTTGTGATTGTCTTGACAGCTGATTGTAGCATTAATGGTAACCCTTGTGCAAGTGGAGGATTTTGTACATTAGATCCCACGGCTGCTGCTGGCTTCACCTGTACTTGTACACCTGGATACACAGGGGACACATGCGGCACAGGTGAAAATACATATCAATGATATACAAGAAAAATCAATTGGAAAATGTTTTATAATATTGTAAGGAAATCAGGGCCTACCGACCATTTGATCATAGCAGGATCTTTTTCAAAAGCAAAATGGGAAATGTGATATTAACATGCCAGAGAAGATGTTCAAGAATGGAAAAGAGCTCCCGAACACAGGGGGAGGGGTTTGTTCAGTGGGTTGAGAAAAATAATATAATGATCGTTTTCTATTTGTGATTGTCTTGACAGCTGATTGTAGCATTAATGGTAACCCTTGTGCAAGTGGAGGATTTTGTACATTAGATCCCACGGCTGCTGCGGGCTTCACCTGTACTTGTACACCTGGATACACAGGGGAAACGTGCGGCACAGGTGAAAATACACATCCATAATATTCAAGAAAAATCATTCTGAAATTGTTTTAAAATATTGTAAGGAAATTAGGACCTACCGACCATTTGATCATAGCAGGACCTTTTTCAGAAGCTAAATGGGAAATGTGATATTTACTCGCCAGAGAAGATGTACACGAATGGAAAAGAGCTTCCGAACACAGGGGGGGGGGGGGTGTTCAGTAGGTTGAGAAAACAAATATAATGATCGTTTTCTATTTGTGATTGTCTTGACAGCTGATTGTAGCATAAATGGTAACCCTTGTGCAAGTGGAGGATTTTGTACATTAGATCCCACGGCTGCTGCGGGCTTCACCTGTACTTGTACACCTGGATACACAGGGGACACATGCGGCACAGGTGAAAATACATATTAATGATATACAAGAAAAATCATTTGGAAAATGTTTTATAATATTGTAAGGAAATCAGGGCCTACCGACCATTTGATCATAGCAGGATCTTTTTCAAAAGCTAAATGGGAAATGTGATATTAACTTGCCAAAGAAGATGTACAAGAATGGAAAAGAGCTCCCGAACACAGGGGGAGGGGTTTGTTCAGTAGGTTTAGAAAAAAAATATAATGATCGTTTTCTTTGTATTTGTGATTGTCTTGACAGCTGATTGTAGCATTAATGGTAACCCTTGTGCAAGTGGAGGATTTTGTACATTAGATCCCACGGCTGCTGCGGGCTTCACCTGTACTTGTACACCTGGATACACAGGGGACACATGCGGCACAGGTGAAAATACACATCCATAATATACAAAAAAAATCATTTGGAAATTGTTTTAAAATATCGTAAGGAAATCAGGGCCTACCGACCATTTGATCATAGCTGGATCTTTTTCAAAAGCTAAATGGGAAATGTGATATTAACTTGCCAGAGAAGATGTACACGAATGGAAAAGAGCTTCCGAACACAGGGGGGGGGGGGGTGTTCAGTAGACTGAGAAAACAAATAAAATGATCGTTTTCTATGTGTGATTGTCTTGACAGCTGATTGTAGCATTAATGGTAACCCTTGTGCAAGTGGAGGATTTTGTACATTAGATCCCACGGCTGCTGCGGGCTTCACCTGTACTTGTACACCTGGATACACAGGGGACACATGCGGCACAGGTGAAAATACACATCCATAATATACAAAAAAAATCATTTTGAATTTTTTTTATAATATTGTAAGGAAATCAGGGCCTACCGACCATTTGATCATAGCAGGATCTTTTTCAAAAGCAAAATGGGAAATGTAATATTAACATGCCAGAGAAGATGTAAATGAATGGAAAAGAGCTTCCGAACACAGGGGGGGGGGGGTATGTTCAGTAAGTTGAGCAAAACAATATAATGATCGTTTTCTTTGCATTTGTGATTGTCTTGACAGCTGATTGTAGCATTAATGGTAACCCTTGTGCAAGTGGAGGATTTTGTACATTAGATCCCACGGCTGCTGCTGGCTTCACCTGTACTTGTACACCTGGATACACAGGGGACACATGCGGCACAGGTGAAAATACATATCAATGATATACAAGAAAAATCAATTGGAAAATGTTTTATAATATTGTAAGGAAATCAGGGCCTACCGACCATTTGATCATAGCAGGATCTTTTTCAAAAGCAAAATGGGAAATGTGATATTAACATGCCAGAGAAGATGTTCAAGAATGGAAAAGAGCTCCCGAACACAGGGGGAGGGGTTTGTTCAGTGGGTTGAGAAAAATAATATAATGATCGTTTTCTATTTGTGATTGTCTTGACAGCTGATTGTAGCATTAATGGTAACCCTTGTGCAAGTGGAGGATTTTGTACATTAGATCCCACGGCTGCTGCGGGCTTCACCTGTACTTGTACACCTGGATACACAGGGGAAACGTGCGGCACAGGTGAAAATACACATCCATAATATTCAAGAAAAATCATTCTGAAATTGTTTTAAAATATCGTAAGGAAATCAGGGCCTACCGACCATTTGATCATAGCTGGATCTTTTTCAAAAGCTAAATGGGAAATGTGATATTAACTTGCCAGAGAAGATGTACACGAATGGAAAAGAGCTTCCGAACACAGGGGGGGGGGGGGGTGTTCAGTAGGTTGAGAAAACAAATAAAATGATCGTTTTCTATTTGTGATTGTCTTGACAGCTGATTGTAGCATTAATGGTAACCCTTGTGCAAGTGGAGGATTTTGTACCTTAGATCCCACGGCTGCTGCGGGCTTCACCTGTACTTGTACACCTGGATACACAGGGGACACATGCGGCACAGGTGAAAAAACACATCCATAATATACAAGAAAAATCATTTTGAATTTTTTTTATAATATTGTAAGGAAATCAGGGCCTACCGACCATTTGATCATAGCTCGATCTTTTTCAAAAGCAAAATGGGAAATGTAATATTAACATGCCAGAGAAGATGTAAATGAATGGAAAAGAGCTTCCGAACACAGGGGGGGGGGGGGGGTATGTTCAGTAGGTTGAGAAAAACAATATAATGATCGTTTTCTTTGCATTTGTGATTGTCTTGACAGCTGATTGTAGCATCAATGGTAACCCTTGTGCAAGTGGAGGATTTTGTACATTAGATCCCACGGCTGCTGCTGGCTTCACCTGTACTTGTACACCTGGATACACAGGGGACACATGCGGCACAGGTGAAAATACATATCAATGATATACAAGAAAAATCAATTGGAAAATGTTTTATAATATTGTAAGGAAATCATAGCCTACCGACCATTTGATCATAGCAGGATCTTTTTCAAAAGCAAAATGGGAAATGTGATATTAACATGCCAGAGAAGACGTTCAAGAATGGAAAAGAGCTCCCGAACACAGGGGGAGTGGTTTGTTCAGTGGGTTGAGAAAAATAATATAATGATCGTTTTCTATTTGTGATTGTCTTGACAGCTGATTGTAGCATTAATGGTAACCCTTGTGCAAGTGGAGGATTTTGTACATTAGATCCCACGGCTGCTGCGGGCTTCACCTGTACTTGTACACCTGGATACACAGGGGAAACGTGCGGCACAGGTGAAAATACACATCCATAATATTCAAGAAAAATCATTCTGAAATTGTTTTAAAATATCGTAAGGAAATAAGGGCCTACCGACCATTTGATCATAGCTGGATCTTTTTCAAAAGCTAAATGGGAAATGTGATATTAACTTGCCAGAGAAGATGTACACGAATGGAAAAGAGCTTCCGAACACAGGGGGGGGGGGGGGGGGGTGTTCAGTACGTTGAGAAAACAAATAAAATGATCGTTTTCTATTTGTGATTGTCTTGACAGCTGATTGTAGCATTAATGGTAACCCTTGTGCAAGTGGAGGATTTTGTACATTATATCCCACGGCTGCTGCTGGCTTCACCTGTACTTGTACACCTGGATACACAGGGGACACATGCGGCACAGGTGAAAATACATATCAATGATATACAAGAAAAATCAATTGGAAAATGTTTTATAATATTGTAAGGAAATCAGGGCCTACCGACCATTTGATCATAGCAGGATCTTTTTCAAAAGCAAAATGGGAAATGTGATATTAACATGCCAGAGAAGATGTTCAAGAATGGAAAAGAGCTCCCGAACACAGGGGGAGGGGTTTGTTCAGTGGGTTGAGAAAAATAATATAATGATCGTTTTCTATTTGTGATTGTCTTGACAGCTGATTGTAGCATTAATGGTAACCCTTGTGCAAGTGGAGGATTTTGTACATTAGATCCCACGGCTGCTGCGGGCTTCACCTGTACTTGTACACCTGGATACACAGAGGACACGTGCGGCACAGGTGAAAATACACATCCATAATATTCAAGAAAAATCATTCTGAAATTGTTTTAAAATATTGTAAGGAAATTAGGACCTACCGACCATTTGATCATAGCAGGACCTTTTTCAGAAGCTAAATGGGAAATGTGATATTTACTCGCCAGAGAAGATGTACACGAATGGAAAAGAGCTTCCGAACACAGGGGGGGGGGGGTGTTCAGTAGGTTGAGAAAACAAATATAATGATCGTTTTCTATTTGTGATTGTCTTGACAGCTGATTGTAGCATAAATGGTAACCCTTGTGCAAGTGGAGGATTTTGTACATTAGATCCCACGGCTGCTGCGGGCTTCACCTGTACTTGTACACCTGGATACACAGGGGACACATGCGGCACAGGTGAAAATACACATCCATAATATTCAAGAAAAATCATTCTGAAATTGTTTTAAAATATCGTAAGGAAATCAGGGCCTACCGACCATTTGATCATAGCTGGATCTTTTTCAAAAGCTAAATGGGAAATGTGATATTAACTTGCCAGAGAAGATGTACACGAATGGAAAAGAGCTTCCGAACACAGGGGGGGGGGGGGTGTTCAGTAGGTTGAGAAAACAAATAAAATGATCGTTTTCTATTTGTGATTGTCTTGACAGCTGATTGTAGCATTAATGGTAACCCTTGTGCAAGTGGAGGATTTTGTACATTAGATCCCACGGCTGCTGCTGGCTTCACCTGTACTTGTACACCTGGATACACAGGGGACACATGCGGCACAGGTGAAAATACATATCAATGATATACAAGAAAAATCAATTGGAAAATGTTTTATAATATTGTAAGGAAATCAGAGCCTACCGACCATTTGATCATAGCAGGATCTTTTTCAAAAGCAAAATGGGAAATGTGATATTAACATGCCAGAGAAGACGTTCAAGAATGGAAAAGAGCTCCCGAACACAGGGGGAGGGGTTTGTTCAGTGGGTTGAGAAAAATAATATAATGATCGTTTTCTATTTGTGATTTTCTTGACAGCTGATTGTAGCATTAATGGTAACCCTTGTGCAAGTGGAGGATTTTGTACATTAGATCCCACGGCTGCTGCGGGCTTCACCTGTACTTGTACACCTGGATACACAGGGGACACATGCGGCACAGGTGAAAATACACATCCATAATATACAAGAAAAATCATTTTGAATTTTTTTTATAATATTGTAAGGAAATCAGGGCCTACCGACCATTTGATCATAGCTCGATCTTTTTCAAAAGCAAAATGGGAAATGTAATATTAACATGCCAGAGAAGATGTAAATGAATGGAAAAGAGCTTCCGAACACAGGGGGGGGGGGGGGTATGTTCAGTAGGTTGAGAAAAACAATATAATGATCGTTTTCTTTGCATTTGTGATTGTCTTGACAGCTGATTGTAGCATTAATGGTAACCCTTGTGTGCAAGTGGAGGATTTTGTACATTAGATCCCACGGCTGTTGCTGGCTTCACCTGTACTTGTACACCTGGATACACAGGGGACACATGCGGCACAGGTGAACATACATATCAATGATATACAAGAAAAATCAATTGGAAAATGTTTTATAATATTGTAAGGAAATCAGAGCCTACCGACCATTTGATCATAGCAGGATCTTTTTCAAAAGCAAAATGGGAAATGTGATATTAACATGCCAGAGAAGACGTTCAAGAATGGAAAAGAGCTCCCGAACACAGGGGGAGTGGTTTGTTCAGTGGGTTGAGAAAAATAATATAATGATCGTTTTCTATTTGTGATTGTCTTGACAGCTGATTGTAGCATTAATGGTAACCCTTGTGCAAGTGGAGGATTTTGTACATTAGATCCCACGGCTGCTGCGGGCTTCACCTGTACTTGTACACCTGGATACACAGGGGAAACGTGCGGCACAGGTGAAAATACACATCCATAATATTCAAGAAAAATCATTCTGAAATTGTTTTAAAATATCGTAAGGAAATCAGGGCCTACCGACCATTTGATCATAGCTCGATCTTTTTCAAAAGCAAAATGGGAAATGTAATATTAACATGCCAGAGAAGATGTAAATGAATGGAAAAGAGCTTCCGAACACAGGGGGGGGGGGGGGGGGGGGTATGTTCAGTAGGTTGAGAAAAACAATATAATGATCGTTTTCTTTGCATTTGTGATTGTCTTGACAGCTGATTGTAGCATCAATGGTAACCCTTGTGCAAGTGGAGGATTTTGTACATTAGATCCCACGGCTGCTGCTGGCTTCACCTGTACTTGTACACCTGGATACACAGGGGACACATGCGGCACAGGTGAAAATACATATCAATGATATACAAGAAAAATCAATTGGAAAATGTTTTATAATATTGTAAGGAAATCATAGCCTACCGACCATTTGATCATAGCAGGATCTTTTTCAAAAGCAAAATGGGAAATGTGATATTAACATGCCAGAGAAGACGTTCAAGAATGGAAAAGAGCTCCCGAACACAGGGGGAGTGGTTTGTTCAGTGGGTTGAGAAAAATAATATAATGATCGTTTTCTATTTGTGATTGTCTTGACAGCTGATTGTAGCATTAATGGTAACCCTTGTGCAAGTGGAGGATTTTGTACATTAGATCCCACGGCTGCTGCGGGCTTCACCTGTACTTGTACACCTGGATACACAGGGGAAACGTGCGGCACAGGTGAAAATACACATCCATAATATTCAAGAAAAATCATTCTGAAATTGTTTTAAAATATCGTAAGGAAATAAGGGCCTACCGACCATTTGATCATAGCTGGATCTTTTTCAAAAGCTAAATGGGAAATGTGATATTAACTTGCCAGAGAAGATGTACACGAATGGAAAAGAGCTTCCGAACACAGGGGGGGGGGGGGGGGGTGTTCAGTACGTTGAGAAAACAAATAAAATGATCGTTTTCTATTTGTGATTGTCTTGACAGCTGATTGTAGCATTAATGGTAACCCTTGTGCAAGTGGAGGATTTTGTACATTATATCCCACGGCTGCTGCTGGCTTCACCTGTACTTGTACACCTGGATACACAGGGGACACATGCGGCACAGGTGAAAATACATATCAATGATATACAAGAAAAATCAATTGGAAAATGTTTTATAATATTGTAAGGAAATCAGGGCCTACCGACCATTTGATCATAGCAGGATCTTTTTCAAAAGCAAAATGGGAAATGTGATATTAACATGCCAGAGAAGATGTTCAAGAATGGAAAAGAGCTCCCGAACACAGGGGGAGGGGTTTGTTCAGTGGGTTGAGAAAAATAATATAATGATCGTTTTCTATTTGTGATTGTCTTGACAGCTGATTGTAGCATTAATGGTAACCCTTGTGCAAGTGGAGGATTTTGTACATTAGATCCCACGGCTGCTGCGGGCTTCACCTGTACTTGTACACCTGGATACACAGAGGACACGTGCGGCACAGGTGAAAATACACATCCATAATATTCAAGAAAAATCATTCTGAAATTGTTTTAAAATATTGTAAGGAAATTAGGACCTACCGACCATTTGATCATAGCAGGACCTTTTTCAGAAGCTAAATGGGAAATGTGATATTTACTCGCCAGAGAAGATGTACACGAATGGAAAAGAGCTTCCGAACACAGGGGGGGGGGGTGTTCAGTAGGTTGAGAAAACAAATATAATGATCGTTTTCTATTTGTGATTGTCTTGACAGCTGATTGTAGCATAAATGGTAACCCTTGTGCAAGTGGAGGATTTTGTACATTAGATCCCACGGCTGCTGCGGGCTTCACCTGTACTTGTACACCTGGATACACAGGGGACACATGCGGCACAGGTGAAAATACACATCCATAATATTCAAGAAAAATCATTCTGAAATTGTTTTAAAATATCGTAAGGAAATCAGGGCCTACCGACCATTTGATCATAGCTGGATCTTTTTCAAAAGCTAAATGGGAAATGTGATATTAACTTGCCAGAGAAGATGTACACGAATGGAAAAGAGCTTCCGAACACAGGGGGGGGGGGTGTTCAGTAGGTTGAGAAAACAAATAAAATGATCGTTTTCTATTTGTGATTGTCTTGACAGCTGATTGTAGCATTAATGGTAACCCTTGTGCAAGTGGAGGATTTTGTACATTAGATCCCACGGCTGCTGCTGGCTTCACCTGTACTTGTACACCTGGATACACAGGGGACACATGCGGCACAGGTGAAAATACATATCAATGATATACAAGAAAAATCAATTGGAAAATGTTTTATAATATTGTAAGGAAATCAGAGCCTACCGACCATTTGATCATAGCAGGATCTTTTTCAAAAGCAAAATGGGAAATGTGATATTAACATGCCAGAGAAGACGTTCAAGAATGGAAAAGAGCTCCCGAACACAGGGGGAGGGGTTTGTTCAGTGGGTTGAGAAAAATAATATAATGATCGTTTTCTATTTGTGATTGTCTTGACAGCTGATTGTAGCATTAATGGTAACCCTTGTGCAAGTGGAGGATTTTGTACATTAGATCCCACGGCTGCTGCGGGCTTCACCTGTACTTGTACACCTGGATACACAGGGGACACATGCGGCACAGGTGAAAATACACATCCATAATATACAAGAAAAATCATTTTGAATTTTTTTTATAATATTGTAAGGAAATCAGGGCCTACCGACCATTTGATCATAGCTCGATCTTTTTCAAAAGCAAAATGGGAAATGTAATATTAACATGCCAGAGAAGATGTAAATGAATGGAAAAGAGCTTCCGAACACAGGGGGGGGGGGGGGGTATGTTCAGTAGGTTGAGAAAAACAATATAATGATCGTTTTCTTTGCATTTGTGATTGTCTTGACAGCTGATTGTAGCATTAATGGTAACCCTTGTGCAAGTGGAGGATTTTGTACATTAGATCCCACGGCTGTTGCTGGCTTCACCTGTACTTGTACACCTGGATACACAGGGGACACATGCGGCACAGGTGAACATACATATCAATGATATACAAGAAAAATCAATTGGAAAATGTTTTATAATATTGTAAGGAAATCAGAGCCTACCGACCATTTGATCATAGCAGGATCTTTTTCAAAAGCAAAATGGGAAATGTGATATTAACATGCCAGAGAAGACGTTCAAGAATGGAAAAGAGCTCCCGAACACAGGGGGAGTGGTTTGTTCAGTGGGTTGAGAAAAATAATATAATGATCGTTTTCTATTTGTGATTGTCTTGACAGCTGATTGTAGCATTAATGGTAACCCTTGTGCAAGTGGAGGATTTTGTACATTAGATCCCACGGCTGCTGCGGGCTTCACCTGTACTTGTACACCTGGATACACAGGGGAAACGTGCGGCACAGGTGAAAATACACATCCATAATATTCAAGAAAAATCATTCTGAAATTGTTTTAAAATATCGTAAGGAAATCAGGGCCTACCGACCATTTGATCATAGCTGGATCTTTTTCAAAAGCTAAATGGGAAATGTGATATTAACTTGCCAGAGAAGATGTACACGAATGGAAAAGAGCTTCCGAACACAGGGGGGGGGGGGGGTGTTCAGTAGGTTGAGAAAACAAATAAAATGATCGTTTTCTATTTGTGATTGTCTTGACAGCTGATTGTAGCATTAATGGTAACCCTTGTGCAAGTGGAGGATTTTGTACATTAGATCCCACGGCTGCTGCGGGCTTCACCTGTACTTGTACACCTGGATACACAGGGGACACATGCGGCACAGGTGAAAATACACATCCATAATATACAAGAAAAATCATTTCGAATTTTTTTTATAATATTGTAAGGAAATCAGGGCCTACCGACCATTTGATCATAGCTCGATCTTTTTCAAAAGCAAAATGGGAAATGTAATAATTATTAACATGCCAGAGAAGATGTAAATGAATGGAAAAGAGCTTCCGAACACAGGGGGGGGGGGGGGGGGGGGGGGGGTATGTTCAGTAGGTTGAGAAAAACAATATAATGATCGTTTTCTTTGCATTTGTGATTGTCTTGACAGCTGATTGTAGCATTAATGGTAACCCTTGTGCAAGTGGAGGATTTTGTACATTAGATCCCACGGCTGCTGCTGGCTTCACCTGTACTTGTACACCTGGATACACAGGGGACACATGCGGCACAGGTGAAAATACATATCAATGATATACAAGAAAAATCAATTGGAAAATGTTTTATAATATTGTAAGGAAATCAGGGCCTACCGACCATTTGATCATAGCAGGATCTTTTCTCAAAAGCAAAATGGGAAATGTGATATTAACATGCCAGAGAAGATGTTCAAGAATGGAAAAGAGCTCCCGAACACAGGGGGAGGGGTTTGTTCAGTGGGTTGAGAAAAATAATATAATGATCGTTTTCTATTTGTGATTGTCTTGACAGCTGATTGTAGCATTAATGGTAACCCTTGTGCAAGTGGAGGATTTTGTACATTAGATCCCACGGCTGCTGCGGGCTTCACCTGTACTTGTACACCTGGATACACAGGGGACATGTGCGGCACAGGTGAAAATACACATCCATAATATTCAAGAAAAATCATTCTGAAATTGTTTTAAAATATTGTAAGGAAATTAGGACCTACCGACCATTTGATCATAGCAGGACCTTTTTCAGAAGCTAAATGGGAAATGTGATATTTACTCGCCAGAGAAGATGTACACGAATGGAAAAGAGCTTCCGAACACAGGGGGGGGGGGGGGGGTGTTCAGTAGGTTGAGAAAACAAATATAATGATCGTTTTCTATTTGTGATTGTCTTGACAGCTGATTGTAGCATAAATGGTAACCCTTGTGCAAGTGGGGGATTTTGTACATTAGATCCCACGGCTGCTGCGGGCTTCACCTGTACTTGTACACCTGGATACACAGGGGACACATGCGGCACAGGTGAAAATACACATCCATAATATTCAAGAAAAATCATTCTGAAATTGTTTTATAATATTGTAAGGAAATCAGGGCCTACCGACCATTTGATCATAGCTCGATCTTTTTCAAAAGCAAAATGGGAAATGTAATATTAACATGCCAGAGAAGATGTAAATGAATGGAAAAGAGCTTCCGAACACAGGGGGGGGGGGGGGGGGGGTATGTTCAGTAGGTTGAGAAAAACAATATAATGATCGTTTTCTTTGCATTTGTGATTGTCTTGACAGCTGATTGTAGCATTAATGGTAACCCTTGTGCAAGTGGAGGATTTTGTACATTAGATCCCACGGCTGCTGCTGGCTTCACCTGTACTTGTACACCTGGATACACAGGGGACACATGCGGCACAGGTGAAAATACATATCAATGATATACAAGAAAAATCAATTGGAAAATGTTTTATAATATTGTAAGGAAATCAGAGCCTACCGACCATTTGATCATAGCAGGATCTTTTTCAAAAGCAAAATGGGAAATGTGATATTAACATGCCAGAGAAGACGTTCAAGAATGGAAAAGAGCTCCCGAACACAGGGGGAGGGGTTTGTTCAGTGGGTTGAGAAAAATAATATAATGATCGTTTTCTATTTGTGATTGTCTTGACAGCTGATTGTAGCATTAATGGTAACCCTTGTGCAAGTGGAGGATTTTGTACATTAGATCCCACGGCTGCTGCGGGCTTCACCTGTACTTGTACACCTGGATACACAGGGGACATGTGCGGCACAGGTGAAAATACACATCCATAATATTCAAGAAAAATCATTCTGAAATTGTTTTAAAATATTGTAAGGAAATTAGGACCTACCGACCATTTGATCATAGCAGGACCTTTTTCAGAAGCTAAATGGGAAATGTGATATTTACTCGCCAGAGAAGATGTACACGAATGGAAAAGAGCTTCCGAACACAGGGGGGGGGGGGTGTTCAGTAGGTTGAGAAAACAAATATAATGATCGTTTTCTATTTGTGATTGTCTTGACAGCTGATTGTAGCATAAATGGTAACCCTTGTGCAAGTGGGGGATTTTGTACATTAGATCCCACGGCTGCTGCGGGCTTCACCTGTACTTGTACACCTGGATACACAGGGGACACATGCGGCACAGGTGAAAATACACATCCATAATATTCAAGAAAAATCATTCTGAAATTGTTTTATAATATTGTAAGGAAATCAGGGCCTACCGACCATTTGATCATAGCTCGATCTTTTTCAAAAGCAAAATGGGAAATGTAATATTAACATGCCAGAGAAGATGTAAATGAATGGAAAAGAGCTTCCGAACACAGGGGGGGGGGGGGTATGTTCAGTAGGTTGAGAAAAACAATATAATGATCGTTTTCTTTGCATTTGTGATTGTCTTGACAGCTGATTGTAGCATTAATGGTAACCCTTGTGCAAGTGGAGGATTTTGTACATTAGATCCCACGGCTGCTGCTGGCTTCACCTGTACTTGTACACCTGGATACACAGGGGACACATGCGGCACAGGTGAAAATACATATCAATGATATACAAGAAAAATCAATTGGAAAATGTTTTATAATATTGTAAGGAAATCAGAGCCTACCGACCATTTGATCATAGCAGGATCTTTTTCAAAAGCAAAATGGGAAATGTGATATTAACATGCCAGAGAAGACGTTCAAGAATGGAAAAGAGCTCCCGAACACAGGGGGAGGGGTTTGTTCAGTGGGTTGAGAAAAATAATATAATGATCGTTTTCTATTTGTGATTGTCTTGACAGCTGATTGTAGCATTAATGGTAACCCTTGTGCAAGTGGAGGATTTTGTACATTAGATCCCACGGCTGCTGCGGGCTTCACCTGTACTTGTACACCTGGATACACAGGGGAAACGTGCGCACAGGTGAAAATACACATCCATAATATTCAAGAAAAATCATTCTGAAATTGTTTTAAAATATCGTAAGGAAATCAGGGCCTACCGACCATTTGATCATAGCTGGATCTTTTTCAAAAGCTAAATGGGAAATGTGATATTAACTTGCCAGAGAAGATGTACACGAATGGAAAAGAGCTTCCGAACACAGGGGGGGGGGTGTTCAGTAGGTTGAGAAAACAAATATAATGATCGTTTTCTATTTGTGATTGTCTTGACAGCTGATTGTAGCATAAATGGTAACCCTTGTGCAAGTGGAGGATTTTGTACATTAGATCCCACGGCTGCTGCGGGCTTCACCTGTACTTGTACACCTGGATACACAGGGGACACATGCGGCACAGGTGAAAATACACATCCATAATATTCAAGAAAAATCATTCTGAAATTGTTTTAAAATATCGTAAGGAAATCAAGGCCTACCGACCATTTGATCATAGCTGGATCTTTTTCAAAAGCTAAATGGGAAATGTGATATTAACTTGCCAGAGAAGATGTACACGAATGGAAAAGAGCTTCCGAACACAGGGGGGGGGGGTGTTCAGTAGGTTGAGAAAACAAATAAAATGATCGTTTTCTATTTGTGATTGTCTTGACAGCTGATTGTAGCATTAATGGTAACCCTTGTGCAAGTGGGGGATTTTGTACATTAGATCCCACGGCTGCTGCGGGCTTCACCTGTACTTGTACACCTGGATACACAGGGGACACATGCGGCACAGGTGAAAATACACATCCATAATATACAAGAAAAATCATTTTGAATTTTTTTTATAATATTGTAAGGAAATCAGGGCCTACCGACCATTTGATCATAGCTCGATCTTTTTCAAAAGCAAAATGGGAAATGTAATATTAACATGCCAGAGAAGACGTTCAAGAATGGAAAAGAGCTCCCGAACACAGGGGGGGGGGGATATGTTCAGTAGGTTGAGAAAAACAATATAATGATCGTTTTCTTTGCATTTGTGATTGTCTTGACAGCTGATTGTAGCATTAATGGTAACCCTTGTGCAAGTGGAGGATTTTGTACATTAGATCCCACGGCTGCTGCTGGCTTCACCTGTACTTGTACACCTGGATACACAGGGGACACATGCGGCACAGGTGAAAATACATATCAATGATATACAAGAAAAATCAATTGGAAAATGTTTTATAATATTGTAAGGAAATCAGAGCCTACCGACCATTTGATCATAGCAGGATCTTTTTCAAAAGCAAAATGGGAAATGTGATATTAACATGCCAGAGAAGACGTTCAAGAATGGAAAAGAGCTCCCGAACACAGGGGGAGGGGTTTGTTCAGTGGGTTGAGAAAAATAATATAATGATCGTTTTCTATTTGTGATTGTCTTGACAGCTGATTGTAGCATTAATGGTAACCCTTGTGCAAGTGGAGGATTTTGTACATTAGATCCCACGGCTGCTGCGGGCTTCACCTGTACTTGTACACCTGGATACACAGGGGACACATGCGGCACAGGTGAAAATACACATCCATAATATACAAGAAAAATCATTTTGAATTTTTTTTATAATATTGTAAGGAAATCAGGGCCTACCGACCATTTGATCATAGCTCGATCTTTTTCAAAAGCAAAATGGGAAATGTAATATTAATATGCCAGAGAAGATGTAAATGAATGGAAAAGAGCTTCCGAACACAGGGGGGGGGGGGGGGGGGTATGTTCAGTAGGTTGAGAAAAACAATATAATGATCGTTTTCTTTGCATTTGTGATTGTCTTGACAGCTGATTGTAGCATCAATGGTAACCCTTGTGCAAGTGGAGGATTTTGTACATTAGATCCCACGGCTGCTGCTGGCTTCACCTGTACTTGTACACCTGGATACACAGGGGACACATGCGGCACAGGTGAAAATACATATCAATGATATACAAGAAAAATCAATTGGAAAATGTTTTATAATATTGTAAGGAAATCATAGCCTACCGACCATTTGATCATAGCAGGATCTTTTTCAAAAGCAAAATGGGAAATGTGATATTAACATGCCAGAGAAGACGTTCAAGAATGGAAAAGAGCTCCCGAACACAGGGGGAGTGGTTTGTTCAGTGGGTTGAGAAAAATAATATAATGATCGTTTTCTATTTGTGATTGTCTTGACAGCTGATTGTAGCATTAATGGTAACCCTTGTGCAAGTGGAGGATTTTGTACATTAGATCCCACGGCTGCTGCGGGCTTCACCTGTACTTGTACACCTGGATACACAGGGGAAACGTGCGGCACAGGTGAAAATACACATCCATAATATTCAAGAAAAATCATTCTGAAATTGTTTTAAAATATCGTAAGGAAATCAGGGCCTACCGACCATTTGATCATAGCTGGATCTTTTTCAAAAGCTAAATGGGAAATGTGATATTAACTTGCCAGAGAAGATGTACACGAATGGAAAAGAGCTTCCGAACACAGGGGGGGGGGGGGGGGGTGTTCAGTACGTTGAGAAAACAAATAAAATGATCGTTTTCTATTTGTGATTGTCTTGACAGCTGATTGTAGCATTAATGGTAACCCTTGTGCAAGTGGAGGATTTTGTACATTAGATCCCACGGCTGCTGCTGGCTTCACCTGTACTTGTACACCTGGATACACAGGGGACACATGCGGCACAGGTGAAAATACATATCAATGATATACAAGAAAAATCAATTGGAAAATGTTTTATAATATTGTAAGGAAATCAGGGCCTACCGACCATTTTATCATAGCAGGATCTTTTTCAAAAGCAAAATGGGAAATGTGATATTAACATGCCAGAGAAGATGTTCAAGAATGGAAAAGAGCTCCCGAACACAGGGGGAGGGGTTTGTTCAGTGGGTTGAGAAAAATAATATAATGATCGTTTTCTATTTGTGATTGTCTTGACAGCTGATTGTAGCATTAATGGTAACCCTTGTGCAAGTGGAGGATTTTGTACATTAGATCCCACGGCTGCTGCGGGCTTCACCTGTACTTGTACACCTGGATACACAGAGGACACGTGCGGCACAGGTGAAAATACACATCCATAATATTCAAGAAAAATCATTCTGAAATTGTTTTAAAATATTGTAAGGAAATTAGGACCTACCGACCATTTGATCATAGCAGGACCTTTTTCAGAAGCTAAATGGGAAATGTGATATTTACTCGCCAGAGAAGATGTACACGAATGGAAAAGAGCTTCCGAACACAGGGGGGGGGGGGGGGGTGTTCAGTAGGTTGAGAAAACAAATATAATGATCGTTTTCTATTTGTGATTGTCTTGACAGCTGATTGTAGCATAAATGGTAACCCTTGTGCAAGTGGAGGATTTTGTACATTAGATCCCACGGCTGCTGCGGGCTTCACCTGTACTTGTACACCTGGATACACAGGGGACACATGCGGCACAGGTGAAAATACACATCCATAATATTCAAGAAAAATCATTCTGAAATTGTTTTAAAATATCGTAAGGAAATCAGGGCCTACCGACCATTTGATCATAGCTGGATCTTTTTCAAAAGCTAAATGGGAAATGTGATATTAACTTGCCAGAGAAGATGTACACGAATGGAAAAGAGCTTCCGAACACAGGGGGGGGGGGGTGTTCAGTAGGTTGAGAAAACAAATAAAATGATCGTTTTCTATTTGTGATTGTCTTGACAGCTGATTGTAGCATTAATGGTAACCCTTGTGCAAGTGGAGGATTTTGTACATTAGATCCCACGGCTGCTGCTGGCTTCACCTGTACTTGTACACCTGGATACACAGGGGACACATGCGGCACAGGTGAAAATACATATCAATGATATACAAGAAAAATCAATTGGAAAATGTTTTATAATATTGTAAGGAAATCAGAGCCTACCGACCATTTGATCATAGCAGGATCTTTTTCAAAAGCAAAATGGGAAATGTGATATTAACATGCCAGAGAAGACGTTCAAGAATGGAAAAGAGCTCCCGAACACAGGGGGAGGGGTTTGTTCAGTGGGTTGAGAAAAATAATATAATGATCGTTTTCTATTTGTGATTGTCTTGACAGCTGATTGTAGCATTAATGGTAACCCTTGTGCAAGTGGAGGATTTTGTACATTAGATCCCACGGCTGCTGCGGGCTTCACCTGTACTTGTACACCTGGATACACAGGGGACACATGCGGCACAGGTGAAAATACACATCCATAATATACAAGAAAAATCATTTTGAATTTTTTTTATAATATTGTAAGGAAATCAGGGCGTACCGACCATTTGATCATAGCTCGATCTTTTTCAAAAGCAAAATGGGAAATGTAATATTAACATGCCAGAGAAGATGTAAATGAATGGAAAAGAGCTTCCGAACACAGGGGGGGGGGGGGGGGTATGTTCAGTAGGTTGAGAAAAACAATATAATGATCGTTTTCTTTGCATTTGTGATTGTCTTGACAGCTGATTGTAGCATTAATGGTAACCCTTGTGCAAGTGGAGGATTTTGTACATTAGATCCCACGGCTGTTGCTGGCTTCACCTGTACTTGTACACCTGGATACACAGGGGACACATGCGGCACAGGTGAACATACATATCAATGATATACAAGAAAAATCAATTGGAAAATGTTTTATAATATTGTAAGGAAATCAGAGCCTACCGACCATTTGATCATAGCAGGATCTTTTTCAAAAGCAAAATGGGAAATGTGATATTAACATGCCAGAGAAGACGTTCAAGAATGGAAAAGAGCTCCCGAACACAGGGGGAGTGGTTTGTTCAGTGGGTTGAGAAAAATAATATAATGATCGTTTTCTATTTGTGATTGTCTTGACAGCTGATTGTAGCATTAATGGTAACCCTTGTGCAAGTGGAGGATTTTGTACATTAGATCCCACGGCTGCTGCGGGCTTCACCTGTACTTGTACACCTGGATACACAGGGGAAACGTGCGGCACAGGTGAAAATACACATCCATAATATTCAAGAATAATCATTCTGAAATTGTTTTAAAATATCGTAAGGAAATCAGGGCCTACCGACCATTTGATCATAGCTGGATCTTTTTCAAAAGCTAAATGGGAAATGTGATATTAACTTGCCAGAGAAGATGTACACGAATGGAAAAGAGCTTCCGAACACAGGGGGGGGGGGGTGTTCAGTAGGTTGAGAAAACAAATAAAATGATCGTTTTCTATTTGTGATTGTCTTCACAGCTGATTGTAGCATTAATGGTAACCCTTGTGCAAGTGGAGGATTTTGTACATTAGATCCCACGGCTGCTGCGGGCTTCACCTGTACTTGTACACCTGGATACACAGGGGACACATGCGGCACAGGTGAAAATACACATCCATAATATACAAGAAAAATCATTTTGAATTTTTTTTATAATATTGTAAGGAAATCAGGGCCTACCGACCATTTGATCATAGCTCGATCTTTTTCAAAAGCAAAATGGGAAATGTAATAATTATTAACATGCCAGAGAAGATGTAAATGAATGGAAAAGAGCTTCCGAACACAGGGGGGGGGGGGGGGTATGTTCAGTAGGTTGAGAAAAACAATATAATGATCGTTTTCTTTGCATTTGTGATTGTCTTGACAGCTGATTGTAGCATTAATGGTAACCCTTGTGCAAGTGGAGGATTTTGTACATTAGATCCCACGGCTGCTGCTGGCTTCACCTGTACTTGTACACCTGGATACACAGGGGACACATGCGGCACAGGTGAAAATACATATCAATGATATACAAGAAAAATCAATTGGAAAATGTTTTATAATATTGTAAGGAAATCAGGGCCTACCGACCATTTGATCATAGCAGGATCTTTTTCAAAAGCAAAATGGGAAATGTGATATTAACATGCCAGAGAAGATGTTCAAGAATGGAAAAGAGCTCCCGAACACAGGGGGAGGGGTTTGTTCAGTGGGTTGAGAAAAATAATATAATGATCGTTTTCTATTTGTGATTGTCTTGACAGCTGATTGTAGCATTAATGGTAACCCTTGTGCAAGTGGAGGATTTTGTACATTAGATCCCACGGCTGCTGCGGGCTTCACCTGTACTTGTACACCTGGATACACAGGGGACATGTGCGGCACAGGTGAAAATACACATCCATAATATTCAAGAAAAATCATTCTGAAATTGTTTTAAAATATTGTAAGGAAATTAGGACCTACCGACCATTTGATCATAGCAGGACCTTTTTCAGAAGCTAAATGGGAAATGTGATATTTACTCGCCAGAGAAGATGTACACGAATGGAAAAGAGCTTCCGAACACAGGGGGGGGGGGGTGTTCAGTAGGTTGAGAAAA